>CM014729.1:74321330-74921330 GCA_004329165.1 Spatholobus suberectus | reverse complement strand
TAGCATAATGAAATTCAATAAGCTGCATACTAATTTTATTCCTTTCTGCAAGATCCTTGACCAATCTTTTCATGCACAAATACAACCCCTCTTTCACCTCAGAATCATCATTTCTAAAATTAGGCTCATAATGTAGGTGAGGATTAAGATAATATGTAGCTGCATGCAAAGGTCTATGAAGCTGGTTATTCCACCGTTCATCAATAATTTTCCAAATCGGTTCATAGCTACACAAATACCAAATATGTTGCATTAGAAATAGTTACACAAACAATTAAATTTTAAATGAGAGACAAAGTTTGAAAAATTTACCTTTTCTTAATATTATTAAAGTTGCATTTAATCTTTTCTTTTGCACAATCCATCTCCTCATATATGAAACCCATGGCAGGTTTTACATCTGAATCCACCAATCGAAGGACCACCATAAGAGGGGCAACAGCTTTGAGGCATGTGGTTACATTCTTCCAAAACCGACTATCTAAAACTGTATTTTCTACTTTTCTTCCCTCTTGTGAAGTTCCAAACTTGCTTTTTTTCCACTCTTCAGAACTAAACATGCTCATCAATGATGCTTTCAATTCATGGAGACAAGCTAAAGTCAAGTAAGCCGTGGCAAATCTAGTCATACTAGGCCTAATCAAGTCTCTTCCTTTTGTGAACTTTTTTAGCATGCTCATGAGCATTGACCTACCATATATATAGGTGTTGATCCTTCTTCCCTTTTTAATAGTAACTTCATGCACCTTCAGATGCTTCTCAAAATCCTCAAATATCAAATCAATGCAATGGGCAGCACATGGGGTCCAATACAAGTGCTCCCGTTTCTGCATCAACAATCCTCCTACTACTTTGAAATTTGTAGCATTATCAGTAACCACCTGAACTACATTCTCTTCTCCAACAAATGTGACAGCATCATCCAACATCTTAAAAACTTTGTCAGCTGTTTTTGAGATGTTTGAGGTATCCAATGAATACAGAAATACTGTCCCCCTTGGACTGTTCACCAAAAAGTTACAAATGGAGCGTCTTTTTTTGTCTGTCCATCCATCGGACATGATTGAGCAACATGTTCTCTTCCACTCCTCCCTATACTCTTCAAGCATTACATCAGTTTTCTCCACTGCTTGTTTCAAGAGCTTCTCTCTAACATCATGATAAGATGGAGGTTTATAATCAACTCTATATTTTCCAATCATCTCACACATTTTTGCAAATGCCAGATTTCTAATAGCATTAAATGGAATGGCACTTGTGTAAAAAAATTCAGCAACTTGACTATCAACATCCTCTTTGTAGTTCTTTTTCATCATTTGATTTAAAGTTGCTTGAACTCCCCCACCACTAGCAACTTTTCCTTTTCCTTTGGAAGCAAACATGCCTTGTCTTTGAGAGCTAATTGTCTCCACCCCCCCTCCCCCACTTTGCTCTTCATCTTTATCAATGCTATTCAATCTTCTTTTCTTCAATGATGCCTCTTTGGCCTGTGCAATAATTTTCATCATGAGAATTTTTATTTCTTCCGGCACCATGGCACAAGGCTCAAAATCCTCTCTAGTTCCAGCAAGATGATGCTTGAATCTAAAAATTCCTCCACTGATAATCTTAGAGCAATAATTACATTTGACTTTTCTACAATTGCCCTGAACATCTATTCCATGTTTCCACCCAATATTCGACCTATTTCCTGGAGCATTTTTGCTTCTTTTAACTATAGAAGCGGCAGCTGCATCATGGGATGAATTGGATCCAGTGCCAGACATATTATTTAACAAATATTATCACTGATATTTGTTAATAAAATAACAAATATTATTAACTAAAATCAGTAATTAATCACAACAGTCCAGCACAATTCTAAATTTATAATATCCTAAATCAGAGTATATCAACATTATTTTCCAATGACAGTTTGGTGCCATCACTGCCATGCTCCTAAATCAGTGTATATACTCACAAATTGAAGGAAGAAATATGAGAAAGAAACTGTTTAATCAGTGTATATACATACACAATTTTCGTGCTTCCCAATCCCAAATATATGGGAGCAAAATCAGAGTTACAATTCAGTCAACATTGAAAAAAAAACAAATACCTCAGCTGGCTAGTTCTTACACAGCACAGAGAAATAGAGACCTAACAAGAGAGCAATTGCAGCTGGCTGTTGGTTTAGAGGGAAACAACAGAAAAATAACCCAATCAATCAACATACAAATTGAAAGAGAAAAGCAGGAAAATATAAGTCTGAAAATATAGACCTTTAATGCCAGCAATGGAGAGCAGAATCGCGAGCAAGCAAGAACAGAACCTGAAAATGGAGGAGCAAGCAAGAACTCACAGACTCATAGTGACGAGATTGGTCGAGCAAGGAGAACGAAAATCGCGAGGAAGAAGAGGAGACCAACTGCTTCGATGAAGAACAGAACCCTAAGTCTGTTCTGGGATGAAATCGAGCCTTAAACGACTTTTCAAAATGTCGTTTTGGGCAAACTTAATTCGCCCAGGTGAGCTCGCGAAATCGGGAGCACAATCGCAATTCTGTGCGATTTTGAATGAGCTTACACGAGCTTGCTCAAAAACGAGTTTGCTTACGAGTTAAACAGCCCCGTCGAAGCAAACTCGTAAAACCGTCTGAGTTTACGAGTGGGCGCGCGAGTTTGATTTAGTTGCTCACAACCCCATTCCATTTTGCCGGCCTGACAAGGGTGGTAAGTAATTGAACTAAAATAAAAGTGCAAATCGTCCTAGCTGTAAAAAAATTTTTAAAAAAAATTTTATATGATAAAATATAAATAAAGAATTCAATTCAAATAATTTTAAACAATCTACCTTTACGTAATACATAGTATTTAAAAAAATGTATGAATCATTCAACTAGTTAAAGTATTAATTTACAATTTTATTAGTTTAATTATGATTGAGCTGTATTTAAATATGTGTTAATTAAATATGCATTAATATTATAATATATTAACCAATACGTCGTTAATATAAAGTCATAAAAAATAAAATTAAGTGATACATTAACATACAATACAATAATCATATTTTATGTCTTCTAAAATTATAAAAAATAATATTTAGAGTTTAAAATAAATAATTTTAGCAAATATTAGCAGTAAAATAAATATATTAACTTAAATACATTGTAGGATGCAATATAATATACATTATAGTTTATTAGTAGTAAACAAAGGTAATTAAAAATGGGTTTAAAAAGGTTTAGCTTTTAATAAGCAAATGTAAATAATTTGTCAAATTTAAAACATTAGTCTAATTTTTTTAATCTAATAATATAATCCTTTTAAAGGTTTGAATAATCCATTTAAAAGTCAATTAATAAATCAATAAATATATAATTTAAGACATTATAATAAAAATTTACAATAATAATAATATATTATTTATATTTATTTGAATTGATAAAATTATTAAAATTACAAGACTTTTTGTTTATTGTCTTAACCTTTTCAATTAAACAAACAATTGAAAAGTGTTAATATACCATAATTATTTATTAGGTTTAATACATCAATTGGTTCCTAAATTTTTAGAGAATTTTTAGTTAGGTCTCTGAACTAAAAAAATATGTAATTAGGTCCTTGATCCTTTACAATTTTTGTAATTGTGTCCTTAAAAGTAGTAAAACTGTCACAAATTATAAATTTTCTGGTAGTTTCAAATCGCCACAAACTAACTGTAGGGACTTAATTAAAAAAATTATAGAAAATCAGGAACCTAACTATAATTTTTTTAGTTTAAGGACCTAATTAAAATTTTTCCAAAAATTTAGGAACCAACTAATGTATTAAACCTATTTATTAAATAGACCTATGTAATATTAGACCTAGCATGGGTCAGACATATGGTTGTAATGAGCTATTTGACCCACTCCTAGTATGGGTCAGACTATATGGCTATAACAACATGTATTTCTCATTGACACTTTACATTTTTTTTATCTCTTTTTTCTCATTACATTATATTTCCTATATATATATATATATTACTTTTCTTTTTTTATTTCTTTCTCTCTCTAAATATAAACTAGTATCAGAGTATTCATGAAACATTTTCCTTTTAAATTACCAATTTAAGAGAATGCATCGAATTACTTAAGGGACTGGTAGAACTATCAGTAAAAATGACAATCTTACTAATTTTCTTAATAGTGATAAATAGAATCTTTATTCTTAAAATTGAGATAATTTCTTATTGTACATTTTATCTTTAAATCATATATTTTAACTATTATTTAACATTCTTTAAGTGTTTTGTAATTTTTTTAATTATTAACTATTTTAGATTTTACTTCCTTATTTAAGAAATTATTCTTCTTAATAAAAATTTATATTTTCAAAATTTATATTTTAATTTTTTTACATTAAAAAATCCCAATCTTTATTACTTATACTCTCAAATAATTTCTTTCAAATATGTTTTTGAGTTTAATTGGGATGCATTAATTGTTAATGTAAAAAAAAAAAATTATACTATCAATCAATCAAAAATCATTTTTGTTATAATTTTTAAAGTATTTATTATTAAAAAGTTTAACCTCTCATTTTAATCCCTAAATTTGTGAGACACTATCATAATAGTTCTTGAAATTAGAAAAATATCAAATAAATTCTTGAAATTAAAATTCATTAGTCACGTTAGTCTCTACCATTAATTCCATTAAGGACTATAATGATGACACTAAGTTATAAAATTTAGGGATAATAATGACAATAAGTTGTACATTTTAGGATCTAAAATGATATCAATTTCAATTTCAAGGATTTAACATTTTCTAATCTCAAGAACTGCTATGACAACACTTAACAAATTCAGGGCCTAAAGTAGGTGTTTACTCTTATAAAAAATAACAAAATTTCCATATATAATAGTTTGTAATTAAATGACAGTATAGAAAAATTTTACACTATTAATACATATATTATTTGTTTTTTTTTGTTTTACATAAAAACATGTTCTTTTTTTTTTCTCAAGTCTTAGCTACCCCACTCATATTTATTGAATTAAAATGCACAATCGCAAGAGTGATTCAATCTTTTAATTTAATATCCCTTATGTGTTATTCTTATTTCTTTTTTAACTTTTAAATATAGATTTTTAAAAATTAATTATTTGTATTTTAATTTTTTAGCATATATGCAAATTTACATTAATTAGCTATATATGGTGTCTCATAATTTCAAATATTTCTTATTTATACATTTTAATTTTCAGTTAAATATATTTTAGTTCATATAAATATAGTGAATTTTGATTTTAGTCATTTAAAAAAAATTGTTGATTTTGATCATCATAAATTTATTATTTTTTAATTATTCCTAAAACTATGTAGTGATGACGTAACATACATCTGAACACCTCTGTTTAGCGACTGTTCTGACATGACATGTTTAGATTCATGTCACACAAACACTAAATAGTATTAGGGATCATTTTTAAAGCTTTTAAAAAATACATATAAGAACCAAAGTCAACAAAAAAAAAATGAACGGCAAAAACCAAAATCTGTCATATTTATAGAATTTTAAAACATTCAAACCCATTTTTTTCCTAAATTTAAAATACTTGCATAATATATAAAATAATTAGTGTATATGTTAAGTTTATAATTTATAATTTTTTTTATATCATTGTGATTTTAAATATATTTTTCAATTATTTTTTATTTTACAAAAATAACAACAACAATAATTGTAAGTAATTACAAATGACCAGGCTATTGGCACATGTTCCAATTACCGACACCAAAAAGTCATGGTTAATTACTGAGGGTCAAACTATAGGTAATTAGCTAAGGGTTTTTTGAAGGCATAATGATACTTGGACACTCGTGAAACCATGACACCCCATAGACACCCATAAAAAAATATTTTTGCTTTGCTAACTTATTAATTGATTCTTAGGTGGACTTTTATTAAAAAATAAATTGTAAAAAACCCACAAATTTCACTTAAAAAAAACACGGAGAGGGAAGGAAAATTAAAGACAGTGAGAAGGAGCTTAAATTCTGTGAAACGAAAACTAATTCAAGGCTTGCACACATGAGTTGGTCTCTACTGTGAAGTCCATTTGCGAAGTTGAATGTGGATGGCAATTGGCTGTATCAAACTAACAGCTGGGAGGAGGTGGTGTCTTAAGAGACGTAATAAAACAATGGTTGTTAGGGTTCTCAAAATATTTTGGTCATGGGGACCCGATTCAAGCAAAATTAATAGCTGTAAGAGTTGGTCTTAAACCTTGTTGGCAACAAGGTTACAAGAATATTATCTATAACTCTAATTGTCATAGTGTAATGTCAATCCTAAAGTAAGGAAGAGAGGATCTTAACAAAACCCACACCTATATGGATGTTATTCGCGAAATAAGGAACTGGTGTTAAAAGGATTAGAGGATTATGCTTTCTTCAATACCACATGAAGCTAATAGCATAACAGACCTGCTTGCTGGTTATGGCTCAAAGGGATGGTGTCCATATTGCCTTTGGAGGGTTCCACTTAGTGTTGCTCTAGAGCCTTTTTGACAGGACTTTGTACCTATCTCATAATCGATTTTGTTTTGTCTTTTATTACTTTTCACAGTATATAAAAAAAAAAACAAGAGGGAGTGGGAAAGAGAAATACAGGGAATGGGAAGGAGAAAGAGGAAGCTTGCTTGAAAGAAAAAGGCGAGAACAAAAACAAGGCAACAGAGAGTGCTTGAAATTAAAAGAAAGCTTCTTTTCAGAAACATCTTTAAAGCACTCCACGAAAAGGTCATAACTTTGTGTTGGAAATCCACTCTCAAGGTCTCAACTTGTTCTTTTTTTTTTATTCAATGTGGGGTTTTGTTGGGTTATTCTGTATAAGTGGCTCTTTGTTTGGTGGGATTATGAATGAAATGGAAGTTGAGTTTTTTTTTTTTTTTTTGCAATTCTTTTTTTATATATATATTTTACTTGTTGTGATTGTCTTTGGTAGAAATGAGAATAGGGTTGAGGGTTCATAAACATTGTTGAATTTTAAGGCAAAATAGATGGAGGGGCAAAACATATAAAAGAAATTGATATGTAAGGGACAATGAATGAGTTATGAGGTGAAAGTTGAGTTTTATGGTATGGTATTTGATTGTTCTACAGTTTAGGCTAGAGAATACAAATGAGGTGTTAGAAAATATTCTTAGTATGAACTGCTTGTCTCAGGGACTGCTTTTTGTTACCATAGGACTCTTTGCTTCTAACTTTTGTAATAGACTAGTTTTTCACTTAAATTCAAACTATGTGGATTTTTTTGTAGTTATGGTAATGTGAATTTGGGGTTTGTTCTATTGTTTGAGATTGTAATCAGTCAACTTTTTGTTGATTAGACCTAATAAGATAGATCCATAACATTCAGCTAAATTCATCTTTAAAAACAAACTATTTGTTTCCACTAAGAGAAGAAATTTCAAATGATCCACACACGTCAAAGTGGACTATTCCAAGCAAATCAGTAGCTCTCATTGGAATTATGTTTCTACAAATCTGAACTCCAAGTCACTGATGTCTTAACCAAGTCAATGGAGATTAAGATATTCGACAAGTTGAGGAAAATGTTGAATGTGGTGTCTTTGGAAACTAAATTAAAGGATATTGTTGCAGAGTAATTCAAAGTTGGTTAACTCTGTTAGTGGGAGTGGTTAATTTTGTTTAGTGCAAAGTTAATAGAGATTATCTGATATGGGACTTATATAAGTACATTTATTCAATTGTATGTAGTACCTAGTGTGATCAATAATTTTTTTTCCTTATTCTTCTCATTTTTGTGAGTTTTCTTTCTTATGACAAATTTCCATTGCACTTGGACATTTTGACAAATTTATCAGAATAATAACATTGGCTAATGTCTATGTTGAGTTAATCATTTTAATATGAACAATTAACCACAAAGTCTAAAATTAAGTTTTGCATTGCATGTCATGTAATTAATTGTTAGTGAATGTTTTAGTGTAAAAATTACTTAGTTACTTGTGTAAAATGATGCTTCCAAATGGTACAACTTTCAAAATATAATATCAATTTATGGTTTTGGAAGAAGTCTCAATTAACCAACTAGAGTACATGGTTAACCATTTATTTATATGTAGATAACCATTTTTATGACTAAACACTTGAGAATTGTAATCTCATATGTGAGGATAAATTTGTATATGAAACAATTATCGTGCGAATAGGCTTTATTGTCCGTAGTTTGCATTGTACTTGGGTATTTTGACAAATTTATTAGAATAATACCATTGACCAATCACTATACTGAATTAACCACTTTATTATGACTAATTAACCATGAAAGTTCAAAAATGAGTTATGCATTACATGTCAAGTAAGTCAATGTTAATGACTGTTTTGGTGTAAAAATTATTCACTTATTTATGTAAAATGATGCTTCCAAAAGGTGCAATTTGAAGAATATAATGTCAATTTTGTTTTTAGAAGAAGCCTTAATTAACTAGATAGAGTACATGGTTAACCATATATTTGCATTTAGTTAACCATGTCTATTATAATATACACTTAAATAAGCACTTGTTGACCAATCATAATTTGACATGTTACGATAAATTTGTAGGTGAAACTAGTACCATTAAGTTGTGAACAGACTTTAATGTCCACAATTTACATCGTATTTAGTAATTATGTTAAATTTATCATAATAGGAACATTAACCAACTTTTATATTATGTTAACCCTTTTAATATGAATAACTAATCATTAAAGTCTAAAGCTAAGTTTTGCATTTCATGTTCTGTAAGTCATTCTTATTGCATTTCAAGAGGTACAACTTTAACAATATAATGTCAACTTTATTTTTGGAAGAAGCCTTAATTAACTATACAAAACACATGGTTAATCATATTTTTACATTCAGCTAACCACGTTTATGAATGACCACTTAAATAACCACTTATAAGATAAATTTGTAGGTCAAACAAGTACCACTAAATTGTGAACATGCTTTATCAAACATTTTTCACATTGCACTCAAACCTTTATATTAGATTAAGGCAACTGACCAATTTCTATCCTAAATTAACCAACTTTGTGTTAGCAGTTAACCATATATGTGTATAACTAGATTTTCAAGATTTTAGCTTGGTCATTGGTAGTTAACCGTAATTGGATAAAATTCATCATTTTTTAATAGAAAAACTCATACATTAAAAGTGTAGGTTTAACATCATATTACCATTTTTGGTTAACACAAGTTAAATTCACCATATATAGCGCGTTATTAACCTACTTTTTACCTTCAATTAACCACATAATTGAGCAGTGCCATCCACTAATAAATTGTAGTAAAAAATGTCAAACACTTTAGGATTCTTGTGCAGATGAAACACTTATGATGTGAATACATTTTAGCACCCAATACTTGCACTCAGCCTTGGTGTCATATTATTAGATTAAGTTACTTGACCACATTTTACATTGAATTAACCAAATCTGTGGGGGCAATTAACAATACTTGTGTAAAACTAAATTTTTCACTGTAGTTGTACATCATTTGTAAAAAAAATAATATCACAATGTACATTCCAAACACAATAGTACAAATTTTTACAGGCTTAAGACAAGGAACTCCCTATAATGGTTTGACATTGGAGGAATAGTATCAGAAATAGGAAGTTAACCATTAGTGCTTCAAAATTAACCATGAATGAACCTTTACTTAACCATAGTATTTTGTTTTTGAAAACATTTGAATTTTTTGAGGAGCTTAAATTGAATTAGTACGAAGTCTATATCCCCATTTTCATTCCTTTCATTATGTGTGTATCACTACAATAGTCTATTCATAATAATTATTAGTAAATGTTTTGTATAAAATTTTCATTACAGATTATTGACATATATAATTATATATTTGAAGGGGTGCAACTCTTACCAAGACAATATCTCATATTGTATTGGAAGTAGCATTATTTAACCATACAGAGCACAAGGTTAACCATTTAGTTACATTAAGTTGACCATCTATATGACTAAACACTTAAATAACCACTTATTGATGAATCATATTCTTCATGAGATGATTAATTTTAACGAGAAACAAGTAGCATGTTTAAGTCTTTATCGTCCACTACTTGTATCACTGTTAGTAATTAAGTTAGATTTATCAAAACAAGAAAATTAACCAATGTACATATTGAGTTAATCGTAATAGTATGATCAATTAACCACTAAGGTCTCAAGTAGGAGTTTTGAATTTCAAAATGAAGCAAGTCATTGTTACTTATTATTACTTCTTAGATTTACGCACTTAATTATCAATGGTGCTCGAAGAGATGCATCTATTACAAATACAATATCTCATATTATTTTGGAAGTATCATTATTTAACCATATAGAGCACAGGATTAGCCATTTATTTACACGGAGTTAACCATGTATATGAATGAACACTTAGATAACCACTTATTGATTAATAGTATTCTTACATGAGATGATTAATTTTGACAAGAAACAAGTAGTATGTTGAAGCCTTTATTGTCCACTATTATCATTGTTAGTAATTATGTCAGATTTATTAGAACAAAAAAATTAACCAATGTATATATTGAGTTAACTATAATAGTATGAATAATTAACTATTAAGGTCTCAAACTGAGTTTTGAATTTCAAGAACAAGTCATTGCTTAGGAGAGGTAGCTTGCATACACCAAAAAAATAACACTTTATGCTAATGAACACGCTGCCACACATAACATCTAATATGGTCCTAATGATAATTATTATACAAAAAATGTGTCCTAACCATAACAACCAAATTCAAACATGAGTCTTGTTTTAGCGACCACATATCATACTGTCAAAGTTAAAACCTTTTGATAAGTAATACAATTTTACAAACATTGTCATGAGTCTTGTTGCTTCTATGGATTAAAACCAAACTACTGCTCTAATTGTAGTAACGGCTTCACAAGCTCTCACTTCTAAAATTGTTACTCAACTACTATGCCCAGCCAAGTTTCAAATCAACTACCTAACTCAGCTTCTTAAACCCAAGCTTTAGACACATAGAATGCCAATAAATATGTGACATTGGATAAGTAGACAATTCTGACATAACATAGAAGCCAATAGATAGTGGACAAAAAGCAGCATTGATAACTAGGTAATTCTGACATGACATTAATAGCAAAATCATTTAATAATAGGTAGCATATTGAATATCGTAAGTATAGTTACTAAAATTTAACCACAAAAGGCAACCATTTGATCTCTGAATTGCAGAGCATTTCCAACTGCATGCTAAACTTTTTCGTCAAATACACATACAGAAGGAACTTGCAAGCAATGCCAATGATTGTCAGAGAATTAAAAAAATTGACAATGGAACCATGCTTTCAAGAAGCATTATATGTACATTTTCATACTTCCTCATCCTTGAGCTAAATATCCAACTTAATCAAAATAGGATGTCTAAGTAAACAAATATTGATTAGGTAAATCAAAATAGATTACAAATTTGCAACGATTTTGGTTTCTAATCCACCCAACTCAGCCTTGCCTATATAATCATAAAAAGAACAAATGAGGAAAAAATAAAGAGAAAAATAACAAAGGAATTTGTTGCAAACAACAATAACAAATCAGGAATTCAATGATCTTGTAATATTAATGAGCATGCACAAACACAAATCATCTACCAAAAAGTAGCATGACATTTGAAACTATCTCATAAAGTTGAACAACCAAAATAGGGGAAGAAGTAATGCTAATGACTCATTAAAAATGTCCTTGTCTTGACACAGGTATACAAAATTTAAAAATGAAGTTATAAGTTCCATGAATTTGACCAAAGTTCAAATTCAATAACATCATCAAATGTATGCTTCAACTCAACAAATGAGCATAAGAAGGACATTTGACATCTAGAAACTAGAGCTAGGTTGTGCAATCCACACTCTTAATTGGTTCGCAAACCATTAGTTTCAATATTGCTTTCATTGAGGGGTTTACATGGATCACATGATGCCATTTGACTCAGTTAAAGACTAACTAATAGCCCAATTTCTCTATTTTAAAAATGGAGACTCATCAACTACAAGAAGGCTATTCCTAGATGGTGGTGGCACCATTATGTATGCCATACAGGATGACATTCGGTGTATTTCTTCTTCTTCTTCTTCTTTTCAAATTTGATCTTGAATACATTTGGTTACTTTAGGTTAGGCGTCACAATGAATTGGTATTAAGTATAAGCTGCTAAGCTCCACTTAACCTATGTTGGTCCTAACATATTTGATGGGCTTGTTATACTATATTTAGTTATAAAAACTATTATTAATAGGTTATGAACATTGTATATTATATTATGCTTTAATTATTTGTTGGTTTTATATTTTTAATTATTTACTTTTCATCTATTAAATCCTTGGCTCTTGCACCATCTCAAAACTTTTGTAGACAATGTTAGTCTAAACCACATTCAAGTACTTAGTTACATCGTTTCATCACTAGCCAAGTGTTCTACAATTATATTTGGATCTGGCAAGTAAATATCTCAAATTTGTCAACTATTATAAGTGATCAAGGGTGTGCAAACCAAAGAGTTAGTTGTAATTAACTTTAAATTTTAGTAATGTGGGTTTAAGGATCAAAGGAGAAGGTATTTTGGAACATTAAGATTCCAAAGCTCAAACTCATCAACAAAACAATCAACTTAGTTGTAATTAACCAATAACCATCAAAACTCCTAAACCAACCATCCAAACCATTATTAGGAAGATAACTAAAAACATAAATAGTGTTAACAAAACCTCAAACACAAACAATCTCACAACAAAATTAAAGTCAAGAGACAAGATGAGCATAAGCAAACACACAATAAGGTAATGGTGTTTCTTCGTGTGTTGCTTGATATTCAACTTAAAGAAAAAGTGACATACCCAAAAGCAGAGAAGTAGAATATACATGGGTCCTGCAGGGTTTTAACCTAACACATCTATAAACCCACATACCCATAAATCGAAAGAACAAAACAACCACAAAAGACCAAATTTTCATAGGCACAAAATCCTTTCTAATATCGAGAAATTTAATAGAGGAATAAAAATCACAATTTTTTTGGGACAAACAAATACCCACATGAAATTTCACACACAAAATGGTAAACCTTACAAATATTGAAAAGAGGGACAACTTGTGAATGGTGAGTGAAGAAGGGCGCACGACTACACAACCGTCATAAATGTCATGCCCACTCTAGGTTAAGGTGAACCCCGAAGTCCTCCTCAATGAAGATTGACAAAGGGAGAGAGAACACCTAAAAATCTGGTTGCTATGGTTCCTCTACTAGTATTCCATCGTCAGCCGTGAAGGAGAAGTCAGAGGAGGAAAAGGTTGTGTTTCTACGCTCAAATGAAGAGGGACGAACGTTTTCCTCCCAAACATTTTTTTTATTTTAAAACACACTTTGCTGCTCATTAATTAATTTAATTATTAAATAATTAAATAAAATAAAAAATGACATGTTTACGTGTGTCTAATAATGGGTTATTACTGTGCAGGTGTCCAAATATAATAACTCAAGGAAAGTTGTCAGTAAACCAACCTATTTTTTTTTCAAAAAATATTATTTTAAGATTATTTTAGTATGAAATAATTATTATTCTAATTATATTAATTATTCTAATTATGTTTAATTATATTAATTATTAAATATTAATTATTTGTCAATATTAATTAAAATATTATTCTAAAAAAAAGGCAAATAAAATAAAGAAAAAAGGAATTAACATTAAATTCATTATATATATCAAACCAAAAAAAGTAATGATTAATACAACCCATAAATCACAAAAAACCTAACATCATCTAATAATCATCGTATTGATAACCAAAAACTCATCGGGTGATGTAGGTGAACCTTCCTCCTAAGTGGTTTGGTTAAGCTGAGGCTATAAGTCGTGCACCCTAAGCTGTTGCTGTTGTGGTGCCATACACTACATCATCTCCTCCTGTTGTGCCATCATCACCCATGTGCTCCATCACCTCCATGACCGCATGAGCTCCATCATATGTAAAGTAACTTTTATTATTTGATCTTTTAATTTAATTATTTTAATATTGTTTAGTATTCTACATATTATTTTTTTAATAAAGTATATTCTCTATGTCTTATTGGTTTATGACATAACTTTGAATGTCAATCAAATTTTAAAATTTTAGTGATAATTTTTTTAAATTTTATGTGACATAATACCTATTAGAATTAAGTCCTAAGTGAAATTGATGTTTTATTTATTAATATTTTATTTAAATACTTATTATTTATTTATTTAGATTTAATTAATATAATTAATTTTAATTAATAAATTTTTTTATATTTTACTTATTTATTAATATAACTAAATATGATTAGTTAAATTGAATTTATTTAATCTTTTAATCAATTTATTAAATTAGTTAATTAATTAATCAATTTATTTATTTTATTATTTATATTTTCTTAAATTTAACATATTTAATCAATTTATTTCTTTATTTAACATTTAATTATATTTATTTAACTTTTAATCATTAACCAAATTCTTACTTCATCTCGGTTTTAACCATTTTGAACAAGACACAATGCTATTCAAAACCATACCTGAAGATAACAAGTTTATTAACACATTGAAAAGATTAAAAAAAATGCTAATCACAAGCAAATAATGTATAGGCCAAAAATGCTAATGTACATACCAAACATATTAAACACAAGCATCACATACTAGAATAAGAACATGAACAAAAAAATTCAAAACCCAACAAGCATAAATTAAAATTCGTCAAGACAACATATTATTCCAGAGCATCAAGAGTTTTATTTCAAAGTATCAAGTAGAAACCATAAAAGAGTTGCAATCCACATCAAAGAATTAGAACAGGAAAATTGAAAAAAAAATCCCGTATGACATTTTATTCCAATTCAAATCAAAAGAAAAAAATGACACCAAATAGAGACAATAATGACACTAAACAACAAAGAACAATGGCACCATTCAATAAAAATGAGTAATAAAAATGACATTTGGACAAAGTGTGACTTTGTCTTTGATTGCGTTGGTGGATGGCTGGAGATGATCACGACGGTGGTGGCAGCAATGTCCATTGGATACCAAATTAGAGAGTAATTCACAATGCAGTTAGAGAAACAATGAAGAAGAAAAAACCTGGGAATGCAAAAACTAAATTCACAATCTAGAAGAACTAATGCAGAGAACCAATTCACAATGCAAAAAAGAAACCAATGCAGATAAAATCAACAAATGCATAAAACAAAAAATGAAATGAAAAGAAGGCTTATCGAAGGAGGAATAAAGGAACAAAGACTAGAGATGGAGAAAAGGTGTGCGAGGAAGGAGACAGATGATCCTCGTAGTGGTCCTTGTGCACTAAGAGAGGAAGGAGATAGAGGTATGAGAGGAGGCCTTGCGTGGTGGTGAAACTGACTAAAGGTGGGAGGTGGCTAGAGGATGAAGGGAAATAGTAGGATACTGAGAGAGAAAGGGGATTTAAAATGTGAAAAAGGAGATAAATAAAGAAAAGAAGACATGATGATTGATTTAGTCACAATATACCGATGGCCTAGCAATGACATTACTATAGCTAACTAAAAATACCCTTAACGATGGCCAAACTATTGATAAAGGAATACAACATTGTAAATCCAACAATCATGTTACCCACAACTAACTAGTCAGTAACTACATTACACATGTACTAAAGACCATACGATTTGTGAATTTGCGTGTAAATTTTTGGTTGAACACACACTAAAACTATCGACAGACTTGCGAGCAGTATATTCATGCCTAAATTTTCATGTAAAAATGTAACACCCTATAGGGCATTACCGTAACTAACTTACTATCTCACTAAATTAGAATAAAGTAAACCTTTCATGAATGCCATACACATAAAATCCCAACATACAATCCAAACTAAACACTCAAAGTGTTATACAAACCCTTAAAGAAAATAAACTTTAACCAATGCCTCAAAATAGAGGTCATAGTACATAATGTAAACATAAGTCTCAATTGCTAAAATCTAAGAAAGGTCAAAGCTCATAAAACTTCTCTCATTTGCTAGCATTTCAGTCACATGCTTAATTTGAAACATTTAAAAAACCTAATGAGACAAAGTCTTAGTGAATGTCTTAAGACACACATCACATTTAACATATACATATAAGACATGTAAAGCTTTAAACATCTTCCTACAAAAGTCATAACATTAGAACTTATAAACATAGAGTTTAATAGTCATACGCTGTCAACCAATCAAAAATTACTATTAATATGACTTTTAAAGTATTTATTATAAAAGTCAACAAACTTATAATAAATAGTGATTTTTAATTGAATGACAGTGTAAAACTACTTTACACTGTCAGTGCATGACTTTTTTTCTCATAAACATATCTCTTTTCCTTCAGTCAAACACATCATCATCATAACGCATGGTCATTTCATATCTTATCTTAGCATGGCTTACATTAGGTCTTTTCTTTTTTGCGTCCTATTGGTAGATTTAAGCTCATAATCTCAAGAGGTGTCCTTCTTACTTTTACCATAGCCTATTATATTTATAATCCTCTGACCCGAAGAGTGTTAACCACCCTTAGGAGACTGAAGGAAACAAAAATCCTTCCTTTATCAAAGAGAGCCCACTAGTCTTATGCATGTTTTCTTTTAACATTTATACCTTATTCATACTTTGGGGACCGAAAAGGTTACTACCCTTCCTTTGTCGAAACATTCTTTCATAGTCATACATATCTCTAAGGCATACACTTTATCTTTTACCTATGGGATAAGCATACATTTTATCTCTTAAATATGGGATAAGCAAACATTTTATCTCTTGCTTATGGGATAGACTTACATTTTATCTCTACCTATAGGATATATTGTACCCTCCTACTTATGGGATAGATATATATCTTATCTCTTGCCTACACGATAGGCATATATTTTATCTTCTACCTATGGGATAAACATATATCTTATCTCTTGCCTATAGGCATAACATTGAAATTAAAATAACCCCTGTAGTTTTTTCATCATTAGGATTACCCTTTTCTAATTCATAAACATTAGAATGCCCTTCTAAACCTAACAATTAAACATCTATTTCAAAACCCTCATAAAATCCTATTATGCATATACACACAACATAAAGAAGGAAAGAATAATGATTTTCCTAAACATCAAAATGTCCCTTTAAACCAAACAATTAAACATCCATTTCAAAACCCTCATAAAATCCTAACTATGAATGATGCATATATACATACAACATAAAGAAAAAAAGAACAATGGTTTTCCTAAACATCAAAATGTCCCTTTAAACCCAATAATCAAGCATCTATTTTAAAACCCTCACAAAACCCTAACATGTAATTCCATATAAATGCCACAACATAGAGAAAAAAGGTAAGAAGTAATAATCATGGAGAGTGGGAAAACATGATAGGAGTTGCATTTACCTTGAGATTGCCTAAGATCCATTAAGGGTGAGCCTAGTTCCTTCTCTTTTCTCCTTGTCTTTATTCTTTTCCTTTTTCCTTCTTCCTTCTCCTTATTTCTCTTCTCCCATTTCCCTCTTTTTCTCCTTAGGTCAAAAATTATGATTGTGTGTGAGGGTGACTTGGGGCTTACCTATCTTAATTCCCTATAAGGCTTTGGTGCACATTCCCTTATTATTTTAACCTAACTTTAAGTAAACACCCACAGGCTCCCTTAATGGGCCCATTCATTATTTAGTTATTTATTTATAAAGCACCTATTAATTTGGGATGTTACACAAAGATGCGCTAAATTTATCGATGGTGCTATTGATGAAAACATGTCTACTTGATCAATTCATTAGAAACCATCTCTCCAACTGCTAAAGTCGTCAGTAATGCATCCATTTCCAACAAATGTCATCAGTATATATTTGTCACAAATACTTGTATTTCTTGAAGTGAATATGTGTGTGTGTGTGTGTGTGTGTGTGTGTGTGTATGTATATATATATGTATCTATATAATTATGAATGTTAATATATATTCAAATAATTTATATTTACAAATGCCTTATAACATTTTTATTTATATAAATGTGTGTTTTAAAAAATATCATATTTATAAATATATTTGTATTTGTATATAACTTATGATGTTTCGATTAGTGAAGTTTGAGTGGAAAAGAATTTAAAATAATTTAATGAATTTAATTAAAAAATATTTGAGACAAAAAAAAAAAAGAATTTGAAAGTTTTAGTACAATAAACACTTCATCTTGGTCTCACTTTTTTGCAAGTTCTCTTCATATGGTTGGATGATAATTAACCAACTTAAAGCAAGATCATTTGCCCCAACCCTGACCTAGGAGGTTTGAATCTACCCTTGACATGATATGGTGAAGGAATGAGTTGGTTTTTCATAGAAGCTAGATACATGAGACTGTGATGCTCACTCACGTCAATAGGTTCATGTAGGACATAAATTCTACTAACAAGGAGTTTCAAGATCCAATATAGGGGATCATGGCCACTAGTGTCATTAATCTTACTTACTAGAATCCACCTGAGGAAAGCTAAGTGAAATTAAATTGTGATGGAGCTTTCTCAAGTGTAGGACCTTGACCTTCTTATGTGGGGTGATTTGCTCGATTGTAATGGTGGCTTTATGTATGTTTCACCTATACCCTGGGTGTTTGTTCAATTGTGTAGGATAGGTAGTTTACCATACTGTGCAATTAGCCTTTGCTTGTGGGTTCCACAAAGTTGTCATAGAAATTGATTCCTAAGTTGTTCAACTTCTACCGAATGATTGCTCACCACACCACTAATGCTTTAAAATATTAGCAAAAAAATAATTATAGATAACTACCTTAATTACATATAATTAATCATTACATTTATTATTTTAATTATGTATTTTAAAACAATCTAATTACCTTAATTTAAAATAATCTTATTTTCTTTTAATACGTACACACACACACTAGTGTTGGCCCTACTAGGCATCGGGTCGTGATTGATATAATGGAGTACAATGAATTATTATGGAAGATGTGCACTAAATGATATGGTGAAAGTGAATGTGTGTGAACAATGGATATCACAATGTAACTCGGCAAGTGTACCGGTCAACAAGTAATAAAGTGATAGGTAGAGTTATTGTCCCATAGAAACTAAACTAAGCACCATGTACTTATTTTCGGAATTAGTCAAGTGTTAAAGGGTTAAGTTGTCATGGTTAGTTATTAGTTGTGAATGTTAACTTGGACCTAAGTTAGACTTTTGATTCCACCAAATAAAGGTAAAAAGACTCAAAAACAAAAACACACTACACAAATATGAAGCAACCCATGTTTTACTACCTTTATCTCCTAAGCTTACTTTCTCGAACCTTAATCTCACACAATAGTTCAATGCTCAAATTCTTCTTAAAACACATCCCTCTTCTTAAAACCTGTCCCACTTCTTTGATAATGTCTCCTACTTGTCAAACCAAATGCCCTAATTCCTTAGGGTTGCTCAAAATAATCGATTATACAAAAATTAACCATAATCATATTTAATCAATTTTATAATAACTAGTTAATTAAATTTAGTTATAAAATTTAACCACTTTATTTTTAAGTTAAAATTTGGTTAGTTATTTGTTAAAATGGTTGGTTATGGTTAGATATCTATTTAATAACCAGTTATAGACATTTAAAACTCTTTATCATTTATCATTTCTATTCGGTCAGAGTATCTTTAGCTCGGCCTCAGGCAAAGCATCTTCACCTTGGCCTCAACCAGAGCATCTTCACCTCAGCGTCAACTAAAGCATCTTTTATTTGGCCTTGGCTAGAGCATGTTCACCTCAACCTTAGCCAGAGCATGTTCACCTCGACCTCGGCCATGGCTAGGTCATCTTTGGCTCGGCTTCAGCGAGGGCATCTTCGTCTAGGCCTCGACTAGAGCACCTTCAGCTTAGCCTCAGGTTAAATATAAAATAACTGGATTTTCTTTTTATTTTTAAAACTAGTTTTAAGCTATAACCAATTATATAACTAGTTTTGGTTATAAAATTGATTTTAGATATATAACCAGTTACATAATTGTTTTCTTTAAAAATCAAAACTAGTTTTACAAAACAAAAATCGATTATGAAAAATAAGTTATGGTTATAAAATCCAACTATCATTATTATATGGTTATGGTTAGGTTATTCAAATAACCTAACCACGAACACCCTTAACCTCCTAGTTGTTAAACCAAATATCTTAATTCTTTAGGAACACTTGTTAGGAACTTGTACATTGTGCTTAGGATTCTTGAGGAGCGTACATAACCTACATACCTCCATTCTTAGAGCCTATGCAAATCTTGTGTTTTAGATTTTTAAATCTCTACCGTAAGGTTTCTCTCCCAAGTTAACTCTATATTAGCTATAATTGATTGGTTTCTACCTTACCAAAAGCATTAAGCATAAAAAAATGAAATTAACACACTAACATGAAATTAAAGTTCAATTGAACAAGATAAAACTTCATAATAGTGCTACAATAATTACAAAAACAAACACTTAAGATAAGAAAGAGACAAAAAGGAAAACATGGAAGCTTTCCATTGAAACTCCAAAGTAAATCTCTAAACTCTAACTCCCTTTCTTACTAAGCTTATACAAGACTTAAATGATTTAGAGAAAGCTTTGCAAAAGATGCAAAACCCTTGAGGAATTAAGAAAATCCACTACTAGTGAAAAAAATTCACAAAAAGTCTTCTAATAATGATGCAAAATGCCTACTTATAAGTTGTAGGAAACAAGTGATCTCCTAACGCTATAAGACCATTGCTTGGTGCTGGTCCTAAAATTCCCACTACTAGGCCTTCAGTGCATCATTGGGCATTTATATAATTGAAAACCATTTTAGTAGTTACACACAATTGTTGCCAATTGGCACTCCTTGCTAGGTGTCACAGCCTTGCTGGGCATCTCATCAAGTAGCGATGAAACTATCGATGGGCAATCAGTACAAAATCCTTAATTTCCTAATATTTTTCATGAAATTTTGTAAGTATTTACATAAAACATAATTTTATCTAAAATTATAATGTTTACAAAACTATGTTAATTTTATGATTTATGTAATATTTCTTAATATTTTTTATATTTAATTCTCTAAATTGGTTCAATGAATCTTCATGAGTTGAAGATTCATCAACTGGTCATAATTACTTTAATTACTTCAAAAGAGAATATATATATATATATATATATATATATATATATATATATATATATATATATATATATATATATATATATATTGTTAATAATTACCTTAATTAATATAAGTATGTGTTTTTATAAATTAAAAAAATAAAAAATAACTACATTTTAGCAAGAAAAACTAAATGTAGTGTTAATATATGATATCTGTCTACGTGACAAATTCTTCTTCTAAGGTGGAGATTGAGTTACGCCAAAAGTAACTTTTGCTAGAATTACTTCACCTAATAACTCTTGATATATATTAAATTTCAACGATTCATCTGTTAAATATTTTGATATTATCTCAATAATCATGCATACCAAATGTTAAATAAATCGGATATTTGTAAAAAAGTAATCTTACAGTAAGCATTTTCTTAAATTTTAGAAAAGTATATTATATGTTAATTTAAATTTATTTAATGAAATATCAAATGATTTTTAAATTTTATAAAAATTTGTAGATTTGATCTATTCAATAAAAACTTATAATTTGACGGTGGAATTGTTAAAATTTAATATATACTAAGAGTTATTAAGTGAAATAACTCCATAAGATGAATCCTCTTTAGACAAAGCTTTTAAGTGACTTTGATAGACAAAACTTGCAATTGTTAGCACATTAATAGTCACTTCAAATGTAAATTATAGATTATCTAATTACAAATGTCTGATTTATTTAAAATTTAGTTTGGATGATCATTGAAATAATATCAAAATATTTAACAGTTAAATCATTGAAATTTAATATATACCAAAAAGTATTAACTGGAGTAACTTTATGGAATAACTTGAACCACACCCATATATAATTTGAAATTGATAATTGATTGATTCCCAATTTAATTACAATTTTTTTTCTCAGTTGCTAAGAAATTTATCCTTGATTAAACAAGTCACATTTTCCAAATGAAGATATTTGGATGGATGGTGATAGTACTCCAACAGGTAAGCACCAAGCGGTACGTTAATTTTACCATATACTTTTACCAAATACTTTTACACGACATTTTTCGAACACACTTTTACATGTAACTATTAATTTTGTTAAATATTTTCAATTCAATAAATTGGTTCATAAACTTTTAATTAGTAACTTACAATTTTTAAATTAGTTTATCGATTAAAAATACAACATATTTATTAGAAAAACAAGTGCTATACATTCTTGATTATCTTTCAATTTTCTATCTAAAATAAATATTTCTCATATCTTTTATATTTGTCGCATATTTTTTGCTTCAATTAGTTACATATATAATATGTATAGAATTTGACTCTCTTTTTTTTTGTGTGTGTGTTACTATATTATAGATACCAAGTATTTACAGACCTTGTAAATGATTAACTTGACTGACTACTTTTAATGAGGTCCTCTTTCTTAACTATTTATTTATTTATAAGGTTCAAATCCAAAACCTTGTTTAATAATAATATTAAATTAAAAAAAAAAAAAAAAGCAGAAAGACCACATCAAAATTAAGTATTAAGTAGAAAAGGGCATTAACGGAAATTTTCGGACATGATTATAAAGTGGAAAGTCGAGAGAATTAGCGAAAAAGATTAGAACGAAAAGGATGGAATTGGATTGTTGGAGATCGAATCCCTTAACAGTTAAGATCATCACCATCGATCATGCAGTATATATGCACGTCCCCTTTGTGTGCGATAAAGTTTCAACCTATCTAATGCAAATTTCTTCATCCTTTAGTCATACTTATCATAATCAGGCTAATAATTATTAAATCAATAATAGAAATGCTACTACTACATAAAAAACTTTTTAAATCGTTTAAAAAAGACTTTTTAAAGAGGGTGAGAGCGAGGAATAGAAACTAGAAGCCAGTGTTATTCAGTGGGCATAGTAGCAGCCAGCTAATTCCTGCGACATCGACTTCGCACCAACCAACCCCCCTCACACAACACCACAAAACAACACACACCCTCACTCCTCAGTAGTAACTAAGCACCGTCATTTATATAAAGGACACCATCCATTACGCTCGCACTACTAATCACCACGAACCATAAATCTACCTCTCTTTCTCTCTCTTTTTTCTCTCTCTATAGAGAAGACCATCACAATGGAGTACGGAAGATTGGGACCCTCTGATCCTGGTGGCTCCTCGCGCCACATTGCTCCTTCGGTTAACCGAAGATCCTCCGGTAAGAAGAAGATTATCTTGCTGTCACTCTTCGCCGTCGTATTAATCGTCGCTGCCGCCGTCACCGCCACGGTCGTTCGCTCCCGCACTGAAAGCGCGGATTCCAACGGGCCTGGGCTCAGCGGGAGGCCCACGCAGGCGATTTCGCGCACGTGCAGCAAAACGCGGTTCCCGACGCTGTGCGTAAACTCGCTCGTGGACTTCCCGGGATCCGCGACGGCGTCGGAGAAGGACCTCGTCCACATTTCCTTCAACGTGACGCTGCAGCACCTCTCGAAGGCGCTCTACTCCTCCGCCGCGATCTCCTACGCCGCCATGGACCCCCGCCTCCGCTCCGCCTACGACGACTGCCTGGAGCTCCTCGACGACTCCGTCGACGCGCTCGCCCGCTCCCTCAACACCGTCTCCGCCGGCGCCGTAGGCTCCGCCAACGACGACGTGCTGACGTGGCTCAGCGCCGCGCTCACCAACCAGGACACCTGCGCGGAGGGCTTCGCCGACGCCGCCGCCGGCCCCGTCAAGGACCGGATGGCCGACAACCTCAAGGACTTGTCGGAGCTCGTGAGTAACTGTCTCGCGATATTCGCCTCCGCCGGCGCCGGAGACGACTTCGCCGGTGTTCCCATTCAGAATAGGAGGCGGCTGATGGCAATGCGAGACGATGGTTTCCCGAAATGGTTGAATCGGCGAGATAGGAGGTTGCTGGGCTTGCCTCTTTCGGCGGTGCAAGCGGATATTGTGGTTTCCAAGGATGGTAATGGAACCGTTAAGACCATCGCCGAGGCCATTAAGAAGGTGCCGGATTATGGTTCGCGGCGCTTCATTATCTACGTCAGGGCAGGAAGGTAAATCCACTCTTGTTTGGACAAAATTTAAATACAATATTTTAGGTACAGTTATTCTTTAATTAAAATTAAAAATTTATCTAGATAATTTAAGAAATTTCTTAATACATATTTTTAATATACAAATTATCAAAATAAATCTCTAATTTTTAATTGGAAAGATACTGTATGTAAGTTTTGTTTAGATGAAACTTAAATACAGTATCTTAAATGTTGTTAGTACTGTTTTTTAATTAAAATTAAAATTTTACTTTAATAATTTATAAAATCTTTTAATACATATTTTTATTATATAAATTATCGAAATGAAATTTAGATTTTAATTAAAAAACATCACTAACGGAACTTAGTACTGTGTTCAAGTTTTCTTCTATTTGTTTTCGCTTTTTTCTACGTAACAATTTAACTACCGCTTTTTTTAATCATTGTTGTTTTGTTTGTTCAGTACAGTAGTTTTGTAGTAACTGAGTGTTAAAAAGTCTGTGGACCGTGCACTGTGGATTGCGGAGTCATTGCGTCGTAGACTTGTTGGTATTAATCATCATGCTTGCACTTGCCCCTGTATTCACGTGAACCCAAATTCAACAACAATATTCGTATATTTCTATAATATTTTTTTCCTTTATCTTTTTTTTATTACATCACACCATTTATTAAATTTTTTTATATAATTTCCTTCCACCTCTTGCACTAAAAGAAAGGAGTCAACTAACAACATTATTTATATAAATATGTAATATTGTGATCATAATGAATTCCATGTGGAGTAGGACAATAGTAGTATTTACTAATGTCTCGATGCCCCCATCCTCACTAATTGATTGACTTTTTAACGGTAAGAGTGTGTTAAAAATATACAAGTTAAGGATTGAAGATTAAAAATTATTAAGTTGTTAATATATTAAATGTTATAATTATTTTTAAAAAAAATAGCATGTGATGTGGAATTGATTTTAGCCGAATATATATAAATGAAGCAGGTTGGTGATGGCAAGGTTGCGATGGATAGAAGGTCTAACATTTTATTTTTTTTACGCAAATTTCATTTCAGGTATGAAGAGGACAATTTAAAGGTGGGGAGGAAGAAAACAAGTGTGATGTTCATAGGAGACGGGAAGGGCAAGACCGTCATCACGGGCGGAAAAAATTATAAGGAGAACCTGACCACGTTTCACACCGCATCCTTCGGTAAATTCTTTCTCTTTGTCCTCTACTTAATGCTTGTTACTGTGTTTTCATCAATTTAGTAAGTACTGCTTGTATTTATTAATTTTTCAAAATTTCAATCAAATTTTAAAGTATAAAAAAATATAAACATATATTTAACCAATTAAATAAAATTAAAAAATATAAGTTAACAATATTTAAAATGTAAAAAAATATTTGATAAAAAATTCAAAATTAAAATAATAAATTAAGAAAACCTGTGTTATTTTCAAAATATTATGAAAAAGAAAGAGAGAAAAAAACCACGAAAGCAAAAGGTCGAAAAACATGCACGGCATGCGGTAGACCAGTACAAGTTGCACGTGGCCTGCTATTCCAGGTTGCAGTATTTAAGATTCCTTGCTGTTTAGTTGCCTAGTTAGCGTTCGATCCCCACCCCCAGTTTTTAATTTTTTATTTTCCTTGTTTGAATAAAAAAGTAAACAAAGTCAATGTTTAAGAGAATAAAAATTACATATATAGCTCAATCAATAAAGTCGTAAAACATGTAAAGAAATATTCCGCACTATTTTTTAGTTTTTTTGAGATCTCGTGAACTTCCTCAAATTTACTTTCCTGATAAATTATCACTAAAAAAAAAGTACAGTGTATTTCTTTCACACTCTGAGAGAAAAATTCTTGAGCTGATTTGTCGTCGAATTACAATTTTAGTCAAGGTTTGGACTTGCAAACCTGGAACTTTCCCTTTCCTGAATGTAAATTTTTTTTTTTTTCCTTAATGTGTACGTCAGGAATCTTTGTGCTCTAATATAGTATAGGTTAGTTGTTCTTTTGTTTCTTGGACTCAGTCCTATAGTGCATCCCAAAACTTACACTCACTAGTTTGGGAGCAGTATCCCTTGGCATAAGAAACCAACCGCTGAGGAAGCTCTAAAGGAGACATGTCCAGAATGAGCAATCCAGGATTTAAAAATAAAACAACAAAATAGCATCTTGAGCAAGATCAGCATGTCATTAGTGCATACATTAAATATTGATAGAATGCGTTTCGCGTACGTATAATTCCTGCCTTTAAAAAAACTCTGAACTTTCCAAATCACAAGAGTAAAACAATTGAGTAAAGGGTATGTTTTCGTTTATATTTTGTATTTTCATTAATAATTATTAAAGTGTCATTTTATTTTTTCAGTTTTGAAAAATTTGTATTAAAATTGGTGAAAATATCATGTTGTTTTCACGATGTTCTGTAAAATTTTTACAAAATAAAAAATAATAATGTGATATTTTATAATTAATAACGAAAATAAAAAAAGATAGAAAATATTTTCTCAAATGAATCAGATTATTTAATTTGAGAAAATATTTTACGTTTTTTTTTTTTTTTTCCATTAACAATCAGAAAGACAACACATTGTTTTTTATTTTGTTTCTTTGTTTTTAAATATTTGCATAAGAAATGAGAAAAAAGAAAATAACAAAATTGGATCCCTCTGCCTTCACCAAAACAAATGGCCCGCATCTTGACCTCGTAATCACGTAATGCTCTTAACTGTTAATCTTATCCTCTAACGAAGGGCACCGAACTAAAGTAACCAAATCAAATTATTGTAAGTGGGTCACGCAATGCTTGCGAAATCGATAAACAATGTCACATTTTTGTCCAGCATCAACAGAACAGAATATTCAAAAAGACAAGATCACTACCAATAATCAATTCCATTTCAACCACTAACATAAGTTCACACTTTATAATAATACTAATCCTGTGGTGCAGCTGCTAGTGGTTCTGGTTTCATCGCAAAAGACATGACGTTCGAGAACTACGCCGGGCCGGGGAAGCACCAAGCGGTGGCCCTCCGCGTCGGAGCGGACCACGCGGTGGTGTACCGCTGCAACATCATCGGATACCAAGACACAACGTACGTCCACTCGAACCGTCAATTTTTCCGCGAATGCGACATCTACGGAACCGTGGACTTCATATTCGGCAACGCCGCAGTGGTGTTCCAAAACTGCAGCCTCTACGCTCGCAAGCCCATGCCCCAACAGAAGAACACCATCACGGCCCAAAACCGAAAAGACCCGAATCAGAACACGGGCATTTCGATCCACAACTGTAGGATCCTGGCCACTCCGGATCTGGAAGCTTCCAAGGGTAGCTACCCCACTTATCTGGGTCGTCCCTGGAAACTTTACGCTAGGACCGTCTACATGTTATCCTACATAGGGGATCACGTGCATCCACGTGGGTGGCTCGAGTGGAACACTTCGTCGTTTGCTTTAGACACATTGTACTATGGCGAATACATGAACTATGGGCCGGGTGCGGCCGTGGGCCAACGGGTGAATTGGGCCGGGTATCGGGTCATCACATCCACGGCCGAAGCGTCTAGATTCACAGTGGGCCAATTCATATCGGGCTCATCTTGGTTGCCGTCCACCGGAGTGGCATTCATTGCTGGGTTATCAACCTGAGTTCCACGCCTCTGAAGACACCTCTCAGTCTTGGTCCATAGTTTAAACCAACCCAATTTGCCAATATAATTTTATAGATCTTTTATTCGTGACTGTACTAAACTACATTATAGTTTTTATTTTTTAACCCAATGCTGATAATAAGGAATCTAAGTTGTCTGTAAACAGTGTTTAATGTCATGTATTACTCTTATTTTTTGCTTGCCTCACTCGACGTCAAAGTTGTTATAGTCGTCCACTACTAACATTTTCATTTAACCAACAGAAAATAAAGGTAGTATCATAATTTAGGAATGCATATTGACTTTGAGTGGCCACTTGCTTACCCCCCACCTTGGCTATGTGACATGTGAAGCGGTGCGTTATTTCTAAAAAGAGCAACTTGTTAGAATTTAAGAGTGCCTAAAGTTCTCGTCATTATTGTTATTTGATTGATTTTAAAAGTGTTCCTGAAATAAAAAAGAAGAGGAAAATAAAAGATAGGATAAAAAAATATTACCCAATAAATTAAGGGATTTTTATTTATTTTTTATCTTATGCACGTTATTATATAGATAAAAAGTACCTAATCTATTTTTTTCACTGTCAAAACCTCATTTGTGTCAATATTATAGCTACTAGGGAAACGATGCCTCTCTATATTTTAAAAAATAAAATAAAAGATGAAAAGGGAAGGAAGAGGTTAAATAAAAAGAAAAAATAAGCAATTAACTTGTGATAGTTATTTACGAAAAATCAAGAATAAAAGTATTTAATAAAAAGTGTATACCAATGATAATCATTATAATAGTTATAGATTATTATTATTACCACCCCTCAGTCATCAGTGAAAATCACAAGTCCACAATTATTATTATTGTTATTATTACTACTACTACTATTGTCATTATTATTATTATTATTATTATTATTATTATCACTAGTGTTGCTCATCACTACCATTTTTAAAAGTAATTCTATCATTTGTATGTAATTTATATTATTATTTAGTATGGGTTAAATGTTATCCAATAAAAAATTACTCGTGTTATGCATTCACTACCAAATATACATAACAAAAGGTTGTATTGTGACTCGGTCAGTTACACTATATTATTCTACTTATAATATCTCTCAATGCATATCAATCACATATAAAGGAGAGGAAAATAATGAGAAAGAGAAAGCATTATTTCATTAAAAATATTTAAATCCTATAATAAAAACTCATAAGTAAATGTTTCATCTAAATAGGAAAATACCAACGCAGCTCGAGACGAGAGTCATGCAAAAATCCAAAAAACTCACTTTTGTCAGCATTGAACACGCCGACCTTGTCACAAACTGTGTTTCATGGATCTTGTTTCTTTGAAGCCCAACTAACATGTCTTTCACAGAATTGGGAGCTTATACTACAGGATATTTCTTGACAAAATAATAATAATAATAATAATAATAATAATAATAAATACTAGATGAGTTTCAATAAAAGGAATAACTCTTGATTTAATTAACATTGGACTGAAATTAATTTTATTTGTAAAATTTAGGATGCATTTGAATAAGTTTAAAAAAATATATATTTTACGATATTACAATTTGAAAGATATTTTTAGAAACTGTTCTTACTACATTTTGAGAAAAATAATTATCATAAACCTTTTAATTAATTTTTTTCTTAAGGAAAAAATTCAAGAGTCTCTTAAATTGCTTAGGAAGAGAGAAAATAATGTTGAGAAGTAAAAATTCAACATATCTCTCATTTTTTGGTGATTCTATACTCTTTTTCTTTTTCTTTTTTTATCTTTAGCATATCTCATGTGTTATGCGTAGTTTGACACATTCAATTTTTGTTTAACTCATCTGTGTCTTAGAAATTTGCGATGAATCTTCCTGTCCAGAATCATAATGAAGTGGTAAACTGTCTGGATTAATTTACTGCAGGAAAACACAATGTTTTTTCTTTGTCATTTTAGTCTTGGATGTGGAAGTTTACGTTGGCCTACTAGTGCAATTGCCAGGAAACTTCCTAGGAGCATTCATGACAAGCCATTATAATTAATGGGGGCATCAGATAAGATATCTCACAAGGGGTCCATCGTGGTGTTATAATTGATAGCTCCCCATCCACGTTTATGTTCATGTTGGTCAGGTATATGATAAGAGTATTTTTATTTTTTGTCAACAGTGGTTTTTATAATCACGAGTAATTTTTCTTTCTTACATTCTGGTTGAGTTAGGTTTAGTTTGTCTTCTTAATTTTAATGATATTCAAATTTATTTTGGTCCTAATATTGAGTTATTTGTTTATGTTTAGTACTGCAAAGTTTATGCTCTAGATTTCCAGTTAGGAACAGACTGAGAGAGCAGTAAGGATGGATCCGACCCCTCCCTTTTTATATAAGAAAAGTTACGATCTTATAATTTATTAACAATTATATATGTAAAAAAAAAAATTATATATGTCAAAGTTTACTTATTTTTATCTCCTTCCTTAAATATATTTTCAAATACATCCGTGTGTCCAGTCATAGAGAGCTAGCTTTTGGAGATGATTTTGGTAAAAATTTTCTAGTGTGAATGGGATATAGTTTATATATATAGACATATAGGTAGACAATATGAGATGGTTAAGCAAGCAGTCTCAATTTTTGGATAACACTATGATAAGCAGGGGGAACAAGCGAACAATCGATTATGAACGCTCCTTGGATGTCGGCAGTTTATTCATTATTACGAATATGTTTGCAGTCGATCTTTATACTAGAAAATTGTTATGGTAAAAGTTTGGTTAATAATATAAATGATGATTTCATAATATCGGAAAAAGAATGAAAATGATGAAATTGGTTGAAATAAAATGGCATTCCCAATTCAGGTTCGATAGTTTTAAGAATGGAATAATTTTTCAAGCTAGCCTTTTCATCGTATTTAGAACATGAAATCAACGTGAAATAGAATCAAACTTAATCTAATTAAATAACATAAATAACTACAATGAAAATAGAAGAATAATTATTTATTTTCGTGTATATTCTACATTTGTGATACACATTCTTGAATGTAATATTATCGTTAAATACTATTTTCATTATTTTTAACATGGCAACGCAAATAAATTTTGTTTTCATATCTGATGAAAAATGATCAGGAAATTCACTGTTATTATCTTCAATTTATTATTTCTATTAGTTATATTATTACCATCATATAAATAGTGATAATTACAAGAATGTCATTGAAAATCACAAGTTCTTAAACTATAATAACACCAATGCGCGCAAGGATATATTTTCATAAAATTCATTTGTATCAAGAAAGAAAAATAGCGCCCCCACCACCCCACAAAAAAAAAAAAAGCATAGGATGGTAATTATGTTACTGCACATTGAATCCTAATTATTTGGGTACAATAAATAAGAAAATAAAAATAGAAAATAAAGTATAAGTTCCAAAAATAAATAAGGAAATAAAATTAGGAAAAATAAAAGTTCCAAAAATATTCCTGTTACAAATGACATCTAAAACTTTCAAAGAAACGATATGCTGCAGTGTAGCATGAATAGAACTTGATCATGGGATCAAGCTATATGTCACTTGAGTTATGGTTCTTTAGTTATAATTTTGGATTATGTTAAAATGATAATTATACTATTAATTAATTAATAATAGAAACTTACAATTCTAGCTACAAAAATGTTCTTACTATTTATTGAGTTTTATTTTTAAAATTCAAGTCTTCCTCTTAAGTATTCAAACAGAATAATACAAATCCTTTCGTTTGCATTCCTCCCTACAATGTTAATTCCCCTTGTTTCCTTCCTTCCAAGCAGAACTAGGTAGCTGCAAAATTTCCCTGCTCTACAGACAGAACCTCGCAGAACTTGAACATATTCAAAAGAAAACCAGCATGAATAAAACATGGAGGAATATTTTTCCTTTTTCCTATGATAAGTACAACCTTATTTAAACAGTTTTATATTCACTAAAGAACAGAACAGAGGTATAATATTGCACAGGACCTCCATAAACATTCCTGGTCAATGTGCGAATATATTTCCATGTTATTGGAGATATATATAGGAGAAGTCGATATTGCAACGCAAGCATCAAATGCTTGATTGGTGGTCAGCCAGAAGTTTTAACCACAGTCTACTCAACGACTTTGAGGGATCCTCTTCGAAGACGAATGAAGCACGATTACTTTGTCACTATATTATCAAAATAGAAGTAATAAGTACGGAATTATGTATATTCAGTCATGGGAATAGCTCATCCAAATGACTATCCATGATCACTGAAACGAGATCAAGAAATGCAGTTTCACGTGCTCCAGGAAGTGCAGCTTCCTCTGCTTCCTGAACAATCTGCTCAATGACAGATGTTTTCTTCAGTGTTTCTCTACACATGATGCTTCCTATGGCGAAAGGAGTGAGTCCTCTCTCTGCACCTTTCTGAAGAAGCATGGTTGATATACGAAGGATCTGGGCACATTTAGGAGGAAGGTCCCATCCATGAAACTTCAAGAGCTTTATATCTTCTTCAGCATCCAGAGATTTTATGTAATCAATGGTGTCTGCGGAGTAAGGCTCCTTAGCTTGTGGCCAGTATAACCAGTCGAAAGTGCAGTCTTCAAACTGCAAATGGGGAGAAAATAGAATAACTAAATAAGTAGAAGAAAAACAAGAGGGAAGCAAAACTTTTAAGTAATGCTAAAAAAATAAAAAATTTAACTACTTTTAAGAATAGCAATAACAAAGAAAGAAGACTTGATAATAACTACAGTTCGCAGTTAATGCCTTTGCCATGCAGAATAATCATATTCTGATTTAGAGAACTTCAGAAAACCATTTACAATGCAGCTTGAGCACTTTTTAGATTAACTTATTTTGATGAAATTTTCATTTTGTAACTTTTGAGAGAGCTTTTGAAAGAAGGAATGATTATTTTCCCTAAAAAAGTGATACCAAATGTACACTAAGTATGATATGACAACATTCCATAATAGATATTCACACACATTATCAGAAAGGATTACCGAAAAATCAACCAAGGGAATAGAGACAAGGCAAAAAACAATAGAAATTAAGTTGAGATTATTGAAAAGGATTTGAAGTCTGAATGATAGGCATTGCAGAAAATGATTGTGATGTTTTTGCTATAAAAGGTAAAACAGAAGTTCAACAGGGGTTAAGCAAGCAATAATAAGTCAAAATATATGTAGAAGTAGAAGTAACCAATATCAAAATCAAAATCAGAAGATATGCGTAGTGTAGTGAGTTTAAAGAAGAGTCAAAACTCTACTTTTCATGCAGTCTAATGCCTATGACAATCTGGCCAAAAATATTCACATCTAATTGTAACAGTAATCTGTTAAGCAAATAACGCTGAGAACAGTGCAAATATAAAGCAAGAGTTGCACTCAGGATTTTACAGCATTCTAGCAGTTATTCTGAAGTAGCCATGCATCAGAAGTAGATTTCAAAAAACCATGCAATAGTTGCCCATAACAACACCAGCTTAAAGTATCCTTACAACTAGAAAACAGAACCAATGCATTTATAGTGTTAGAAGACTTACGCTCTCAGGCAAGCAATAGCCATGATCAATTGGAATGAGGACAGTTGGACCAACTTCACCATCCTTGGCAATCAAAATGTTCCCTGCATGCCTATCTGCATTTACCAACCTGATATCCAGCACAGAGATCTTGTGTACCTCTTCCACTGGAAAAGCACAAGGGCCCATATCTTCGCAACTTCCAATATTCCTCATAAACATCTGAAGCGATCCTATTTTTAAATTACCAGAATCATTCTGATAACCTTCAATATTATGAAATCCTTTATGCAGGCATTTGACCATGACTGTAGGAGGAACTCCAGCAAATCCCTGCTCCTCCTTGTTATGATATGAGTGTGGTCCTTTCTGAGGATGATCCAAAAGGTAAGCTGCAACTTCTCTCAATGCACCTTGCCCTACTCGTGTACCTTTCTTTAGCCCTTCACCATCCTCAGAAACAGGTAGGCCTCGAGGGTTATTAATTGCCATTGGCTCCTCATCAATTGGGCTTGAAAACAGAAACATACTTCAAGCCAGATGAATCTTGCATGAGGTAAGCTCCTCCTGATCCCTCTGAAGATTGAATTGGTTTACAGCCTTTTTCTAACCCCTCCGAAGTGATCTTAATTAGCTCTTGGATCACTAGTGAAATTTTGATATTGGAATTCATAATAACTGGTTCCAGAACAAAATCTCTTGTTAATTGGTTCCTCTCCAGGACCTTATTTGTTACAGAGACTGACCCTAACTGGTCTGCATGTAAATTTGGCACCAGATTGTACGCATATGATGCCTCAATTGATAATTCAAAATCCTTCTCAACTGGTTTAGTCCTTACCTTGGCATCTGATATTCTGACCAAAAAATGAATTACAGCATCATTGTCCTTACAGATATCCTCAATAAGTCTCTGGTCTTCAAGCGCCTCACCCTCACATATCAGTTCTTGATCCTTGAGATCCAAGAACCCTTGCCCTTTTTTTGCAATCTGCTGCTTCACATAACCCACATTCCTACTCTTCTCAACATAAAGCCCAAACTCCTTTCCACACATAGTCCTAACTGTAATAGCTTTGAGATCAGAAAGCCTCAGCACCAGGTGCAAAACATTCCCATCACCAACACCATAATCACGGATACAAGACCTGTTACGAGCCAATTCCTTTCCTTCAAAAACCAGTTTCTGTTTTTTTACAAAAAATCCTTTGAAGGTTTGAATTCTCAGCTTCACTGAAGCAATCGAATCCGTCTTCATAATATGCATAGGAATCACAGATCCACCCACAGTTAGGTAAATCAAAATTGAGTCCCTCAAATGAGGACTGAAACAGCCGGTAAATTCACCATGGGTGTTAAAAGATTCTTCACGCACTGGACGAAGTGCCACACAAGCCATTGTCAATTTACAGGTTCAAAACCTTGCCGGCTCAAAAATAAACAAGTTATGAACCTCAAAACAGTAGTAAAATTCAACCGATTCTCATCAGTGATTTACTAGGAAATCACAAAATGGATAACCTCAACTTTGTTTCTTTCTTCCTGATCCCTCATGCCTGAACCTAAACCGTAAACAAGAAAAAGAAGCCTAAAATATGTATATTGTAAGTTCCTTTCCAGAAATGAGGTCTCAGAGTCAAACCAAGACTTCCAGAAAACACAACTTTAGAGAAATGAAGATCAGCTGATCACATATCTCCTCAAATTGATTACACGATTTTTTTCATAGCTGCCATGTTTTAATCTATGCTATAGGAAAATTTGTTGATCCTGAGAAAGGAAGGAGGGATTCCCTGCAAACTGGACTCCAATTACCCTACAAAAGGAAAGAAAATCTTCAGTCAGAGAAAATGAAATTCAATGAAAGAAAAAAAAAAAAAAAACTCTTCAACCACTTAAAAACTTAACAATCAGTAAAATGGAGAATGTCTCGTTTAATTTCCCAACAAAGAAGAAATATTCAATCAGATTAAAATTAAATAAAGGACTGTGCCTCACTTGAGTTATTTTCTCCTTTCCGACTACCTCAGCAATCGAGTAAAGCTGGAAGAGCAAAAGACATAACTCTCGAGTTTCAATATTCGTCAAATCATACAGAAAAACCAAAGCTCGGAAAAAGAAAAATGCAAACAAAAATGAAACAATTTCCGATGAGATACAAACGAAACGATCATTTCAATTAAGGCTAAACGGAGACGAGATATTTTCCATAAATTTCATTCCCAGCAAAACATGCTATGCTGACAAATACAATCCGCGAGACGAATCTTAGAAGAAAAGAAAAGAAGAAAAAATATCTGAAACGAAAGGAATTAAAGTGAACAAAACGCTTACAGAGAGGGAAGCGAAATCGACGAAGACACTCATGTGCGATGACGGTTATATGAGAAATTAAGCGCCATTGTGCGAATTTGCTCGGAGAATCGGAAATTTTCTCAGGTTCCCAATTTTCCGGGAGAAACTTGACTCACTGAGTCAGTGTCGCGGATTGCAGAAAATAAAGACAGGAGGACAGTGTCAGAATTACGGTTTCGAATTGGGAGGTGCCATTTATAGCCGTGGACTAGACTCCATGACTTGTCACCTAAGTTAAAAACACGTTACCATTTTTTTTTTCTTTTTTGGTTAAAGACATGTTACTGATTATTGCATGTCCCCACGGCCCACGCAATGTATTAATGCAAGATTTTGAATTTGAAAACTTTGCTAACCTTTTGTTTCTTTGATTTATAATTAATTATCTAAATGAAATTTCCAGAACATTGTTGCGAAGCCAAAATTAGTTGAATTTAATGGCTATGCACTTTTATGGCCTGTTCGGTTGAGGGGAAGAAAAATATAGGAGGAGAGAAAAACTTAAAATCTAAATTTAAAGGGATTGTGAAAGAAAAAAAAAAGTTTAAATTTTTGTTTTTAAAAGTCAAATTTTCTTTTTCTTTTTCTTTCACTTTCTCTCTAATCTAACAAAAAAAAAAAAAACTTCATTATCTGTATTTTTTTTATTTTCTTTCCTTTAAACCAAACATATCATTAATGTAAAAAAATTTATACTGTCAATCAATTAGAAATTGCAGTTGATATGAATTTTAAGATAATTATTGTAAAAGTCAACAAACTTATCATATATGGTAATTTATAATTGAATAACAGTGTAAATTGCTTTATTATCTCTGTAAAAAAAAAAAATTTGGTTCTCGGTATGAGTAGATTTTACGAACTTCTAATTTTAAAAAAATTATAATTTTCTTATTAATTTTTCTACTTTCCTATATGGTAAGTATTAGATAAGTTTTATATTTTCTAAAAGTCAAAACATTAAATGTATTTATTTTTTATTTAATATTTACTTTATAAAATAATAGTAAAATTTGTAGAAAAATAATATAGCATTATTCTTAACAAAAGGGGAAATGTAAAGGCGAGAGATTTATTTTGCAAAAAATAATTATGAAATATTATCTCTTTTTATTTTATTTTTATCTTTAAATATGTATATAAAATAATAAATATTATTTTCATCATTTTTATAATTCTTAAAATCAAAAAATAAAAAATAATTTTCTTATAAATATTTATCAAACAAGAAATTAAAACGGATTTTTAAAAATTAAACGGGCTTTAACGTAGCTCATTTTAGTCTCAAATCTCAAATTTAAAACTAAATGATGGTAATAAAAGAAAAACATGGAATACTATTAATATTACTCGGTGAAAGGAATATTACTAACTACTTTTAATATTTTTTATTATTAGATTAAATTTATACAAATACAAAATTTGCTAAATCACGAGAGTTCCATTGTTTATTTAATGAGATTCATATGTAATTAATTTCATAATGAAAAACATATTGCTAATATTTATTTCATGAAAGTGAAATAGTCCTGAATGCAAGAAATTAGTTTAATTAAATTTTTATCTTATTTTTCTAATTTTTGGTGAATTAAAAGGAATGGTTAACGTGAATGTATTGTATTGTATTTCACGTCTCATGAGTGAGGTATTACACGAACTTCATTCGTGAGAAATGACAAAGCTCGTAGTCATAATAAAAATTTTAGTCATTCATTTCATAAACCATAACTTATTAATATTCGTTATTTGAAATTAGTATTGTAGTATGTGTATTATACAATTATAAAAAAAAATGTGGATTATACAAGATAAATATTTATTTTTATATTCTGAATTTATAATAAATAATTTAAACTGAACTATAAGATTATTTTTAATTATTGATATTTTTAAAAATTATTTAAATTCAATTTAGAAATAGGAATAAAAAAGAATAAATTGAAAGTATCAAACACTTAAACAGGTAGAAAATTAAGTATACTAAAAAAAAAGGTGGGGGGGACAGTAATTTAAGATGATTGATAAAGAAATTTTTGGAATAATTACGAGAGTGGCATGTGAGATACACATCTAAATAAAAAAGGAGAAAAAAAATATGTAAAATGTCTAATTAAGATTGTGAAAAGAATAAGAATCTTTCTCTCTAAGTTGTATATTTTCATTTATAATATAAAAATTAATATTATAACCTTCAAGGAAAAAAATATATAAACAGGGTCGTGATTGACGTTTAAATAATTTTTGGTTTTATTTTATTTATCATTTAATAATATTAATGAATAATAAAAAAATAATTTCATCTCTAATAATTAATACGTATTTTAAAAAATTAATTAACAATTTTCATACAGATTATGTAGAATATTAATTACGGTTCTTTAGTACGGAGGTCGCAGAGAGTAGTTATTTGTGGAATTAAAAATTAATTAATTACATGTTAAATTTAGTATATAGTATTTATTACATGGAGGTCCTGTACTAATACTTATTTTTTAAGTACATAAATTTATCATTTAAGTGATTATTATTTTATTTTATTTTTTGATATATCATTTAAGTGATTATTAAATTTAGAAATTGATACGTTCGAAAATCGGTGATTATTATTTTACTATTTTTACGTGTCTCTAGAATAGCGATACTGTTTATTACATTATTGTCGTTATCATTCAGTCTACTAAGAAAAAGACAACTTTAATGCGTGTATAAGTATAACTGTATAAGCTCTGCAGGAGAAGGATTTAGATTAACGTTTATAAATTTTTTTAATTAATTTGAGTTTTCGTTAAAAATGTTTTTTTTTTAAGAATTAAAAGAAAATGTATTTTTGAAAGTATTTCTTTCTTAATTTTTTTCACGTGACAAGATTGCATTGTTTGACTATTAATAGACGAGTGTCAAGATACATATTTATAATAAAATCATTTATGTCTAATGTTTATTAAAACAATTTTGACAAAATTAATATTAGTTGAATAGTTCTAATTAAAATAACTTTGATGTGTAATTAAAAAATTTTAAATTACATATTATACTCTACAAATTAACCTTCAATTTTACTTTATTATTTTTAAAGTATACACAAATAAACCTATTAAAGTCAACCTAATAGTGAGGAGATTTTGATAGTACACATAAAGTCTTATGTTCTAATTTCAGTGCTATCATTGTATAGGAGTGAAAAATTGCTAAAGTCTCCTTGTACTTGTATATAAGTATTATAAAATATAAACATATATTACATATAAAAATAGACATGTAATTTTATTAAAAATAATATATTTTATTACTTTAAACAAATAGCATAATTTTAACAAATCTCAAATAGATGTATCACATTTTTCATTTAATTTATTTTTATTATCATATATCATCGACAAAGTATCGTTTCAACTTAAACTACTAATGGTCAACGCAAGAAATTTGACAACAAAACCAAAATTGCATATTTTAAAAATAGGAGAACTAAATGTCTCTGGAAAAATAAGGGGGCCAAAATTACGAATTTTTAAAAATAAGATAATTAAATGTCTCTAAAAAAATAGAGGGGCTAAAATTACATATAAGAAAAAATAAGGACCAAAAATAGAATTTATCCTTGATTCTAAATGTAAAGCATGCAGTCCTAAAATAAAATCATGATAAAAACATTTTATTAGAACTTTTACCAAACATAAATTTTGAGCATAAAATTACATTGGACATAATGTATAAATCCAGTACACCGGTGATTGCAGACATAAGTAATTAAATATCTACTCGGCTCAGTTTTTCTAAAAAATAATTATTTATTTTTAATATTCTCTACAAAAAAATAATAAAAACAAGTAATTATTTTTATAAAATAAATTGAATTAAACATGCATTGTTATTTTATCTACCGAGTATTGTAATAACTAATTAATTAAGAATCTAATGGATATATATTGTTAGTGTAAAAAATTTTACATTGTTAATCAATTAAAAACTAGCTTTGGTGTAACTTTTAGGCTGATTATTATCAAAGTTAACAAATTTATTATACATGATAGTTTATGATTGGATAACAACATAAACAGATTTTACATATCCTTTTTTCTCATTAATTAATGTTATTGGAAAACAAAAATTTAAATTAATTTTTTATTTTAAATAAAAGGTTGCAAATATTTTTAGGACTGGTTAATTACATATTACTAAATAGTTAAATATTTTATACAAAATAATAATATTATATTTTATTTTATGTCACTTATTGAAGTTATTGCTGTTAATTTTGGTCCTAAATAAAAGGACAGTGTGTGATAAGGGTGTTTGTGGATTAGTTTGGATCGGTTCAAAGTCAAAAAATCATCTGATCTAAAAATTAAGATAAATTGTGGTTCAGTTCGATTCAGATTGTTTTATTTAAAAAATTCAATCCGATCCAATTTGATAAAATGCGTTTTGAATTGGATTGAATAATTTGGTTTTTACCGATATATCCTTACATACAATTATATATAAAATCCATTTACGGCGACTATTTAAAAAAATAGAATATACACATGAAACACAAAATAACATGAAACGTGAAAGTTAAAATGCATAAAACACACAAAACGTGAAAGGGTTCCAGTTCGAAATCATTCGCCTTCAAGGCTTTGTTATCGTGATTCACACTAAAACAAGACAAACCAATAGTGTCTGCCTTCTTCTTCTTTTTATGAAAACCAATAGTGTCTGCCTTTTCAAAAAGATTTATGCAGGGACAGGTTGGTTCATTTTAAAGTTAAATAAAATTAATTTTAAATCGTTAAATATAATTACAATATTATATAACTTAATTTTAATTATAAATTTTATTAAAACGCATATTTTTTATTAAAAAAAACTTAACGACAAAATAAGCAGCGACATAAATTCCACTTATATTTGTTGGTTTGAGTTTTGACTTAGTATTGATGTGTCGGTGATACTCAAGAGTCAAGAGACATCTAGCTTTAAACTTTTCTTTTTTTACTGGTATCTAGCTTTAAACTCTAATACAAATGCCAAACATATTACATAAAAAAAAATTACCAATAGAAAACATATATGATAGTAGTGGGACTCAAAATTTATCACTTAAAATAAATATCAATATTTATCTGTTAACTATTTTTTGGTCAACCTTTAAACTGTTTTATACGAACGCAAAATGTTTTCCATGACAGAAAAACTATTTATTTTCTTTTTTGAGAATAACGTTTGAATTTAATTACTATGTACTGTCAGTGTAAAAAGTTTTACATTATCAATCAATTAAAAATTACCATTGATATGACTTTTAAGGTAATTAATGTAAAAGTCAACAAACTTACCATACATGGTAGTTTGTGATTAGTTGACAGTATAAAACTGTTTTACACCGTTCGTACATAACCTATTTTCTCATAACATTTTCAAGAATATAACGATGAGAATGATATTTTTGAGTATTTTAAAAAAATATATATTTGGTCAACAACTAAAATTTATTGATTTTTTTTTTTTTGTAAAAATAAGGTATAAAGAAGGTTAAAAAGATAAAAATAAAAGTTTCACATATATAATGTTATTCTCACCCATAAAAACCAACTTACCTACTGCTTTTAGGATGAAAACACGGAAATATGACAAGTTATTCTTTTTTCTGAAAAAGTTTTATGTCCGAAAATAATTTTTTTTTATCTTGTAATAAATATGAGAAATACTCATACCCTATTCATATATTTCCAAAAATATATCAAGATAACTTCAAACAAACACCTCATTAAAAATTCAAGGTCGCATAAAATTGGATGAAAACACATCCAAAAGGATTCTATTTGTCCCGCTAAATTCAGATCTTTCCTTTTATTTTTACCTCATTTTGTTCTTATTTGGGTTATTTTGGCAAATACTTTTAGCTAGTTTCTAACTTTTTTAATTAACTAAAAAACTTGTTTGACCTTATTAATAGTATTTAGTAAACAATTTTTTTTAGTAGTTTGTAGCGTCTTTTAAGGCTATGTTTGGCAAAACTAGCTAAAAAGTTAGCTGAAAGTTGAAAAGCTAGTTGTTAGCTAAAAACTATTAAGCTAGCTTATTAAATTATAAGTATTTAATAATATTATATGTTGAAGTAGTTGATAATATAAATGACAAAAATGGACATGTTTGTATGATATTTTTATATAAATAACTAATTTATTTTATTTATAAAATATATTTTGGGATATTTATAATTTTATTTTTTTAATTAATTTTAAACTTTTGTAAAAATAGCATTACCTGGAGCAACCAAAAAAGAGGATGAGCAAGAAGGATGATAGCCGGTCGGTGGATTTTTGCTTCGACATGTAAATTAGTTAAAGAAAATAAATCAAATAAAAAATAAATCAAATAAATAATAAAAATCTACCTTATGTAAAAAAAGGTAAAAAGGAAACTTAATAAATGTTTTAAGGGTGAAAAGGGAATAAACATGAAAAGCTAAAAGCCAGAAGCTAGAAGCTAACATTTTAAAAAACGCTACTTGAAGTAACATCTTAAACATTATAAGTTACTAAAAAAAGCTTGTTTACCAAATTCTACTATATAAGGTCAAACAAGCTTTTCCACTAGTAAAGAAAGTTAGAAGCTAGCTGAAATACCTTACCAAACATATTTTAAGATCTTCAAGTAGCTTTTTTTAAAATGCTGCTCTTGGATTTTTATATTTTATTTCCTTTTTACCCTTAAAATATTTATTAAATTTCCTTATTATCATTTTTATATAAGGTAGAGTTTTATTATTTATTTATTTATTTTGTTTTTCTTCTTCTTACACTGTTTGTTTTAACCATTACACTATTTATTATATTATTTTAACATTATACTTCAAGATATTTTAACTATTAAACTAATCAACATAATGAAAATATGACATTTACATAAGTATATGTTAATTTATTTATTTTAAATGTGGTCGGAAATATTTTAAGATATAATTTTTTTTTGGTACATAGATATAATATAAGAGTAATGGTAGAATGTATAATATGAAAAAAAACATTGAAACTAAAAAATTAAAATTAAAATAATTGGTCTACAAAAAAATTACAAGAGTTTAAAATTAATTAAAAAAACTAAAATTATAATTATCTCAAAATATATTTTATCAATAAAATTAAATTAAAATTTATATAAAAATATCATATAAACATGTCCTAGTGTCCATTTTTATCATTTTACATTTATTAGTTATTTGAACAATTTTATCAAATATTTATAATTCAATAAACTAGCTTAACAATTTTCAACTTTCAACTTAGCTTTCAACTACCAGCCAACCTTTTAGCTTTCAACTACTTTTGCCAATATTGGCTTCTTTAGATTTGTTGATTTGTGGATTTTCTACCCCCAATACCGGCTTCATTAGATTTTCTTGGATCAAAGCAACCACCATATGTACATCATGTACGAAGTTCCTTCTTTTTTTATTTTTCGTACTTTTGGAATATATATTATATATAAACTTTTTTAACTGATTTTTATTCAATAGATAACTTTTAGGTAGCATACCGTACCAATTAATATAGGAAATGTTTTAACATTTATAACAAAAAGTGAGATAAGAATAAAAATTTATTAGGTTTAGTAGAAGAAAATAAAAGTTTTTTTTAAATATAGAACTCTTAAAAATATTAAGTTATAAATAAAGGGGATTAAAACTTTCTCATCTTTATAGGTGATAATAAAATTTTATTACAGTAATTAACTGAAATGTTACTAAATTTTCATATAAGAATTGATGGTAAACATATTATTTTTAAAAAAATTAAATAATAATCAAACATATTTTATAAAATATGCTCCCATAATTTCTATCAAGAATCTTATTCTAAAAACAAAATGTAGTTTAATTGGAAAAAAAAAAACTATGTCAAACATTATCTTAATCAATAGATATACCAGAGTAAATTTCTCGTTTCGAAGAAGTTAAATCCAACCTTTAACCATTTTAATTAATAAGTGAATTGTTCCTTTAAAGCATAACAAGGGTTCTATTAAAATGCCAAAGTGCTCCGAGCTTGCAAAGCTGTACGCAGCATACAGACTGATTATACAAACTAGGCTAGTAAGGCTCATAGGAAATCTCAATTAGCAACGATGGATTAAGTGCAAATTCTTGGATCACTAATTATCTGTTTAACCTTGGATCGCAAAATCTTATACAATCCACGCATTCTATTCCATGTCAACGCTGTATGCCTTCAATTAGGAGGATTAATTAAATCACTAAAAAGACTAAAATAGAGTTTAATCACTAGCAGAAAAAGGGATTTTTAACATTGATAATTTATATTGGTTATTTACAAATTGATGTAGTATGTGAGGCAGTAATATTTTTGTAATATTGAGATAAATATTCTAAATCGATTTATAAAAAATTAATCTAGATTGGACTTTTTAGTTTGGTTTTTATTTCAACAAATGTAGAAAATCACTTTCTAGATTGATTTCTATCCACCATATATATTAAATAAGAACAACTATATTGAACGAGAGCGTTTTTAGCTGTCATTCTTCAATGAGAGCGATTTTAGGGATTTTTTTAACCTTTTATCTCTTTCAATCTATCATTTTCAATATCTTCAGTTCTAAATTGAATTTCAATATTTTATTTAAAAAAATTATCAATGATTAAAAATTAACATTGTATTACAATAATTGTTTATTATAAATTTAAAATATAATGTATGTGTTCAAAAATATTTATTTATTACAAACTTTAATTATAATATATTTTATATATTAGAAGTATTTATTTATTATAAATTTAAGTTATATAAAATGAATATTTATTCTGTGCAATGCACAAATTAAAATACTAGTTATAATTGATTTAGAATGTTGATGCATTGTCAAAATTTTCAAATTCTATATCATACTTTCTATATCGGTTGCTAAGTAATCGATCGTGAAAGTCACTTTTTAGATCAGTTCCTCATATAATTAATCTAAAAAGTCTTATTAGTTTTATGCCTCTAGAAGCCTAATAGTACAATTGATCATGAAAGATTGTTAGTTTTATGGATAATAACAAACACTAATAGTACAACATGTCCAACTCGCACCATTGTTGCTCTTGTTTTCACATCCTCCATTGTTGTTGCTCTTGTTTTCACACCCTTCATTATCGTTGCCATTATCACATCCTTTGTTCCCACACTTAATTCGTCACCATTGTTATTGTACATGTTTGCTCTATGTTTGATGTGTTTGCTCTCTATTAGTGTTTGTTATTGTGTGTGTGCTCTCAACTAGTGTGTGTTAGTGTGTTTGTCATTGTTAGTGTATGTATTCTTTGTTACCATGTTTGCTCTTTGTTAGTATGTGTTTGCACGAACCATGTTTACTCTCTATTATTATGATTGCACAAATTTGTAACCCTTTTAAACTTGGTCATGACATTTTACTTTCTTGTTATTTTTGTCAATTCCTAGTTTAAAATTATTACATTGAGCATTGTACACCATTTATTTGATATTTAGGCTATTTTTCAATGTATCTAAATTTTTTTAATGAAGCGTCTATACATCATTGAGCACTGTGCCTCTATTGGAATTTCTTTTTCATGATGTTATCTATTACAATAATTTGTTTTGCACTCTATTTAATGTATTTATATTGACAATAAATGAGAATCTCCAACCAACAAATTCTAAGTTAGATAGCTAGCCTACTAATAAGAAAGGTAGACGTGGCACATGATTGAAGGACTTGGTCCTCAACTGTAGGTAGTGCTAGTAAGGACAATTTTCCAATTGATTTTGATCCATCTAAAAAACCATAAAGGCCAAACAAGAAAAAGAGTTTTGTGGCTCTTTTAGGATGACGTAAACCAAGCATCCTCAACAAAAAAGTGAGATAACATAGAGGAGTGTGTGAAGGAGGAGATTTGGCAAAGTATCACGATATGTGACTTGTATCTATATTTGTAATTGATTTGTAATATATATATATATATATATATATATATATATATATATATATATATATATATATATGAGGAGGGATCCACTTACTCCAAGAGTAACTTTAAAAGAGTTACTCTCCATCCTCATCTTTCATTTTCTTTTAATCTAATGGTTATAATGAATAACTTATCTTTGACCATTAGATTAAAAGAAAATAAAGGGTGAGGATGGGGAGTAACTCTTTTAAAGTTACTCTTGGAGTAAGTGGATCCTTCCTCTATATATATATATATAATTGTGTAACTTCATTGTATTTGTGTATTGTAGCTTACCTACAAGATTTCAAATTCAGAAATGCTGAAAAGGAAGTTCATCAAGTATACTAGGAAGTGATGGAAGACTTTGAAGACCTATTTCACCAGTAGATATATCTTTGGTGAGCTGAAGGGCATGGATCCTTACAAGGAATATCCTTTTCTTGATAACAATGTTTGGGATGCTTTTGTCCACAATTGGTAGGACCTAGATTTTTTGATTAGTTGATTTTATTTTTTATTCATTTTACTAATAAATGAATTGATTTCATAGGTTTTTTTTATTTTATTCATTTATTGTTAATAGGAGAAAAATAATTCAAGCAAAGAATGTATACCCCCGTATATTGTATCGTGGGAGTTATAATTTGCGTAAAGAACAAATAAGGAAGAAGTTGGAACAACAATGGGTAGTAGCTCACTTTGACTCCTCTATTGTTATTTCTCTTCCATCCCCTATTGCGTGCCATGATAAATGGAAGAAAGCGTGCCAAAAAGAGTCTAGGAAGTACATAATTGAGGAGGCTCGTTCTATTGCTAAAAGGAGTGTAAGTAAATACTAATTATTATTATTTGTCTTTTGCAATGTAAATGCTAATTATTAATCACTTGCATGTATGTTAGTAAAACTCTCTTGAAGATTAATGCTCTCAAGGAAGCTTCATTCCATTCAACCACAACAACATACTCTTTATTGTTATAAGGAGACTAAAGCACCCTAGCAGTGTTTAAGCAGTTGGACATAATGTCAACATTTGACAATTCTTTGGTAGGCCTACATGTTCTTCAAGCTTAGGAATGGTGACAAGAGAAAACACGGGGGATATGCAAGAATGGTTGTGGGTGCAGATGAGGGAGGAGATGCAAGGGTAGTTGTGGTAACAAATGGCCACCATGAGGGAGGAGTACATGGTAACAATGAGGGGGCGATGATGGTCATATTCTGCTTTAACTGTTCCTCCCAAAAATATTAGGTATGGAAATGCTTATCTTCTTTATTGTTTTACTAAATTATTTGTTACTGCAAAAATATTTATTAATATTTGCTTAATCATGTAGGAAATGTTTCTTTCAAATGAATCCACTTCACGAATCATGTCACAATCCCCATTGAAATCGATTAACATCTATCTATATTGGTAACTCAAATACTAGATCCAACCTTGATTCACATAAGGGTGGTGTTATTAGCAAGGAGATGGATTTCTATGCATACCAAAAGAATGTCCTGTAACTCATGGGTGGGTCAAACATGCTTTGCATCACCATTATTCACATTTTTGTGATGTAAGCAAATTTTTAGCATTTTAAACACATAACTAAGTAATGTTACCTAAATATTTTTCTTTCTAACGTCATATGTACGCCATAATATTTGGAAGTCAAACAATCTAATGGATACATATAGATTTGTTTGCCCATTTCACTTCCAAATTCAAAGGATCGAGTCATAAGCGATAAAGGATTAGTTGAGCACAAGGCTATGCAAGGAAAAAAGGAAAGTTATCTTGCACCATATCACCATAGGTAAGTAATATCATATATATTTTGCAATTAAATGATATTATGTGACTTTGATTAACTCATGCTTGATTTCACAAGCAACATCGACAATTGGTTATTATTTGCCTTGAGCATAACATTGTCACATTGTTTTGTTTCCTTTGGCATATCAACTAACAAAGGATTTGAAGGCTTTGGTAGAGGGGTAAGTGTTTATTTATAAAGCTTTTACTTTGTTAAATATATTTATCCATGGCATAATTTTCATGCATGTGTTTGATCATATAAAGCTATGATGAATACATACCAAGTGATGATGACGGGTAAACACTCAAAGGAAGTGAAGAAGACTACATGGGTAGTGCCACATGTAAGTTTTTGATCATTTGTTTTTCTTTGATTTTTTGTTATTCTTTTTTTCTTCTTTTTTTAATTTAGTTAATTTTGTGTTCATCTACAATGTTGTTAACAAATAGGTAACCATGAATGTGGTTATTTTGTCATGAGACATATGTTGAATATCATCCAAGCTTGCCTTGTTAATTCCTTTGGAGAAATAATTTTCTTTTTTACAACTTAATTAGTTTTGCTTAATATTTTTAAATCATGTGTTATAGTTTTTAAATTCATGGCTATGAAATTACAGAGATTTGATAATCTGGATCCCTTATCTATAGAGAAAATTACTAATCTAAAGCATTGTTTAACAATTTCATTCAAAACCACTACTACCTTTCCCTAATTAGAATGTATTATATATTTAGTTAGATTGATTATTTAGACTATTATAGTATATAGATATAAATGTCAATATATAAGCTTTGTGAATTGATTACTTAGGCTATGAAAGTAGTTTTTTGTGTATAGGTTTTTTCCAATTAATTGTGACGTGTGTGTATAACAGTGTATATATTGTAAATATATATAGCTAGTGGTTTTAATTATGTGAATTGGTATGCTAAATTGTAGTTTTGTGATTTATTTATTGTGTTTGAATTGATTATGAAATTGGGTTTATGTATCAAAATAGTTGTATGTTTTAGTGTGTGTGTGTGTGTATATATATATATATATTAAAATAGACTTTCTACATTAATTATGATTGTATCGATTCAAATTGCAATCAATATAAAAATCAGTTCTTACTGTAACTGATCTAAAAAATAATTTTTTACATCAGTTTTAAAATCGATTTAGAAAGTGTAAACTTTCAATATTCATTGATTCTTCATATACTGAAACTAAAAAATTAAATTAACCAATATTAAAAGATTTTTTTTTTTTGGTTACTAGTGAATGTTTAATAACATATGGCTAATTGATTATTTAATGTTCAATCATTTATTAGCTGCAGTAGAAAAGTTGAGGTTATATTTGGTTCATGGAATATAATGTAAAGAAATAAAATGACATTAAATTTTATTATTTGAATTATCTAAAATAAAATGAAATGGATTAGAATTTAAACGGAATGCTTTTGTTGCATTTCATGTAATGTACTTCTTTTTCTTCACTTCAAATGAAGTCTTGTCATTATCTAAATAATAAAATACTAATTTTATTTTATTCCATTCTATTCTATTCTATTTCAGTCGCCATTATATATTTCTAAACGTAGCTTTAGAGCATGACAGCCTGTCTATGCATTGATTCATTCATATACGATATCTCAACTCTACATATGGTAAATTTGTAACAATAATAAATGATGGTGGTATCAATTGCCTTTATTTGATTTGACAGAACAAAAGCATACGAATATAATACAAACGATGCTGTGAAACTATTTATGTATTTATACTTATATATAAAGTCTAAAATGCAGACGTACGAATAAGATGTCAACAAAATAAAACTCTATTTAGTTGTCGCATGTATGCTGCTTATTGTTTATTTGTTAGCTTCCGCTTGAATCTCTTCGTTTCCGACTTCATCTTTCTCATCTCTAGTGTTTAGTTTTTTTGAACTTTCTCTCACTTCTTTGTAAGCCATAATGTATGAATTAATTATGCAACAACTGAAAATATAAGAGCTCGTTTATTTTGAAAAATATTTTTTTATTTTCACTTTTAATTACAAAATTGTCATTTTGTTTTTAATTTGTTTCTTAATTTTGAAAATTTATGCAGAAAACAGAAAAAAAGTCATTTTCACTATTTCTTATACAAATCTTTTGAAATAGGAAACAAATTGAAGATAGTGTGACGGTCTTGTAATTAAAAATAAAAAAAATGAAAACAATTTTTTTTTTTTCAAAATAGACAGGCCTTAACATAATTAAAATGTATGTAAGTGTACTCTCTTTGTCAGATTTTCATGATGAAAACATAAAGCACTCAATAACGAGAACAACATAGTGAAGAAGAAAGAAAATGCCAATATAAAATAGCTACATGCATGTAAGTTGCTATCCACCAGCATGAACTGACAGGGGCACAAATTCTGCAGATTTCATCTGATTCTAGTACACTATATTAAAATAACATTATTCTCTTTTTATTCTTTTATAGGTTTCAAATATGGGATTCGACTAAATGGGGCTTAGGGGAGTTTCCAGTTTCCAATGATCCTATTGCCAAGAGGATGGTGTATCTATTATTAAGAAAGCATCAACAAAGGAATCACGTTTTCTGGTAATGCTGATTTTTATAAAGCCAATGTTAACAAAGTTTAGGTCGGAAAGGTAGAAAGAATTTCTTTGCACACACTTTCACTACATGATCCATTTTGAAACGTCCTAAACTATTCATAGAATAAATACATAAATAAAATAATTTGTTATCAAAATAACATACCTTTGAGTGATTCTGTTTATATCATCTTTTTACTCTTCATACCTCTTCTATTTAAAAAAAAAAAAAAACTTCCAAAACTATCCCTTCTCTTATTGTTCTCTTCTTCGCACTGTTTTTTCTAACTGATGAGTTGTCGCGCATTGGATACTGGTGTCCTCCGCTTCTCTCTCACATTTTCAATCCTCGTTGCTTCGCTTTGTCATTGCTGGCCTCTTTGTCCTTGCTTCCACTGTCTCTTGGTGAGCGTGGGTGCTGAAATTTTTTTTTTTTTTTTCATGGGTTGGTGGACTTGTCGGAAACTAGCTTCCAAAATTTATTTTTGGAATTGTAGATGTTTTGAAGTTTAGTTTCCAAAATGCACTTTATACATTCTGGAAACTAAATTTTGGATGTATTAAAATTTTAACACATTCTAGAGTTTAGTTTAATACATTTTAGAAACTAATTTCCAAAACATTTACTTGGGTTGACTATATTGCCCATCTCAATCAAGATTTGGATCTTTGTAGTCAACAAAATTGAGTTGGCTATAAGGATTCACCTACCATTGATCTTCATAAGATCTTTTATTCATCTCAAGATCAATGGTAAACCTAACTATATTGTGAAGCCAACTTGAAATGCACTACCTCTGTCCCTATATCAGACTCTTTTAACTAATTTATGAGAATTAAGAAAGTTAGTTAATGTAATTAGTCGCATTAAATTTGTTAATAATTTGTATTATTTTTCCAAAATTACCATTAAGATTATTAGGACTCATCATTTCACTCTTTCTATCTAATTACTTTCTACCTAATTAATTAATGTATGTTAGTCATCTTCTTCACTTCTCACAAGAGAGAGAATAAGTTTATCTTATTAATTTATAACATTTATTATTTGTTGACTACAAAAATTATAAAGTAATTAAGGATATTTTGGTCAAAAAATAATTAATGTAAGAAACAAGACAATTTGAAGAGAGTCTTATAATAAGGAAAAGCAAATTTTTCAAAAAGATTTTATATATAAAGACAAAAGTAGTATTTGTTTTGCCAAGATCAAGAAGCATGGTTGTATTGAACCATTTTGCCATTTGTTTCGATAGGATGAAGAAGCTTCATCAATTGCCTTTCATATTTGATGCTTAGGAGATTGTGATCTATACCAGTCAGATATGAGATATGGACTATTTGCTCAACCTAGTGTACAAGTTGGACAACCTAGTTGATACTTGTTAATGGACATTCATTATGCTTAACCCCCTTTTTCTTTGACATTAATGAAGTGGCTTGTATTAACCTTCCATTAAATGAGGGTGTCAACTACATGAGTTGCGCCTCATCAATTGACACAACAATTCTTGTAGAGGAAACAATTATGGATTTCTTTGACGGTAACTTGTAAATTGGCTTGAGCATAGTACTTGTATGTGTTTGACCTTTCAATAATATTCTTTTTTTCTAAATGATCTTATATCTTTCTCCAAATTTTTTTAACTTCAATTATAATCAAGCAAAGGCAAGAAAGACAAGAAAAGAGAAATGTCAAAGGAGGGTGTATCGCCCAAATTTGGCACATTCATTGTTGGGTACACCCTCAGGTAAACCTCGCTCAAGAAGGGAAGGCAACACCCCTAGCAATTCGACTAGAACCTACCTCGGCACCTCCCGAGTCGACCTTGGGCCAATCCAAAAGAGAAAGGCTGCGAGAATCACAGGATCACCCCTGAGTCAAGAGATTCCCCAAAATCACGTCCCCAAGGCCGAGCATTTATGAGGGCAAAATCAAGTAACTAGGCCTAACATTAATGGCTGGCCAATGAGATATATATGGCCCAAGTACAATCATTCTTACCCTAATCTCAATCAAGTACCTGCCTCCCTAACACCCACACTCTCCTGACTTAAGTGTCAGAGTGTTTTTACATGTCTTCCTCCATCAGCCTAGAAAAGAAGGAAGGAGAAGACGGAAAGGACTCGCTCTCAGCCATCTAGAATCTACAGCATAGTGCTGCCAAATTTGGTAAGTACAATGGGGAATCAAACAGCTCTCACTCTTCGATGCAAAGGTAGTTTTCGTCATTGTGCTTTTACTCGCCTCTATGAATTTTCTTTGTGTTCTAGAGCAAGTTCAAAAGAAGCAATCGTATCAAATTAAGTGAGACATGGTAACTTTCTCTACAACTATGGATTTTCAACTCCATGTCCCTTCTCTTCTTGTGCCTAGGAATAATTTACAAGTTTCCTACTAATGGAATCTCAATGACACTTTGCCCAAGAGAATTAGAAGAATCATCCCCTTCCTACTTATCTCAATGTCTAATCTTAAAACTAATCTAACAGTTCTTTGCGACTTGCGAGAACCAAGACCAATGAGTGCGGAAGTCTCAAAAAAGTTAAAACAATTCCTTGTAAGCAATACGTAATTTTTAAAAATTAAATATATCCCTTTTCTATAGTTATACTTCGAAATACTTCCACCCAGAATTTTGTACTTGCATATCTTAAAGGAAGAGCAACACATTTCAGAATTTAGAGTAGATTAGTCTGCTGATAATTCCTCCAGATAAAAGACGATATAGACTATTTGATTTTTAAAGGCTTATCTTATTCAGTTATTTGATAGCCAGAAAAGTTTCTTTTTAGTGCATGAATTGGGCCAAAATGGCCATCAAAGTAGCTTACCGGCTATAAGGCAAGAAGAAATGAAATCAATTCTTGGGTAAAAAACTTAAGAAACTACTCTGCCTATTCAACTAAACACAACAACGAAAGATGAATGAAAAAGTTATGTTACAGATTCCTCTGGATGAAGTCCCACATCCTCCCTTCCATGTAAACTCGATCGCTATGATGCCGCGGCATGTGCCTTTCATCTGGGAAAATTATTAGCTCATATGGTTTTCCAGCTGCCACAAGTGCATTGATAAGCCTTGCAGTGTGCCTAAAATGAACATTCTCATCAATCATGCCATGCACAAGCAACAACCTCCCTTTCAACTGGTGCACTTGGTTCATGACACAACCACTTTCATATCCTGACTTGTTTTCAGATGGCAATCCCATGTACTTCTCTGTGTAAAATGTGTCATATCCATCCCATGATGTAACAGGGGCGCCGGCTATTGCACACTTGAAGAAATCTGGATATCTTGAAAGTGTCATGGCAGAGAGATACCCGCCATAACTCCATCCATACAACCCAATGTGACCAGCTTTTGCAAGCCCTTGTTTGACAAGCCACTCTGCTCCAGTTAGCTGATCATCAGCATCAATTTGACCAAGTTTGTGCTTTAAATAGCTTTCAAACTTCAACCCCCGTCTCGCAGTTCCTCTATTGTCTAACTGTAAACAAGGAAAGAAATATTTAACTTGGAAGGATGAGCTGACAATATACTAGAAAACAGATATGGTAGAGGCAACAGCTAGATTTTTCCATGCTCTATGTCATAAAAAATGGGCAAAACCTTCACAATTTAAAAGCTCAAGGGACAATAACCTTTGCATTTGGGACATCAGAGTACTGTAATAACCATTGGACATACAAATGGAAATATGAAATGCAAAGTGAATACATTTTCTGATTTTCTTAATTAAAAACAAGTTCTGTCACTACTAGTCCTGTCAACATTCTCCATGTATATATAGATGGATTGCCCATCTCAATCATATTACTATCAATGGTTCAAAATTAGACAGATTCAAGATATTGTAACTATGTCGTCTATGTTAGTTTGATCATGTGGCTGAATCATAAAAATCAGGATGCATAAAAATTTAAAAGCAAGCAGAAAAAAAAGTAGACCATAATCATGTAAAATTCAGGGAACTGACCTTCCAAACTAAGATGCCTTGGTTTCTCAAATATTGTGCTCTCAGGTCTACTGTACTAAGCCAAGAGTTACTAACAAGCTGGACACTTGGACCACCATAAACATTGATCATAGTTTTGTAAGGTGGAGATCCAAACCTTGAGGCATCAGGCTTATATAGAGCTCCATACAATGTAGTGCCATCATCAGCCTGTATTTCAACAATCTCTGGTGGCTCAAGTTGAAGCCTTTTAAATCTTGGAATTGTAAATGACTGCTCATATAAAGGCTTGATTACACTTCCATCCTCCAGCGAGCAAAGTAACACCCTAGGAGGACAACCAAGAGAATCATGGATATCAACAAAATTTTGCATATGATGATCAAGGACCACAATGTGCTTCCCCTTGCTGTGTGTAAGTCTGACAGGGACCTGAAGTGGTTGACTTCCATCAACAAAAAGTTTAGCACAATATAAATTGGACTCCAGAGGACCATCCAAGGTCCCAGTAAAATATACCAGACCTGTAGCCTCATTCACACCAGCAATTTGCTCAACCATCCATTCACCTTCAGTGATGGGTCCTAAACAAGTCCCATTTGCATCATGAAGATAAAGATGTCTAAATCCTGTTTTCTCACTAGCCCAGATAAATCCACCTGAAAACTTGGTAACTCCTTTATCAAGAGGTGTGAAACAGTCATGTATATTGATCCAACTGCTGTTTTCTTCCACCAATATATTTTTTCTTTGGCCTGTTCTAATATCAAACTTAATAATCTTTATTTTAGTGTGGTGCCTGTTCAAGATCTGAGCAGTGAGAATGTTTCCATGCATCCAATTAACTCTTGCCAAATATTCCTCCTCATTGTTTTGCTGTTCTGTGCCCCCGCAGAGAAGATCCATCCAAGTAATGGAGCTTCCAACTACCGAAACAACCCCAAGGCGCACTTTAACATTTGAAGCTCCTGCAAAAGGATAAGTGTGGTCTTCCTGTGCCTCTAAACCAACTGAGTTCTTCCCTTGGTGCATAATTCTAAAAAGTGGTATTTCAGAAGAATCAACTTCAGTGAAAGCAATATATTTACTGTCCAGTGACCACCAATATCCAGTTTTTCTATCCATCTCCTCCTGAAATCCAAAAATTACATGTTAAACATAAAAACCATTCCCAGGCCTGCTCATAACATATTAAGCTTTTAGGAATTAGGAGTGTTGGTTCTTGGCACCATAGAACCTAAGGAAAATTTTAACAAGCTAACAAGTAACAACAATAGTCATAAGCGGAAGGAAGGACTACCTTGTAGAAGGAATGCAAAGCACCCAATTTAGTCTAAAGATGTACATAAAAATATATAATTTTAAAGCAAATCTCACCTGAGCTATATATTCAGCAAGCCCATGAGTCTGCAACACACAAACCCAGTGTCAAATTTTCTCAGACTGAAATAATGTAAAGTCAAACAAAAGAAGAAAAAAAAAAAAACATTTCATCTACTAGAAAACAAACTAAAAAACTTTATGCAATCATATGAATGGCAACTCGACCAGTCCAAGCCTAAAACCTATTGGATGATCAAGAGTAGTTGACTCTTTTAAAGTTCCAATTTTCAAATATCTTAATCCAATTGAGCTTTATTTCAAAGATAAGAAAAGAAGAACATAGAATCCTACTAGAAGATTGACCCTAGAAGAGAATCAATACTGCACTAAACTACCATTATCCTGGCCAATGCCAACAAGGACAGAAGGACCAAGGTTAACCAAATTCAGCAGTAAGATGCCTCATAATTTAAATCAAACACATATGAAAGAGTTAAAATAGGATATGTGCAGCTGATTTGAAGTAGGGGAACCTTGGAATGTTCCAAAAAGATACATCATACATTACCATATAATCTTTTAATTGTTAATTTTTTTTCTTTAAAGATATTTTAGCTAAAAAGATTACATTAGTTAGTCAGGTGACCATACAAAAATCATCAAGACATCAACTGTTTTTTGTAGAACTCAAATGCATTTAGTAACTCAAATACGGTAAAGAGCAGCCAAGTGCTGAACTTACCAAACCATTTTCCTTTGCCCCATGGGTCAACTGCTTAGATTCATTAGACAAGAGATTCAGAACATGCAACTCACAGTCTCTTACATAGGCAAGCATTGATCCATCCGGAGAGAGATGTGGATCAATAATGGGTGAACCTGATACACTAGGAAGCTTGAGCTCTGCTTTTGAAAGGGAAATGTCCTGGATATAAATCTGTTCATAGGGAAAAGGAAATAACCATAAAAAACTTGACTATTTGAAGTTAATAATCAATATCAACTTCAATATAAAATACAAAAGGAGAGAAAAAAAAAATTCATTCTAATATACACCTTTACAAAACACTACAGAATATATACAGTTTGGTATAACATTGTTATATATATATAAACAAGATTCCTATACTAGTATCAGGGTGGCATAAGCCTAGTCAATGCCAATGACAATGATTGGACAGAAAACATTTTAGTTAACACAGCTTTCAAAAACAGGTACAAGAAGCTCAGTTTTTATAAAGAAATTGAAGAAGTTAGTAAATAACTCCAGAAACCGCCTTTCAACTATGTTAGACGATTGCAGGATGATAGGCCACCCTATATAAAAAAGGAAAAAATAAATAAAAATCAGTATTTGAAGCTTCAGTTAATTTATTCATATAGAACACCTAAATTTTGACAGCTTGTTCCAAGCAAGTGTTATAAAGGGACTGATATATCACTTCAAGACAGAAATAACCTGCTGGTGGCATCATCGTGAGATTATTGGAGTAATGTGAGCCTGCGTGTGTCCATGTGTTTTTGAGGTGTTCCTACCAGCTTTAAGTACTAAACTAGTAAAGTGTAACATATATGTTTAAAAACTATTACCACTTTTTCTCTCCTGAATAAAATCATAAGACAACATTTTAATCAATTGCAGGATAAAGGAACAAACCCCAGCAGGCAATGGCACCATGACTCCTTTCCTTTTTGAGCTTGTCTTCATCCATTCATACCGCGTCACACCTAAACCACGCTCCCTCAACCTCTCCCTCCTCAACTTTTCTTCTGGAGAAATATTGCTTTCATCAAGTCCACCATCAGGGGGACTGAATAACAATTCTTGTGTATTGGTCTTCAGATCAAAAGCATAAATCTTTCTGTTTAAAGAGTGATCAGGACTAAATAAATAAGAAATTAAACTATCATCAGGACTAAAACTTATTGAAGTCGGCGACACATATCCAGGCAATGGGTATTGTACAATCTCTTCAACCGGGAAAAGAATGTTATCATCAAAATTCTGCGGATCATTTGAGTCTGTCACAGGCATTTTGAAAGGCAGTGATTTTGGACGCTTTGGATTCCTCTTCTCATTCATCAACTGATTGCATTAGAGATACACCAACAGGTATGAGATTGAACTGCAACAGAGCATGGATAATTATGATGAGAACATTCCCCAGAAACCAAAATACAAAAATAACTTTTACTACATAGACAATAGCAAGCGTATTCATAGTTTAATACCATTTGCACCGAGATTCAATTACAATGAAAATTAATAGAGAGGAATTAAAAGATTTTTCAATGCTTAATTATGAATAATTCCTCTACCATTGAGCCTTACTGAATGTGCTTGAAAGACCAAAATTGCAGAACTTTTATTTTATAAGAAAGGACATAAAATCATTAGAAATTGTGTGTAGAGAGCGAAACCTAAAAGACTTGAGAATATTATCCAGGCGGAGAACAACAAAGTAAAGGAGACCAACAACATAAAAAAAAAAAAGGGACAAAAGAAGGTAAAAAGTTACCCTTGATATCGACAGGCCCGTATCATTTGAAACTGGTTTTAAGTCTAAGCTTCTACGTATATATTAAATTAATGCAACATAACTAAAAATAAACGAAAAAGCCTTGGACCTCAAGCAAGTTAGAAGATGGAGTAAGTAACAAATCAAAGGAAAGAATGCGAATTTTGAGTTTATTTGGTTTTCACTTCATCTCATAATAGATTTTAATGTACCAGAACCTTTTTCAAAGTCTCTTAAGATCACAAAGGTTGGTAGAACCATTAAAACCTTGTGAGTCTATTCACTGTAACCGGATCCGATCGCAAACTATGTATGGAACTAGAACCTAGAGAAAAGAAAAAAAAAAAAAAACAACGGTTTTTTAACTGACTAAAGTAAATTAAAGCTAACCCAGTTTTTATCGAGTGTTATGATGATTAGAACCTAACCTGAGTGAAAGACGGATAGGATCTGCCATGAAAACGAAGAAATGTTCAGTTGGAATATTTTGGATTCCTAGGATGCAGAGACAGAGACAAAAACATAGATTGATAGGAAATCAGAATCTATACCCAAATTTGATTGGGTTATGTGCAAGTTTAACTGTTTAAGGTTGGGCGGAGAAGGAAGAGATGAACCAAGTTGTAGTTGCTGTTGTTGTTGTTGTTGTTCAATGTTCAGTTGGTGGCGTTGGACTTCTGATTGATAGATGGACAAAGATACGGAAACAAATGTAGAATAAAATTTGCTGAATTTATTTTATTTATATTTATTTATTATTTATATTGCCGTAAAAGAAAGGTTTTCGATTTATCTAAGTCGAAGAGGACATGGTGATGATTCCGTCCATGGTCCAACTTACCGAAGTAGTTCATTAATAAATAATAATAGCATAGATAACGATGAAAAAATAATACTCAAAAAAGGAAAATCTTAAGAAAAATAAATTAAATAGTTTTTATTAAAAATACTTATTATATTTAAAATATACAAATTATTTATTACATACTGTATCCTTTTTAGGTAACTAATATTTAATAAAAGACATTAAATATTCCTAAATTAAGGTCTTTAAGATGTTTCTCGATACCATAATAATCAATTTACTTCTTATCTATTGAGTGTTAGGTTGCAATTAATACCAAAATGATTAAGATTATATTGCTTTTATTAACTTATAGTTTTTTTTTCTTAGTATATAAATAGTTGTGTAATTGTAATAATAATTGAATTTGTGTCATGTTAGCGGAAAAAAAAATGGCATAACCATTTAACTACATAATGTTATAACAAAAAGTTAGTTACTATTGAAGTACATTTTAAAAAAGTTATTAATTATAACGTAAAAAGGGCAAGTATAAATTATTACTTTTAGTATATTTGAATTTAATCGATAGGTGTTGAAAAGCTTTTTTGGTACAAAATTTAAAAAAAAAACTGTATAAAATTATTACAGTTTCTAATTTTAAAAAAATGTAATTAAAATAAAAAATATAATTCGTGTGAAAATCTTTTAACTTTTGAACGATTGAAAATTATTTTTTCTATTCTATAATGGTTTTTAGAACTAATAATATCATTTATATGTAATACTTTAAAATTACGAATTTTAATCAAATTATATTTAAAATAGAACACCCGAAAAATCTTAATTTGTAATAATATTGAGGTGGCCTCATACGAAAAAGTATATGCAATGTGTTACACCTATGGCCTCGTACCAAAAAAAAAAGTTGATTAATGAAATATCAAATATTTTTTAAATTATATAAAATTTTGTATGCCTAACTACTTAATGTAAATTCGCATACCAACGAATAGATTAATGAAATTTCATGTCTATAGATATTTATTAAGTGGAGTATGTGAAGCATATATATATATATATATATATATAGAGAGAGAGAGAGAGAGAGAGAGAGAGAGAGATTAATTTACTTTAGGAGTAATTTTTGATAAAATTATTCTTTATAATAACTATATATATATGTGTGTGTGTGTGTGTGTGTGGGTGTGTGTGCGTATAGAGAGAGAGAGAGAGAGAGAGAGAGATAAATTTACTTTAGGAGTAATTTTTGATAAAATTATTTTTTATAATAACTTTTTGTACATATTAAATTTTATTAATCTAAACGTTAAATATTTTACATCATTTAACGATTATGCACACCAAACGTTAGATAAATTATATATTTGTAATTATGTAATCTAATAGTAAGTGTTTACTTATATTTTTAAAAAATATATTGTATGTTAAATTAATTTTATTTAATAAAGTATCAAATAATTTTAAAATTTTATAAAAATTTGTAAATTTAATATACTCATTAAAAACTTTTAATCCAATAATTGAATTAATAAAATTTAACATGTACAAAAAATTATTAAAAAGATTATTCTTGAAATAATTTAATTCCTCTTCTTTCACTATACACATGGGGTGCAGACTGAGTTTGGAGGTAGATGCATCGGTTCACATCCTCTAAACTGAACCATCCACATTTTTACAAAGTACGAAAATCCAAACTAAAACCTAATTAAAACAATTTTTCCACATAAAAATTGAGTCCGTATAGAATGAGTACCCAAATCCCCTTTAGATTTAATTCTCATGACCAATCATTTTAATAAAAAATGATTTATGGACACGTATATATTAATGATATTCAGAGAAAAAAAGATAAAAAAAACATAAATATTATAGATAATATAATATAATAAAAAAATTTCGTCTCTATTATATTTTTTTTATTTCATTTTAATCTTTACCACCAAGTTTGACCCTAGTGAAAAGACCAAAAGAAAAAACCCAAAAAATTACAAGAACCAAAAATTAAGAGGACTAAAATGAAAATAACCAAAATTAAGAGAACCAAAACAAAAACAATCTTATATTATATAAACTAAACAATTATTTAAACCAAATTAATAAAAATTAAATCTTCAAACATTGCAAATACATTGGTAGAAAGCATAAAAATTAAACCTACAACGAATGCATTAGTAACCAGCAAAAAAATTATTAAAATTAAACCTTAAGCATACAATTTCGTAAAAGTCATGCAATGATACAATTACCTTCAAGTTATAAAACAAATATAACAAATGGGGAGCAGCAATAGCAAAACATAAAATAAGAAAAATGTATCAAAATGAATGGTAGCATATGAGTGTGGAATAATAAAGAAAGCGAAAGAATGAGGCACAATGTTATTATTATGAGCAAATTACAAAGCACCCTAGACTCTCTAAAGTTTCTTGACGTTGCACATGACCACCTCTTCTTTTTGACATTTACAGCAACACCCCTTATAAGAGTATATGATGTAATATTTTTTTAGGTAACACATGGTCTCAATGTAAAGTATAAAAGATGTCATTGTAATTTATGATTTTTTTTTTGGTGCTAGTCATTAGTGTATTTGTTATAGATTTAATTTTTCTTCTCTCCATCGGTGCATTTGTAATATTTGAAGGTTTAATTTTTATAAATTTGGTTTAAAAAATTGTTTAATCCCTATAATATAATATTATTTTTGTTTTGTTCCTCTAATTTTGGTTATTTTTCTTTTTAGTCCCTATAATTTTTTGCATTTTTTCTTTTAGGTCCTTCCGTTAGATTTGGCGGTTAAACTTGATGTTAGGAACCAAAATAAAACAAAAAAATGTAATACAGATGAAAATAAAAAATATATATAAAAAGGTTTAAAAGCAAAACTCCTCTATTTTAAAGGGACGAAAAAGTTAGTTAAGCCTAAAAAAATGAAGAAAGTATGGAAAATGATTGAGAGAGAAAGAAGAATTAGTAAGGGTGTTTGTGAAACAGGTTGGGACAAGTTTGCTTTTGTTCTTACCCGATTTGAAATTTTGATAGGGTCAATTTTATGAACTTGAACCTGACCTGATAACATTTGGGACAAAACCTAGTCAACCTAACTTGTTGATACAATATATCAATCTTAACATTATATATGGTTAAATCCTATAATAAAGAAATGTATAGCTACAATTGAGGTATTTTTTACAATATATATTTTAAAATAACTGATATTAATGTAAATATAATATCATGTTAGACAAAATATTATTTGTTAAGTCAAGAAGTTATATTATTAATACATAATTATTTAAAAAAATTATACTTTTAAAAAAAATACATAACATTAGATTGAGTTGAGATGACCCAAGTATAACTCAAACTTGTCTTAAAAAACCCTTTCGAACCAGGCCGATTGGTGAGATGGGAAAAGTTATAAATACCCCTAAGAATTAAAAAGAGATAAAGAGGATGCAGAGATCCCAATCCGTAATTCCGAACCTCCCACCCACACACTAGTGTTGTCAGCTTTATATTTTACGTGAAAATAGCGCTAATTATGTAAAAGAATATATTTAATATAAAAAGGGTAAAAATACATTTTTAACATATTATTTTAAATGTATTTTTTATTATTAACTAAAATTTATTAAAAATTATAATTTTTGACTCTTATTTTTTATTTAATAAGTTTTTTTTAATAATTTTGTAGTTTTTAATAAATTATATATATATATATATATGTCCCTATTCTTTTATCTTATTTTTACTTATTTTTTTTCTTATTTTTCTTTTTATTTTGTTTTATCACATTTATTATTTTTTGTCATTTTCTTTATTTTTTTTCTCTATCCCCCTCTTTTTATCTATGTACCCTAAAAATGAAGTGTACTGTTTAGAATTTCTCTTACTTAAAATTGTTAAGCTAAGAGTAACAAACGCAGCACCACCTAAGCTTCAACCGAACATTAACACCAAGGAAGCCGTCCAAGTCCTCTCCACCACTACAATCCAGGCATCGACTCACACCATCTCGCCATCCTCCAACATCACGACAACACTGTCTCCTCCCACATCGTATGCGACGACACAGGAGCCCTCTTTGTCCGCGCTGTTGCTGGCTGGTCGTGTTAGCATGAAAGCAGGGGAACTGTTACGGGGTGGGGTGGGCAAGGGTGCTTGGGAGATGAACAGGGTGATTTCTTCGCACTTTCATGAGAAGATAAAGAAGCGCTATGAGTGCTGGGTGAGAACCGAACCCCGACGCTGTTAACGTTGGGTGGCTTGGCCGGTAGTAATTCCTTGCTCACTAGCACTTCTCCGAGGTAATGATTTTGGGTGGGGGAAGCCTGTGGCAGGGAGGAGTTGGGTGCAAATAAAGGGCACGGGAAGATTACTGTGTTTGCTGGCGATGAAGAAGGTTCTATTGACGCTCAAGTGTGCCTTCCTTGTGAGATTTTGGAGGTCATGGATGTCATTTCCAACTAGTGTCAACGGGAAATGAGTATGTATTGTGTAGTGAAATATTAATTACAGGTTAAACATATAATTTAGTCTTTGTTGCAGATTTTTAATTTAGTTATTTTACAAAAAAATTTATTAATTTGTCTTTATACGGATCACAAATTTTTAATTTGGTTCTACTATTTAGAAATTTTTAATTTAGTCCCTATAAATGCAACACATTCTTAATTTGCTCTTTATATGTATATCGCATTCTTAATTTGGTCCCTGTAGTACACAAACAAAATTAAGAATGCGCTATATCTATAAAGATTAAATTAAAAATGTGTTACATGTATATGAATCAAATTAAAAAATGTATAAACGATATTATGACGGCAAGGATCAAATTGAGAATTCATACATACATAAAGATCAATTTAATAAATTTTTATATATAAGACTAAATTGAGAATTCGCAATACATAGAGACTAAACTATACGTAACCTTAATTATATCTCGGTTTCGGATTTTCAGTTTCAGCTATGCTATTGTTGTTACCTATGATGAAGAAGGTTTGATATTTGGCTTATGTAAGAAGTAATCTTGTCTTCTTTTTTTTTTTCTTTTCCACAAATGGGTCCATTATTGCAATTCAAAGTTCAATTTTGAGCTGTACAAGATGCGGTTATAATTGGACAATTGCTGATCTTTAAGGATACGAACGATAGAAATAAGTAAAAAATAGAATAGATGAAAATAAAAATAAAATTATAAATAGGTAAAAAATAAAATAAGAGTAAAGATGTTTAATTTAAGAGAAATAGATAAAAATAAAATAAAATAAAAGTAAGGACGTTTAATTTAAGAGAAATAGATAAAAAATAAAAAAAGATAAATAAACGAATAAAAATAAATAAGAAATATAATAAAAATAATTAGTAGGCTCGTAATTTTTTATTTTTCTTCTCTCTCAGTTCTTTTCAACCAAACACATTTACCTTTTCATTTTATTATTATTTCTTTCCCCTCCACCTTATTTCTCCTCTACCAAAGAAAGAGTAAAGTATTTTTTATGCTTTATTTCAATATAAAAAGATAGTTAAATTAATTTAAGTTGCTGAATTATTTGAAAATTTTTAGTTTTTAATTAGGTCTTTAAATAAAAAAATTGTAATCAAGTTCTTAATCTTGTAAAACCAATTTAATTGAGTCCTTAAGAATTTTAAAACTGTCACAAATTATTATTTTCTAACAATGTCAAATTGTCATAAACTAACTTTAAATACTTAATTACAAAAATTTTACAAGATCAAGGATTCAATTACAATTTTTTTAATTTAGTGATCTAATTAAAATTTTCCAAATAATTTAGAGATATACTGATTAATTTAAGCTAAAAAGAATGTGCAGGTCAAAAATTAAACTGCGGAAGATCCAAATTAAAATTTCTGAATAACACCAAAACCAAAAGAATTTTATGAACACTTGTGCTATTCATTTCCAATAGAAGAGCCACAAAATGCAAAAGTTGTAAACGTTAATATCCTTTTTAAATAAATATTAATTAAAAAATTAAAGGAGTATAAAACAAATTTTCACGGAAAACAAATGGTTGGTGCAATTTAATGAAAACTGTTTTTTTTTTTAAGTTTAGATTAAGAAAAAGTATACCCTTTTCCTAGAAAACCGTTTTCTACATATTATTATTTCAGCAGTGCTAAATGCTACGAAAAACAGATGTTATTAATTGGCTCAATTATAAATTAAAAATAAAAAAATTGGTAATTAACAAAAATAATGAGTGTTCCTTTTTGGGTAAATTCAAGATATCCTTAACTGACAATTAAAGACTAATTTCTTAAGATATTGAAATTTATTTGAGAGATTCACTTTTCATAACAAACTTTTTTTTTGATAGGCCATAATAGACGTTCTTTTATATACATAGACTTAAAAATTAAATATTTAATTATATACTTAGGATATGTTTGATCCAACTTTTTTCTTACTTAAAAGTTACTTTTAATTTTTAAATTAAAGCTAGAAATAAGAAGTTAAGAACTTAAAAAACAGTAAAAATTGTTTGTCAATTTTCATTTTTTTAACTTAAAAGCTCCTTTTAAATTAAAAGTTGTTTGATAAAAAAATTTAAAAACTTTAGTTTTATTTAAAATTAGTTATCATGTCTAATAAAAAAGAGTATGTTTACAATATAAAAAAATTATGTAAAATTAATTTAATGATAATAAAAATATTAAAATACAAGTATTTAAGTCAGGATCCATTGACATCAGATGTCAAATTAGTTAAATTACACCTTCAATAACTTTTTGTAAAATACAAATTTAACCAATCTAACTGTTGAATTATATGATATTATCTTTATGAACATGTATATCAAATTTCACATCATTTAGAGTTTTTTAGATATGTTATTTAATATTGAATATTTATATATATTTTAATATCATATTATACGTTAAAATAAAGCGATGTGATAAACTATTAAATAATTTTAGAATTGTATGAAATTTTGTATACTTAATCTAATTAATAAGAACATCAATTTTAACGGTTGGATTGGTTAAATTTGCATTTTACAAAAAGCTACAAAAATGTCAAAAATTACTTTGATTAATAAAATTTTATTTTAATGATAATATACAAATTATATATATATATATATATATATATATATATATATATATATATATATATATTTCGTACATTGTTTTGTCTTTTTTTTTTTTTTGTTACCAAACAGAATTACTGGCGGATAAACCACTTTATTTTCGTATCCCATGCTGTTGCATTCATTCGTTATTTTCACACTGGTGCAGGTTTACTACTACGCCACGAAATTGCACTAATTGATTGTGGGGTTCATAAACCTCTGTATTAATCATCGTTTCCTTTGCCGTAAATTACTGATTCACTGAAGAAAGTGTAGGGATCTATTCTTCGGTAAATACAATGCGTACTCGAACAGGTTGTATACAATGGTTTGTTTAAAATAAAAGTTTTTAGTAATAAAGACTTAAAGTTAATTTGTGTATTACATAATTTTAAGTAAGTAGAACTTAGATTAAAATAATGGTAACTATTTTATTTTAAGTAGAACTTTTATTATTATTTATTCATATTTTTTATTCATAGTCACCTTTTTAAAATAAAATAATTATCACTGTTTTAATTTTAAGTAGAACTTAAATTAAAACAGTGGTAATTATTTTATTTTAAAAAAGTGATATTAAAAATTAATTTAACACAAAATTTTTGATAAAGATACTTTTATACAAAATTGTATTAATATTCAAAATATAATATTAAATATATATTTTACGCCAAAATATATATTTAAATAAAAATGTTTTAATATTTAATAATGGCATAAAAAATTCTTACATGAAAGTGCATTAAAATTTAAATTATAGAAATAATTTTTTTCATCACTCATTAATGAAAACTTTAAATAAATGCATTATATTATTTAAGTTACAAGAATATTTGCATCATGAAATCAAAGGATATACTTGTAGATTTTTTTTTACAAAAAAAAAACTGCAAATATATCCTTTAATTTCATGAGGATGCAAATATTTCTAGATGAAAACATATTAATATTTAAATATAAGTAACCATTTGAATAACATGAGATGAAAACTTTAAATATTTCCAATATAGGGATGAAAACTTATCATATAAGAATATTAAGATTTATAATACTAGAATAAATATTGATATTACACTAGAATAAAAATATTGCATAAAAGTACATTAATATTTACATTATATAGGTAAATAATAATATTATTTAAAATTACCTCTTTTGTATATATTATGGATTTAGTTTAATATTGTACTCTAAATTCAATAATTTTTTACTTTTTTATAATCCTTTTTAAATTGTATTTTTTTCATTTTTATAACTATTTCATTCAAAATATTATTATTTTTACAATTTTCTATAAATTTCTTCAGATTCATATCATGATTATTTTCTTGTGTAAATCATAATTGCAAAGATTAAAAATGACAATTTTACTGTCATATATAATAATCTGATGTTTTATTAGTAAATTATTTTTAATTTAGTTTTAACATGAATGGTATTAATATTAAAAAATCATTTATGAATAAAATAATTTACTATAAATTAAATCATGAAAATTTATAATTTTTATACTTTTAAAATAAAAAACTATTCACTATATTATTTTATAATTTAATTCATACCCTATACAATTTCTCGTACGTCATCTGAGTCACCGTACTAATTTTATACTAATTCGTTTTTTTTCAATCTAATTACTAGCATTCTTGTAAACCAATTCAAATGCAAGACATATACAAAAGCAATTCTCATATGATGGCCTTGAAAATTTCGACTAAATAATAAGATTCAAACACAAAGTTTACATGTATAAGGGTAGATCATGAGGTGACAATATTTAATTTCATTGCTGGAGATTGATCAACAAGTTAAGGTATCTCTGAAAGAGGCTCAAAGTCCACGCGTGGGTGAGAGTTAATCTTGAAAAAACACGACACAACTGCAGTTCTATTCTAACTAATACTGTGCTGCCATGTCTCCCTGTGTTTGTATAGGCAATGTTTAAAGGAGAAAAATTTAAGTACAGTATTATATTTTCAATATTAATTTTAGTTAAATTAAAATTTTAGTTTAATAATTTACGCTTTTAATATCATTTTTTAATGAATGAATTTTTAATAGAAAAATTTTAGTTTTAATTGAAAAATAACAATAGTTTTTTTTATAATACTGCACCTAAATTTCGTTTAAGTTTAAAAATACGCTAATTAATAATGAAGATATCATTTTTACGCATTATATTAATTTTTCATAAACTTGTTTTAAAATAAAAATTCATAAACATAAATTTATTTTAATTAAAATTCATTTTGTAAAATTAAAATAATTCAAAATCAAATTTATAAATGTTCGGCAAGACAAATGACAAACCTTACCAGGTCAGTTTGTGACGTCGCCTACGAAAGTGACTCTCATAAAGCATTGGCTCCCACCTCTCACATGAATCAATGAGTGGTGGGTGCAATCATTTAGCTCATGACTAAAAACAAAAAACAATCAAAACAAAAGAAGACAACGAAGAAAAATTAAATATTTAGCTGGCTTAAAATTTTTAACACCAGAAAAGAGGATTTATTTGATCATTTGTAGTCGTTATTTATCACTTCTTCTATTTTTTTTTAAATATTAGTTGAGGTATTAATACATAAATGTAAAATTATATTTAAAACATAAATACTTTATATTTAAGGTTTTAAACCCTAAATATTATTTAAAGAATTAATCATAAATTTAAAATAGAATTAGTATTTTTTATATATTAAGTTTTAATTTTTAATATATATAATTTTCAATCAATGTATTCTTGAGCTTATAATAGTAGTTATTACTGACGTGTTAAAAAATTTAGAACATATAACATTATTAGGAAATATTTTCTATATTACACATATGTATTTTAAATTTTGATAAAATATAAAGCATATAAATAAAAATTATATTTAAGAAAGTAATTAATATTATCAATAATCAATACATAATTAGTTAAGATAAAATTTTAATATGTCAATAAAAATATAACTATAACAAAATATTTGAAAAGAAGAAAAAGTTATGATTGACATATGTTAATTTTTAAGAAATGCAGATTAAGATTAAATTATTCTCAAGAAAATATATTTTAATTTAATATAAAGGGATGAATATTTTTTTAATTTTTTTGCTGTACGTATAAATCAAAATTTCAATGATATATTTTGAGAATATTTGTGAAAAAATAAATAAATAGTTAAAGTGATAACATTATAGGATTTTTAAAAAAAAAATTGTAAAGAAACAATATGTAAAATAAAATAATTTTAAAAAGAAGTGCTAAATATAATAAAAGACACTTGACACATTGAAAAAGAGATTATAATAAAAGGATATATCTCTTTAGAGTGAAAATTTTAATTGAATATAAAAGGATGAATAAAATGCTTGAATGTATGGCTCATATTCAGTTTTGTTTTAACTTTGGAATTTTTTTATATTTATTACCTACTTTTATGATAAGTATGAAAATAATTGAAAATCAAGTAAAATTAAGGATCTAATTGTTTAACAACTACAATAACAAAATTTTTATCTCATTAGGTGAGGTGTGAGTTACACAGATTATATGATGTCATTCAACTTAGTTAAAAATCAAAATTTCAAAGATATTATTCATTATGAGATCTTTCTTAATAACTTTCTTCAAAAAAAAATTTGGTCTATCTCTTTCTTTTTTCACAAAATTAAAAATATGCAATTTATTCTTCTCATTTATGTTTCTAGTGACCTTTGTACGTGTCTAAACTATCTTATTCGATTTTTTGTCATCTTCTCCTTAATTGATATCATGCCAATATCTCTTCACATTTAATAATTTCATATTATGCCTTTTTTATGTGGTTATACATCCATTTTACCATTCTTATTTATGTTATTCTCACCCTTTTATCTTATTGTTCATTTAAAGCTCGACATTTACTATCATTAAATATAGCAAGATGTAGAAAATCTTTATTTATATAAAGCATAAATTATAGAATAATGTTGAATCATTCTTCAAAATTTATCTATTAATTATTCAAACATTTATATAAAAATATTAAATACACTTAATATCTTATAAGTGTAAAAATATTTAATTATTTCTCATTTAGTAAGTAGAAAGATTAATAAAAAAATTATAAGACGATTCAGATTTATTCTTAATGATATGTAAAATATAAAATTATTTAATACTTTATTTTTTTGGAATTAAAAATATCAAAAGCATTAAAATAATTTTATTGTCTTTAAACACTTGTTTTAATGATTTATATTTAACAAATAATAATTAATCTTTTTAACTTTTGAAATGATAGATAAATAAAAATATTTTTTTTAAGAATGTCAATTAAAAAGAAAAATGGTAATAGAGCAAGTTTAACAAGTTACCTAACCTATATCTTTCATTAAACAATTGCTCCTAAACTTGGTTGCATAGGTTGAGTTGTACTAGGTGGCATGCCAATTTGAAAAATGTTAGTAATTTATTCTTTAATACCTTTTTAAAAAAACACTATTTGCACTATTTATTATTGGTTGAAATTTATTAGTAATTACAAATTTGTGTGAGTTTCATTTCTTAATTAATGAGTCTCACTCATGATTTTGTAATTTTTTATAATTTTTAACCAATAATAATGAGTGAGTAAAAAAATTGCGTTTGAGAGTATATTGCTAACACTCCTCTTCCAATTAAGATACAATTGCATAGTTATTTAAGCGGGCTCATAATTGTACCATTTGTTAATGAAAATCATCTAAAAAATAAAGTAAAAAATGAACAAAACCAATGAATCTAGAAATTGAAGGAGAAGACAATATTAGAATATGCAAATGTAGCAAATAAACAACATGCCATCGAACAAATGAAAATTTGAAATACCAAAATAGAAGGTATTAAAATAAATTTAGAAATTACTATCAAAAGGCTAAATTATATTTTTGGTTCTTTATCTTATTTATAAAATTCATTTTAGTCATTTAACTTTCATATTTAAGTCAATGTTTTCTTTTCATTAGTTTAAAAGTAACACCAATAATGTTAAAAATAAGATAGTGACGCTTTTTAATCGTCACTATAATAATTTTATTTTATCAAATTTTAAAATACAATATTCTAGCAATTTAAAACTCTCAATCTCTCCCCTCACCCACTTTCCCTTCCCTTCTTTATTTTCTTCCCATCTGAATCTCTTTTCCCCACTCTTTACACACTCATTTTCTTTATCTCCTCACTCTACAGGCACCTTGGTTCACAACACACTAACACTCACTACTCACAACACTATCACTTGCTCACACACAAAAAAAAAAACTCACAACCACTCATCACACAACACACATTGAATAATAACATAGGCATCTCACATTAACATGCAAGTAATCTCTAAATTAACAATTCATCCTTCAGTTAAGATATTTCATCTCATTAGTTAAAACATGGAATCAAAGTGATTTTTATTGTGTCTATAAATAGAGCAGAAAAATGATCAGTTCCAGGTTGAAATCCCCCAAGTGTTTTGTCATTTAAGTACTCAAGTCAAACCTTTGGATCTACTTTATCAAAAGACGTGCAAAAAGATAAAAAAAAAAACAAGAAAACAAGATAGTGTGTATAGAGGATAGCAACGTACTATATTTGAAAAGTGGACATTATCCCCAACTATATGACATTAGTACGAAAGGAAAGATAAGCACCAAGCTTTATCAAATTCTATGTAACTAGTTGGTGAAAACATTAAATGCTACATTTAATGCCTCAACGTTCATATTGAGAAGACCTAAGAGAAGCTTGCAACAGTCCCTAATAGATATTTTCTCTCTCCATAAAAAGCTTAGAATAACAAGATGAAGACAACTCACGAGAACACATAGTGTGTATTCGTGTAGAAGCTATCTTAAGTGAATTTTAAAGTATCTTCTTTTGTGCTTAAGCGTTTTCTTTTCTAAGTATAAAGGCTAAGTTAGAAAGTGTTCATCCATTTGGTAGGACGATTAGCCAATGATCTTACCCAAGCATTTCTTTATGAAATTGCTAGAAAGCCTAGAGAGGCTTTGCTAAGAAAGAATACTTTGGTAATTGCCTGAAAGGGCAAGGTAGAAAAGAATAGTTGTGTATGTAAGGCTAAAGAGGTTTAAAGCAAAAGTATATTTGTAATAGTAATTGACTATTAATGGAACTCATGGTGGAAAGCTAAGGACTGGACGTAGTCTCTGGTGAGATGAACTAATGTAAATCTTTAGTGTTATATAAGGGTCTACATGGGTTAGATTAGGTCGGGTTTGGTGATCAAAATACTTTGGCTTGGATTAGGTTGGGTTTGTGTTTTTTTGTCAAACCCAAACCAAACCAACCTGATTAACAATGGGTTGGGTTGGGTCAATTGGGTCCAAAAAACTTAAATATAGGTTTAAACTTTCTAAAAAATTGCAAATAAAATAGTAAATACATTAATGCAAAAATATATAAATAATAATTTTAAAAAATATCACATTAATGGGTCAAATCATTGGGTTCACAAGTTTAAAATTTAAAAATCATTACCTAAACTAAAAGTCATTAAGTTTGAAAAAGTCGAGTTGGGTTCAAGGCGAACAACGTTAAAACCTAAACCAATGTGTTTAGGTCAGGTTGGGTTCATGAGTTATTCAAACTCATGAACACCCTTAGTGTTATATTTCATTTACTTATCTTATTTACCTTGCTTAGTTAACGTGGAATTGAATTATTTACTTTGTTTGTCGTTTTTGAACTTAAGTTCTTAAGCAAAACTATCTTTTTAGCTAAGACAATCTATTCGTCTTATAACAATAATTGTTTAAACAAATGATTTGTGAAAAACTATTTAAAATACAATTCAACACTTTTCTTGTAGTTTCCTTTGTCTTACAACTACAATAATAAAACGTAGGGCAACAACCCAGTTTGGGGTGCAAGAAGCCAAGAGTAGAAACACATTCAAGACAACCATAAATAAGAAAGAATTAAAATCTAAACCAATTTCATTCATTTGGCCGCAAGCAAAGCGGGAGAATGGGATAGGAAAAAATTGTTATTTGAGGTGTGATTTTGAGATAAAGGGGTAATGCATGTATGACTGTACGAAGAAGAAGAAAGGAGATTTTAGTTTTCACATCACAACCCTTTTTCTTTCTCTCTCGATGTAGAGGAGGTGTCACTTAACTGGTGAGATGCTATTCACGTTTATTTGATTATTGTCGATTCAGGTCAGTTATTTGGGTTTAAAAATTGATAACCCAAAAACCAAATCAAACAAGGTCGATAGAAATTTTGCCCCAAATTAATTACAAATAAGGGTTTAGTTATTTACCCATTTAATTTGTTATAATTATTAGTTGCTATGCTAACTTATTAATTAGTAAATTAGGCAAAAAAAAAACACCTTGAACATATTATAATTATGGTTTAATTACCTTTTTGGTCCCTATAGTCGCGTAGATTTTTTTCTTTTGGTCCCTATAGTTAGAAATAATCTGTTTTAGTCCCTATACATATACTTTCGATATCGGTTTAGTCCTTGTCATTTTAAACCGTCATAAATTGAATAAAAAATGCCAAAATATATCAATTTGTGGCTGTTTTACACTGCTAATTTTTATTTTGTGATTATTTTATTTTACAGAGTTAAGACATACTTGACGGTAGGAACCAAACCAATATTGTAAGTGCACGTATAAGGACTAAAACAAATTATTTCTAACTATAGGGACAAAAAAGAAAAATCTGCGCAACTATAAAGATCAAAAAGGTAATTAAACCTATAATTATTTAGGAAATTTAAAATTTTTTAATGCTAATAAAGTTATTGGATAAAAAAAATTGGTATGTTACAATGCTAAAAACAGGCTTAAAAGAAAGGCACATAGTGGAGAGGAAACAAGCTTAATAAGGTTATTGGATAAAAAAAATTGGTATGCTGAAAACAGGCTTAAAGGAGAGGCAATAGCCCAGGGGAGGCAAAATCAGCCCAAGAAACAGGCTTAAAAAAGCAGGCATAACGTAAAAAACTCGTAACACTGTTGTCTAAATTCAGTCCGTGTTTAGCAACTGCATCAGCTCACTGATTAGTATCCCTCCATATGTGATGCCACGATATTTGCCGAGGAGCGATGGCTAACTGATGAATTTGATCAACAACGTTAAAAGTCGAATGCCTGGATGAACAATTACACCATCTATAGCCAACCCAAAAATCAGGTCCCAATCAACTGATTGCTTTGCTCAAATCAACTAGATTCAGGGACAGCCATTGATAAATATCAGCATTGAAAAACTGAGGGGCAATCGTTTTACAAAGCAGAATGCTCCAGACCTGAGATGCAAGGCTGCAATCTCGTAACACATGCAACGTGGTTTCCTGTCCTCCCCATTGTGACATCCGAGGTTCAAAGTCTAGTTTATAAAAATCCACCCTAACATTACTTAATTTACGTGTTGTTATTTTATCAGTCCACATTAGCATGAGTTTCTGTATCAACAATTTTGCATGGCCACCGAAGCAATGAAAAAAAGAAAATTCTAAATAGTACAAAACGAAACTTTTACGAAAATGATATATCACGTATCCAGCCTGATTTCCGTCACTTGTCCATTTTTAACTTATTTTTAGCCAATATTACAGAACTGTAGTTGTGTAACTTATAACTCTAAGTAAAAATGAGATTAAACAACCCTATAAAAATTATTGGTGTAATTCTCTTATGTACTTCAAAATAGTTAGTATAATTTCTTGATTACACCAATTATTTACGATGAATTGTTTAATCTCATTTTTATTTTGACTAAGTTAGCTATAGAATCACATGGATTCATGTTTGATTCGTAAATAAAACTTTAAATAAACCATCAATTTAGTTCTTAAAATATTACCTGTTTTCTTAAATAGTCCTTGAACTAATGAAATTGCATAAACAGTCCTTAAAGTATTGAATATACAGCAATTTAGCCTTTGGTAAGAGACTAATTTGAAGAATGTTTCAATACTTGAAAGACTATGTAACATAATTTATAATACTTTAAAGACTACTTATTTTATTAGTTTAAGAACTATTTAAGAAAGAAGGTGATAATTCAAGACCAAATTGATTATTTATTGTAAAACTTTCGTACTACACAGCAGCACTCATGAAAAAAGTTTTCATGCATACTTTTCGCCTACGACACGTAGGATTAGAAATCTCAACAAAAAATCCACCGAAACGATGTCTGGTGGGACAAATTAACATCTTCCCTGCATTGAACCCAGTTCTAGAATGTGGAGATTTGAATTGAAGATTTCTGTGTAAAGAGAAAGCGTTGAAAATAATCTTCCATCATATTAAGCCATGAGCACAGTGGGAAGGAACGATGCCCAGACATATAGTGATCGTGTTAACGGCTATTCAAACAACTACCAAAGGTCAATATCCTCTAGCAAAATTCTCATACCTCCAAACTCACAAGCAGCAAGACGGCCGAGTTACATGTGTTACTACCCTACTTACATGAGTACATCTCTCGTATATACATAATGTACAAGTTAACCTTGCATTGGAATTAACGATTCAAGTGAATAATTCATAGAATTCGATATCACTATCACTTGGTGGCTAAGCTTTTGCAAACCTGGTTTAGAAGTTTTGCTCGGGAACCACAGACGAAACTGTATTGATTTTCTTGTCACCAGCACCGCATAAGATCATCTCTCAAGGGCAACAATATCAAGAGACGAAATCAAAGACTTATACTTGTATATAGCATCATTGTGAAGCCAAAGCCTCCCAAAGTCACATGTCCGCCTCTTCAATTTCTGTTCTTACGACAAAACTGGAAATGCCAAGGTAATATCCCTGCAACACGAGGAGGAGACATGCATGAAAAGAAAAGTTTTCTGAAATTCCAGTTACTGAAAAAATAAGGTTCATGGAGAGCGAATATACTGACTTCAGATATGGAAGAGTCATATTCTTTATCAAGGATGGATGTCTGGACACAAATGCTTTCCACTCGTCTTGATCGATCCTTCCGTCACCGTTTATATCGGCATCACTAAAAGTCTGTGGGTAAGAAGGTATACAACAACTTGAGGAATGTCAAGCATTCAAGGGAGCTCTTAAAAGTAACAAAAGTAAGAGTAAAACTTTATGAACCTTATCCACAATGGTTTCAATCATATCATCTGAAAGCGCAAGATCCGACTCGTGTAGAAGTGCCACTACCATCTCCTTCAACTGCAGATAAACCATTAAAGTATTATACTAAGCAGCGGAAGTAAAGGGTTGGTCTAAACGTATATTGAGCGAGCACATATATCTATCTATGAATTATGGATAAGACTAATGAACAATAACGTAATATTAAAATAACTACAAAAATTCAGAGTGTAATTTCATCAAGGAAATGAAAGAAAACCATACCTCCTCTCGTTCAATAAACCCTGTCTGCCTCAGATCATACAACCTAAATGCAACTGCAAAATCATCATTCCCAATTTAACAAAAGATAAGCATCTGGTGGGTGACTGAAAAGCTTTTAATGCAACCGAACAAAAATAAACAGTGCATATAATTCTTATAGGTAGACTACTTAATATAGGAAAGCCCTAAAACTCGGGGAAAAATTAAGACATTAACGTGAAATCTTTATGCCGGAAGAGTCAATCTTACAAGTAATCTTGTCTTCTAAAGCTGCATTTGGGTGAAAAACACCCAATGATCGAACAAATTCCCCAAACTCAATGACCCCGTTGCGCTTGAGATCAAATAAGTCAAAAATCTATCGAGAAACAAATATGAGTATACATCAGAATGAAACAGTACGAGTGCGAGATGTCAAAATAAGTGATATGACACTCAGTGTAGAACAAAATAAAATGACACATCGGATAAAAAGATTTCACTGAAAAGTAAAGATCCTGAGCAACTTCTGATATTGTAAGTTATTAGCCTATAGCTCAAAGTCTCCAAGAACTCTCAGGTCAAAAAAATCTTAAACTATAGAGCATGGATTAGATTTACAAACCCTATCTGCAAACAGATTTCTCTTCTTTTTTTTCCTGAAGAGTGCCAGCTGGAATTCTTCCTGGATGTAAAGATGATCAAGAAGTAAATTATCTAAGAGATTAATTAGGTGCCAACCTTAAGGACATCTCACATCTAAACTGGAAAACTTAAATTCCTTACTCACCCTGTGAATAAGACCGTCTTCAATAATTGAATTGCTCAACTTCTTGTAGAGTTCATGTAAGGCCTCTACTTCACTAACAGTAACTGTGAAGAAAGAAAGAAACAAAGCTTCTTTTTATCAGTTTTGAAAAGAGAAAGTCTACAAGGCCCCTGTCAATCATCTACTACAACTGTGAATGTTTTACTCTAGTTTGTGGTCGTAAATACTTTTTCTTCAAGTAATTTTTCCTTTTCTTACACTAATTAGAATTTCCTAGAACTTGAAATTTAAATCTGTACCTATCCTTTGCGGAAAATATAAAACAGAATAAAGAAATCATCCCTGGCAAAACGCAAGCACTGATGTCTAGGGATTGCATGTTAACTGTGTGCATGGAGAAGAATCAGATTTGAATACTTCGATGCCCCCAATTGCAAGTTCTAGAACATTGAACAACAAAGCCATATTTTTTCATACATGTTCATTAGATTATCATTTGTCCAAAAAACTGAAAGACTGCGCCAATGAATTTGAACTTGAAGTTTTAGCTTTTCGGTTTATTCTGTGTGGTATATTAAAAATTAGCAAACCTTACAACCATATTAAGCCATTTATTTACTAAATTTACAAATTGAAACCGGGGATGTAAGAGTATGGGACTACGTGGAATAGAATTACAAGAAACGTGGGTTATTAAAAGGACCTTGATGCTTCTTAGCTTAAGGCAAATCAAGATTTTAACGGCAAAGCTTCAATAATTTACCATTCAATGATGGATCATGATACTCACAAGGGGTCTCAGATGCGAGAACGGTGGGTTCCTCATAACCTGGTGTTTCGGTTTTCTTTGAAGTTGAACAGTAGCAGCCCATTAAATAGAACCGCAAAACTCACTCTCAAATTTCTTGACAAACAATGCGTTCATTCCAGGGAAGGACCAGAGTTTTAATCACAATTATGCTGAGTTTGAATATCTGCAAAAGTAGTGAAAGTTTCAATCACAACTATGCTGCAAGGACTACATGAGGCTCTAGACGGCCAACTTTCATCTTCAGGATCTAGACAATTCGCTTGTGATTTGAAAATTGGCGAAAGGCATAACATAATTATCTGAATTTACAACCATCTAATGTAAATAAACAATTCAGCCACAGATAAATTGCATAAAGCTGACTAGAACTTGAAAAAGAAAAATACATAAATGATTTCAGTTTCATTACTGACTCACGCCATTTCACCCCTTAAGTTTCATTTAACGAAGTGAAGTAACGCCCTTTTACTTACAAGATGAGTGCACAAACTAACTTGAACAACTACAATTAACGGAACAACTACGCAAAAAAAAAAAAATGAAGAAAAAAGTTCAGGACTATCAAATTTTGCTGTCATTCGACCATCACCCTATATTTCGATCACTTTGATTTATACAAAATATGTCAAAACAACATACAGCCGTAAAATACGCATTTTCTAAAGGCCTGGAAAACTACAATTGATGTTTACCCATTGGGCCAGACTGCTCACTATTATTTACTTTCCAAAGTTTTCAAGAAAGTCAAAGCAGATCAAGGAAGAATAAACTAGTTCTCCGTGTATTTTGGAAAAGTCCATATGATAAAACAACTTGGATGACTTAATCATGCTCTCATATTCTATGGACGGTCACATTTATTTTAATATACGCAACTGCTCAAGACGCAGTAATAACACTATAATCAAAACAACATAAAATGGAAAATTCGTGTTAATATCACACCCCAACATGCATATTTCTTATACACTTCCACTATCTTAATTTAACTTGACTCGGTTAAATTTAATTGATGGCTCAAATTCTTTAAAAATTCATTTTCCAAATGAAAAGGACATGGAAAAAAAAAATACAAATCAAAGTCCTATAACAAAAATATTTAAAACCCATCAGACGAACTCCAAATCAAAATAAACAGATCTGACATGGTCTAATTACATCAAGTAGTATAGGTTCACAGTTCGACCACGTGTTCCTTTCGTGGCCTAGCAACCAACTACCATCTTGCCGAATAAACAACAGCAACTTCGACAATGCTTGATATTAAAAATGAAATGATATTATCTATGGGTATGTTTGGATTTTCGTTTGGATCTCCCAAACTTACTTTTATTTTACTAAACTTAATTTATTATTATATTTAGATGTTTCTTAAAATAATTTTAAAAACTCAATTTGTTACTAATCTGAGTTTGAGTTAGAAACAATATAAGAATTATTTTTAAAAACTCATTTCCTCGTTAGTAGTATTTATGCAAGTATAACATCAAATAAAAATACTTTTAATTAATATTATTTAAACAAATTTCATTTTATTGAAGTACTTCTAAACAAAAAAAAAAATCTAAACATAAATCATATTATAATAAACTATTTTTTATCAAATTTAAATTTACAACATACTTTTAATTCAAATTTGTGTTTATAAACTTTAATCTAAACGTTCTCTATATAGTAGGAGATTCAAAAACCTTCCTAAAATAAAAGCCTCAATACACATGACCAGAAAAAGCTTAGGTGAACAGATCTGGCCTCCCCCGCTTACGTAAATAAAAGGGTATCATGCTTTTATGAAGGACGTCAAGGTGTCAATAATGGAAACAAGTTCCCAAAATCATTATACTTTATTTCCCAAAAAAGGGAGCAATTCTTAAAAATAAAGTGAGACCAGTAGCTCGCTAGAGCGTTGAGCCGCTGGAGTAATTGGAAAGTCACACTCGTTCATTATTCATACCTATTATATATTTTTTTTCCCTGCACTTTTTAGTAGACACAAAATCACAATACTCGAGGCTGTAGCTGACGATTGTATAACTTGTAGTAGTTTTTTTCTATTCACGAGGAGCAAAGAATACAGTTCAAATTCTATAGTTAATATACTAATATTATATATAAAAAAAAGTAAATATATTTTTGAGCGCTAATTCTCAACTTAATAGTCGCATTCGCATATACTAATTCCCACCTTTTTATATTAATTATTTGTTTAGATTAAAATAAATAAGAGAAAGGGGTAAAACAGAATGAAATGGAATAAAAATATTAAATTTTTAGCTTGATAAAGAAAATTTTAGAAAATGAGATCCAAAAAAAAAAGAGGTGAAAAGCTTTCCCCAAGAAAAGATAGGGAGGAGATTTTTTCTTATTTTTTTTTAAAATTTAAATAAATTTTTATAACATAATAAATAATTTCATATTATAAAAAAATACTAGTGATATATTAATTTAATTTTTTAATTAATAAAAAATCATTTGTATAATTTATTTTTTTATTTTTTATTTTTATCTAAATAACTCTCTTTTTTATTTCTATTTCTTTTTCTCTAATTTCTTTATTGTCTATTTCATGCCTCCGGTAAAGAAAGTGCAAAGGAAAACTAGACTTGTCCGAATCTGCTATTGATAATTGACAACTCTGCGCAGAGCAGGGAGACTAGGAAAAATCTAGTGGAGGATCTACGCTGGATCCTTTGGGAAGGGTCAAAGAATAAAAGCATGGCTTTGATCTTCAGAAAATGTAAAATGTGGATTTCCTTCTAAATCTAAATCAATTTGTTCTTGATAAAAAAAAAAATGAAGGAGCGGGCGGGACAACATGGAAATTCTGTACCCAGCGAGATTGAGCTGGCTATGGACAAAGGACAATCTCTCTCTTGCGAAGAGGGTGCAGGAGAACAAGAACAAGGCAAACACCGAGGAAGACAGAAACGAGTGACTACACAAACAGCCGAAATAAGAACAAAGAAAGAGGGGAAGAGAGAGACTAACCTGTTATGTTAGACTTCGGCACCAAAGTTGAGCTTCCTGAATTGGATTATATATAGCAAGCAGAGAGAGATAGAGATACGACAGAGAACAGAAGAATAGCAGGGTGGCAATCTCAGGTCGAGAAATGGGGGTTGGAGAAAGCGCAAAAGAACTAGTTTCTTATGTTTATTAAGCCTAGAGCTGGGGTTGCAATCCCGAGTTTGCCTTGCATATTTATAATCAACCAAGTCATTAGACAATAGAGTAAAATCATAATTGAAGGCCGAAATTTTTGAAGGTTTTTTTTTTGTTTCCATCTATTCCAGCTGGTAGCGGGGCCCACCCACTGTGTCGTCATCACTCATCGCCCCTTACCAATTTATACAATTACCAATTTATACATACGCGTGGGACAATCCCATACTATATAGTATTTCCTTTCTATTTTTATTATTTTGACATACTATATAGTTCTTTGATTTGGATAAGAGAAGGTGAGGGCACTGAAATAATATAAAAAAGTAAGGCACAAGGATAAATTTCTAAGCTATTTAGATTAAGAGAAAAAGAAAAAATAAGTTTATTTATTTATTTAGACAAAAAAAATTAAAAATATTTTGTTATAAATATATTTTTTATTTTTATACAACGTCTTATTTAAAAAAATGTGAAAAATTAACTAATTTGAAAAAATGATTCGGTCACAAATTCCACCTTTACGGAAGGAAAATCATTTTTTCCACCACTTTTTGTTCTATCCTTTTTCAAACTATCAAATTTCACTCTCTTTTTTACATTTCTCTCTCTCATCTCATGCTTACGCTCTCTCTTTTTCCACACTATTGTTTCATTTGGGTAAAGAGAAAAATAGATAAGAGAGAAATAAGATAGAAGAGATGAGTATAGAATGGTAGATTTTTAAGGTGTTTGAATTGAAAGAAATAGAAGTAAGAAAAGTTGAGTTTTATTTTCACTTGTTTGGTTGGATAGAAAAGTGGAGAGAAAGAGAATGAATTTTTCTTGTAAAGACATATTTGCTCTCAATATATATATAGATATTGTGAGATAGAAAGAAGTAGTAAGATTAGAATTGTAATTTTGAATGGGTCTCACAATTTTTTATTTCTCATTTTTCTTTTTAACAAATAAGAGATTTTTTTAGTGGGCCTCACACAAATAATTTCTTTTTTCTCTATTTTTTTCTTTAAACAAACAACATAAAACTGTTTTTTCTTACGAACTTCTCTCTTCTCAATTTCTATTAATCCAAACAAAGGGTATATAAAATCAAAGGTAAAGGAAGTTAATTTTAGCAAGCGTCGAAGTATTACGCTTCTATATTTAAATTCCGTTCTTGTTGTACTTAAAGCAATTTATTGGTGTTTGCTGCCTTAGGTCATGACTTAACATATCCTATTTTTTCAACATTTATAAGGTTAAATTATTAAGTGGACTCTTGAACTATTTGGAAATTTTTAAATAGGTCTCCAAACTAAAAATAAATAAATAAATAATTGGGTTCTTGATCGTGAAATTTGTTTAATTGATTTCCTATATTTTTTTAAATCGCCATAAATTGACATCTTTTGACAGTTTTAAGCTGCCATAAGCTAATTTTAAGGACATGCTTTTTTAGTTTAGGGATCCAAGTAAAAAAATAGTTTAAGAACCTATTTAAAAATTTCCAAATAATTTAAGAACCTACTTAATAATTTAACCTACTTGTAAATATACATTTACTTTTTCTTTTATCTCATTTTCTTTTAACGTACTTTTCTTTTTCTATTACATTACTTATCATATTTATTACTCACTCTCTCTATCTTTTATTTTTTTTCTTCCCATATCATTCATCTTTCCACTCCAATCAACCCTATTTTGGGTGAACATTTATCATTACTCTTTTAAATAGAGTAAATGACCAATTTAGACCCTAAAATCGTCATTTGTTGTTACTTTAATCCCTAGATTTAATGAAATTCAAAAAAAGTCTTTCAAACTGTAATTCATTCCTCATTTTAGTCTCTCTGTTAAGTGAGATCCGTTTTCTTTAACGGAAGTGCCACGTGGCACATCTATATCACATGTGGACCACAAAGTCAGTGACACGTGGCACACCCGTGAATAACACGTGTCATATGAGTGTGCCACATGTCATGAGTATAACGCAATGTCATTTTAGTCCCTGAAAATATAACACGATGTCACTTCAGCCTTTGAAATTGAAACTTGATGTCACTTTAGTTCTTGAAATTGTAACTCGATGTCACTTTACTCTTTGAAATTGTAGAATAAAATAAATAATTAAATCAATGTTGTTTATAGGAAGACTAATATATTAACAACGTACTATAAAAGTGATATTTAAGATTATTCTCATTTTGACTTTTTTCTCTTTTAATTGTCTATTTTTATATATTTTATATGTTATAATATATAAATAAAAACAAAGTTTTTAATTTCTCTACATTACAATTTTATTTTAATAATTATTTCACTTATCAATTATTCTTTATTTTTCTCTTATCTAAAAAATATTTGTTGCTTTCATTTCTCAAAAAATGCATTGTTTATGTCTTTGATGTTCAATTTTTTATTTGAATAATTGCAGAAAAATACACAAATATATTAATAATGTTCATTAGAGGACAAATATATTTAATATTATATTATAGAAAGTGGTATTTAATATTTTTCTCGTTTTAAGCACGTCATCTATTCTTTTAATTGTCAGTTTTTAAACTTTTTTTATTCATCTTATTTTCTTTTAGAATAAGAACTTTGCTTTTTTCAATTATGTGTTCTAAAAAAATGTTAAGATTAGCATGTAAAAACAAGAAGGGAGACTAGAAGAAGAAGAGTGTTACAGGGGGCATCAAATTGATATACACCGTTAGTTAAAAGTGTAATATAGAGAAATTAAAAACTTTGTTTTTACTTATATATTATAAAATATATAAAATATATAAAAATAGACAATTAAAAAAGAAAAAACTTAAAATGAGAGTGAATATTAAGTATATTAGTTATGAAAACTAGAAACTGGAACAAATCAAAACATTCTTTAAAAAATAGACAATTGAATGAACATTCTTTAAGAAATACATTCTTTTATACTTATAAATATATTAGTATGTTCTTAAATCAATTTTGTTAATTTAATTATTTATTTTATTATGTAATTATTTAAATCAAAACTAAAATACCGTAAATTCTACAATTTTTAAGAAATAAAAGTAATAATTATTTTTCAGAATAAAAAAAAAAGAAATAATTGATCAGTGAATTAATTATGAAAATAAAATAAAAACATAAAAAAACTAGAAAATTTTTTATTTATGTATTTTAAAAATAAAAGGAATAAAATAGGATAAAAATTTGACAATTAGAAGAGGAGATATAACATACTTAAAATAAAAATCCAATATTAAATACCAATTTTATAATATGATTTGAATATATTTGTCCTTTGATTTACAATATTAACTTAATTGTTTACTTTATTACGTAAATATTAAAGTTACAATTAATTAAAACAAAATTATAATAGTGTTTAGGAACTAAAATAACATCGAGTTACAATTTAAGGACTAAGTACATTAAGAAGTGACATTAACTTACAATTTTAAAGACTAGAGTGACATTGTGTTATAATTTTAAGGACTAAAATGACATTGTGTTAAACCCATATGACACGTGACACACACCCCTATATGACACGTGTCATTCACATGTGTGTCATATGTCATATGGGTGTGCCACGTGGCACTTTTGTCACTTAACGGAGGGACTAAAATGAAGGGCGAATTACAGTTTTGAGGACTTTTTTTGAATTTCGTTAAATCTAGGGACTAAAGTGACAATGAATGACAATTTCAAGAACTAAATTGGTCATTTACTCCTTTTAAATATATATTTACATTCTTATTTCTTGCCCTTGTATGGGTCCATTTTACAATTACCTAAAATTTTGCATAAATATGAAAATTTAAAATAGAAAGTAGATAAATAATGAAACATTGGAATAAGAAAAGATGCAACAAGAACTTAAGAAATATGGAACTAAGATATTGTACAAAGAAAAGCAACTGAAGTCTTCAATGACTAAGAGCATGTTTGGAAATTTGTTTGGAATGATGCAAACACATTTCATAGCATGAAATACAGAAGAAAAATTTTGTTGACATTGAACGTGAATTTAGTTGGTTTTGACAAATAATCAAACACACTCAAAATCTTCACCAATAGGGACTAGAACTACATGTCTATATATACATTGTAGTTAAGGTCTCTTTGCCCATTCGTCTTTTGTCAGAGTCTTAGTATCTTATTTTATTTAATATCTTTTTAACAAATACTTATAATTAATTTTTTAATGAGATATATTTTAGCCTAAAATTTGAATTTAAAATTAATTTAAATACTTAGTGAAAAAAATTGAAAACCTAAACAACTTAATCCTAGTAACTAAAAAATATGAGGGCAAGATTGTTTAAAATTCTAGTTAGATTGAGTTGTTATAAAATTTGAAATGGACAAGCTAGGCTCTTCAAAAGTTTAAAATGGATCAAGATCAAGGACTTGCTACGAGGAAATGTTCTTGCCAAACTTCTTAATTTTTATGTTGAAGCTATGATTTAAAAATCTTTCATTAGTTTCACAAAAATGCAAGACTCTAGCTGATGAAAAAAATTATTAAAAAATTCAAGGAAGATTTGATCAAGAATATATAGAGTGCTTTTAAGGTTGATAGAAAAAATATGATAGCTTTTAAGAGGTAATAATATAAATTAAACATTGCAGAAAAACTCTCAATACTATTGTTGTATTATTTCTTAGATATTTTAAAAAGTTAAAGTCTCATTAATTAATTTTATTAATATCTATTAGTTTTTCAAACATCAATTCAATTTACAGTAATATCTATTTTTAATTTACATTAATATCTTATTTTATTTATATCCTTATGTGAAAAACTATTGGACTGAACCTTTTTTGAAAAATCTCTCCTTGATTTTTCAGAGTTCTTAGATTTATGTAAAAAATATTATCTTGTTAGTTTTGTTGTCCCAACAAAAGTTGGGAGGAGCCTATTAAATCTTGAGACATTTGCACACCACATGAATAATTTTTTGAGAATAGTGCAAAGTCACATGTCTCAATTGTTCTGTTTGTGATCAACACATTTTGTAGGTTTGAGATTAGGTTGTGATTCGTGTTTAGACCTACCTACAACAGCAATTACTAGTCTAAGAAAACTCACTAGGGTTGTCCTAGTGGTAGAGGGTTTAAGTAGTTCGCACGAGATTTTATGTTCAAACCTATTGGGAAAATCAATTCAAATTTCCAAATATTAATTCAAGTGGGTTAATTCAAGTGTGATAAATAGAGAATTGAAAAGTTATGACTATTGGTATGTGTGTGATAATTTCCAAGGGGGGTGACTCTTGGAATTATGAGAAGCAATTAATTGGTACTTATTCAAGGACCCTTTAAAAGTCATTCACCACACTATAAATAAAGGTTCTTGAGATGAAAAGAACACGTAACATAAAGAGGGGGTTACCACCCAAGTGAGAAGGGGTCATGTATTTGGGAGAGTTTTTTAAGTTTATTCAAAAAACTTGTAATAGGAAGGATTTTCTCAAATTTGTCCATAAAACTTGTAATCTTGTTTGAAATAGTGAACATTTGTTGAGATGTTTTCATAGATGTAGGCAAAAGATGTCAAACCATGTTAAATTTGTGTCTTTTGCTATTTCTATATGAGATGTTGTTTTGTGTATATTCTATCCTTTGATCTCACCGTGTACAAGAAGGTTTTTTTCCAATAAAATATCGTTGTCATCATTGTACAACAACATCAACAAAATGACTAGTTTAAGAAATAAAATTTCAACATCTTTTAGACTTCTTTTAACATAAGAACTTTCAAATTTTAACCCTTAAGTTATGGAACTAATTGCCCAGTAATTTGAGATCAAGTAATTAGCTAATATTTAAACATTCATCTTATCTTGCTTGAAGTTGTTTTTGAACTATCTAAATATTATTTTTACTAATAAAGTAATTCAAACGTCTAATTTTTTTAAAATTTTCTCATTATTTTTATCTTGAAAAAAAAAATACTTTTCACCAAATTTTTTAATCAACTTTTTTTTCCCTAATAATTAACTAATAACGTGAAGAAATAAGAAAGTCTTGTGTCAAAGTATTTTTTTAAAAATAATTACTTAATGATTAAAATAATTTTAATCTTGTAACATGTCCAAAAGTTAAGAGTTATGAATAAAAGGGATATGAAGGTTCAAAAAATATTTAATGGTTTATTAGGACAAATAATCTTTAACTTTTTTTTGGCAAAATAACGCATTTTATCAACTACGTTTGTACTTTTCTCAAATAATGACTTTTTTTTTCTTATTTTGAACCAAATTTCATAATTAATTATTGTTCTTTCTCATGAACTTTTCTTTGTTTTTATTTCTTTCCTTTTATTTATTTATTTATTTTTGTAACATTCACTTCGCCATTTTTTTTTTCCAATTTTCTCTTTCTATTAGTTGGCATCATAAACTAGTTAGACAAACATTTCACAATTAATCCTTGTCAAGCACAAGTTCTCAATGTAAGGGTAACCTTAATCTAAGGTAATTGAAGAAAAAATATTTAACATCTAAGAGGGGTGACGATAAATATTTGATGATTTTGTTTCGTTGAGAAATATAATCAAACTTCCTCAAATTATATGATGGCTTATTTTAATTTTTTTGTTTATTATCTTAAAAATTTTAAGCACAATACAAAATTAGGAAAAATGTACATAGACACTTTTTGCTCAATTGTTCCATTTTATTTTTTGTCCAAAGCAAACAAAGTTTACAAAGAGATAAATATGATGGACATGCATTTTTAAGCTTCGTTCCTTACAATATTTTCTTTAGATTTTTTTATCGACTCACAACTTCTTGAACATGGCAATTTGCATGTAAAGATTTAGGAAAAGGCGGAACAAATAAAGAATCAAGGTATCCTTTAAAGGAAGAAGTAAGACAAATTAGTAACACCCAACTTGAAAGAAATTAAGTGATGTGAAATAAGAATGAGTTTAAAAATATCAAAAAATTATTTCTACTAAACACTATTTCATAAGGTTAAAAAAATAAAGGGAAATCATATTTATCTAAAAAAATGTTTTTTTTTTATATCTAGAATGAAATACTAAAAGTTAGTAGAAAAAAGTCTATTTTTTACTTAGCACAATGGATGTTTTCCTATTTATATATATTTAAGATTATTTTTGTTGGAAATATAAGTGTGAATTTGAAGTCTCATGTTGGTTAAGAATGGATTCAATGAACATATTATAAGAACTCATATACTTGGTGCTTTCTAGTTTTAGGTGAAGATGTAGTGTATAATCTAAAGTGGTATTGGAATTGTTGGTTTGACTACTAAGTAATAAAGGTAGACTACTAAGTAATAAAGGTAAATGGTTAGTGTCAGCTTTTGGCCCGATCTATATTAGTGGAGCCATGATATGAGATAGTTTGACTTTTTGTCAAAAATTTCATTGATTCAGTCTATACTCGAAGAGACTTCCATTTAAGGGAGAGCATACTAATGTAATTACACTTGAAAAAAGATATTAGAAATTCAAATGTGAGTATGAAATCTCACATTAGTTAAAAATAAAATATAATAAACAGGCTCATATAACTTTAAGTAAAAATGTGGTTTCATATTCGCTCTTATTGTCGATTACTTTTGACTCGTTGAAGCAAGTCCCTATGTTTTTGAGCTGCTCCCAACGCTAACAGTTTTATAGTCATGGTTTTTCAAGTTATATCTTGATTTTTGAAAACCAATAATTCTTATCATCCATCGAGAGGATGGAGACTTGATTTCGATTAGATTCTTATGAATCTAACCATATATTAGTATAAGTCATAGTATGACAAACCTTGGTTGTAATAATATAATAACGTAAATGAAATGGTCAACAAAGTGTTAAGGAAGTCAAGGTTGCCAAAACTTATTATAATCCGGCGTTCAAAACGTAAGTGGAAGTTCCAAAATTGTGTTAAATATAATGTGTAATAATAACATATGTGATACACATATAATAATTCATACAACAATTTGTACAATAACAATTTTTGTATCTCTCTCTCCATTATTATTAAATATAAAAAATGATGTGCAAAAGAGAAATAAATACAAAAAAGTATTGTTGTACAAACTGTTATATGAGTTGTTGTACAAATAACATTTCTCATAATTAATACATCAATTAAGGATAAATTGGGTAAGATTTTATCTTTAACAATATTTTAACATAATTTATAAATTTAAAATGTAAATTTAATCTATTTACTTAACATTGGTCTCTTTTGAAGGCATGATTTGATCTATAAAGCCTATTTAAAAGTCTTCTCTGACTTTTAAATAACTTAACAAATGTATGATTATTTCACGATATTATAGAATAATTATAATAATATAATAATATTAGTATATTATTTGTACTTCATTTGACTTTTAACATAATTTAATAATAACATATGATTTAATAACCATGAAAAATAAAAAATTATATAAAACTATACAATAGCTTACACAATATGTTAATATTTTTAGTTGATCTAATAACATATTAATAAATAAAAGTCTAAAGATTTTTTTATGTTAAAATATATCAAAATTAATTCAATTCATTTGTTTATGCTTTAAGAATCCGTTGTTGTTGCTGTTGTTTTTAGACTAGTGATATTTAAAAGTTATATTGAATACCAAATAATTTAAATTGAATTAGATGAGCTTGTTTAAAAAGGGTAAAATTCTTTTAATGGTTATTTATTTTATTTATAAGATTCGAACTGAAAGCTTAAAAATCATTAAAATCTTTATCGTTTGAATGAATATGTGTTGGCAAGAGCTGTTATCTTATCTAAAATTTATATACTTTTACTGCCACATTCATTTATTCAAGATCAAGTCAAGATTTATGTCACAAAATTCACCCCCCCAAAAAATATGTCATATATAAATAATAAATAAAAAGAGTCACTGACTCACTTGGTAGCATCCAATAAAATTGGTTTGCTTCACGAAAAGATTTCTTACAATTATGGTTTTCGCACTGTACCTTGCATACATCACTTATTTTCCTTGCTGTTTTTAGTACTGATATTCTACGTTTCACGATTGGTTGTATCCTTACCTAAGTCAACCTGATGTCACTAAATCTTGTTATGATGAAAACTTGATTGAAGTAAGTTCTGGGTTTCATATTTTATTTTTAATGTTTGTCTTAATTTGCCTCCTCTTATAAACCATTTTTTTTTACTCCTTCTTCCATCCTTATTCTTTTGGAGCATCCATCATTAATCAGGGTGATTCGGAGACAGTTACACCCTCTAAAGATATGTTTGAGAGTTAAATTTTCTTAAATAATATAAATAGAGATAATTTTATTTCTAATAAATATTTTTTAATTTCATAATTTCTTAAAATAAAAAATAATTTAATAATTTAATATAATCTTAATATGCTAATATTTTATTTCTTTTTATAAACATTATATATTTCTCTTAATTTAAAAATAAAAAATAATTATCTTCCCTTCCTCCTTAAAATTACACTCCCAGCATATGTAATTGTTTTCCCAAAACTTTTTGGTTGGATATACAGTAAATATATAATATTATTATTAATTTACACCCAATGTTATCAGAACTGGACTGGTCATCGACTCGGTCAAGGTACTAGGTTGATGGGTTACTGGTCGAACCAGTGAATCACTAGTTGAACCGCATGAACGGTATATATTAAATTTATAAATTTTTATATTACATATATTGTATTTATGTTTTATTTGGCATACAAATATTCAATATATACTTTGAAAAAATCGTAATTTTAATTTTAAAAAGCCATAGAACTTGGGTTCTAAAGCAAACTGTCCAAAATTTGAAGAAATGCCAAGTATTGGCACATGAACATGGGGATACTTTTTTAAAGTATAATTATTAATAAAAACAAATATGTTTTTATATTATCACCACCTAATATATATTAGGATATTTAGGTAGAGTAGACAATACACTTCCTTTTTGTTGGACAGTGCATAATCACTGTTGCTGACACACTTCGTATTTGTTGAGCAATGCACAATCACTGTTGCTTGCCAGCTTGGGCAGTGTACACGCCTGAAGCAAGCAAAGTTTAAATCCCAAATAAAGCTATGTACGCAATAGGCAAACTAGCAAAAATGAAATTGCATAAACAAAGTCGAGAGAACATTGTCAAGTTCCACCAACATCATTGATTATTTTTCTTTTTTCTCCTCTTTTTTTTCCTTTCTTCTTCTTCTTCTTCTTCTCCATGTATCTCCTCTCTTTAGCGCATCATGCTTTGTTGTGGCATGACTTAGTTGTGGCAATATCATTTCAGTGCTTGCATTTTGGAAGAAAAAAAAAAAACTCGTCCAGTTCGATCGAGTCACCAGTTTTGTTAAGAACTAGTCGAGTGAAACCGGGTTATCGCGGTTCAAGTGCATGTCCAATCTAATGATAGGCTTGGACCGGTCAGGTGATCGGTTTCTGGTCGGATCAGCCGGTCCAAGCCAAGTTTAATAGCACTGTTTACACCATTTGCAACTCGTAAATGATTGGGGTTCGGCTCTTTCCCAAGTGAATTTCATTTTTTACTTTGATGACTTGATGTAAAGGGCCCATCTTCGTAATAAATAAATAAATGATATGATTAAAAAATATTACATTTTTTAATGAGTTTGATCTATTAATACTTTTTAATTATTTAACGTAAAAAGTGTCAAATAAAAAGATATAGAAATTATTCATTTCTTTTTTTGAGTTATTATGGTATAGGTACAAAGTATCCATTGACTTTGTTGATGACTAATCGCTGCTGAGAAATCTGGCTGGCCACTTTTAGTAGAGCCTTCCCTATCAACTACTTTTTTTTTATTTACAAAACTTGAATCCGAGATCTTACTGAAGGAATTCAAGTCCAATCTCACTTGAATCAACGTAATGTTGGTGAAATTATTCATATTTTGGAAACACAAAAGTATTTAATGGTTTTTAAAGCGATTAAAAGCATTGTCTATTTGTCTGATTTGGAAGAAAGTATTTTTGACTTCATTTATATCTTTTTTTCGTTAGAAAAAATATTTTAATTATAAGCTATGCTCATTCTCTCACTTTATTTTTTAATGGTGTAAATGTATAAAATAAAAAGATATTCTACTAGGAAAATATTTATTTATTATTAGCTATAATAAATGAAATAGTAATTAAAAATAACATTAAAATTAAATTTTTAAGTCATTAATTCTTTTGTTCGAAAAGTTTTGTTGCAATGACAGTCACAGAAAAAAAAAAAAACGAATGCTTAACGGTGACATTTAATATATACACAAAAGACTTTTTGTGATCTCTTGTTGGTTGTATGATTGTAATTTTTATGTGATTGTTTTATACAAAAAACATGGTTGATTAATAAGAGAAGAAAATCAGGACGTGATGATGATGGCAAGAGAAAAAGGAATTCAACGAGAGAAACAGAATTTATGTAATAATCAGGTTTTATAAATATAAAAAAGAATGATAAAATACAAAAATTAACTATTATTAGATTTAGCGACTGAAATAGTGACTGTAAAAGCAGTTGCCATTTATTCTTTTTTTTGCAAATAAAAATTTAAAAATTAGAAATCTTTTATTAATTCAAATCGGTATCTAATTCGGTTGCTAAAAAGAATTTGTAAAAAAAAAATCTATTTTTTAAAATTTTTTACTTAAGTGACGGAATTTGCAACTGTCATATTCAGTTGCTAATTTGGTCCCCAATAATAAAAGCCACCAATACCAGTAATGGACTCATTTCTTTCAGCAACCGAAAATATCAGTCGCTATATAGCAACGAAGTAAAAAATGATCGTTAGAGCTTTTGTGGGCAAACTATTTTGGTCGCTAATTTTTTTTTTGTAGTGATAATGAAGCTCAATAATGACAATTGAAAAACATATAGTTCATAAGACTTAAGAATTTAGAATATTTGTTGTGCTTTCTACAAAATATAAAAATATTATATGTATATGTGAAAATTGTACTTAATTAAGAGTTAAAATATATAGTTAAATATTTCTTGTACTAAGTAAATATTTGGTGGTTGTTGAGACTTTTTATTAGTTATTTATTTTATATTTTATTATTATATTTATCATATTATAAAATTTAGTTAATTATTAATAAGTAAGAACTAATGAAAGAGAAATAAAAAAATACAATTATATAATTGTTTAATTAATTTTATATTTACTTTTTTATTTTTGATTTGTGAATCAACCCAATTAACTACGAGCTACGTGAGTCAATGCAAATCACCAAAATAAAACCCATTTTTTGGTTGCAAATCAAGTATAAACGGACTAGATTAACTTATATACTTAGCTCTACCGATCTTACCTCACATCTACGCATATAATTTAACATATTAAATTTAAAATAAAAATAAAAATAATATATACTCATAGATTATTGAGTTGATGAGTGATACTTATTTAAATTCTTAAGTCTAGAGATAACAATTGGACAGAGATTTAATGGATATTTATAAAAATTTATTTTAATTAAATAGTAAGATTTTTATTATAAAATAGGTTTAGATCTGAATTTGTATTTCCCACCTAGGGAGTGCTAATAAAATGATTTATAATACATTCTTTTTAACATATTTTTTTTATTAGCTAAATTTTATTGTGACAAACAAAATTATGTATAAGATTCAGTAAATAAAAAGTGAAATTTATATAATTTTAAAAATTTTAATAAATTCCAAACAATAATAAAAAATATATTAAAAAATATTACTAATTTATTTTCTTTCTCCTCATCAAACTTAGACTTGCCATCATAAAATTATCAATGTCTTTTAGAGTCCTTTTACATAAAGGCTAGTAAATAGTTCATCGAATAAACATCGATGCTGTGAATTTAAGCTTTACCTACAATTACAAAGGATCTATGCAAAAGTAATAAAGCAGGATAAAGCAAAGCAGGCTCCATTTTATCTAAATTCGGAACTATATCTTTGTCTCTCAAAAAAGAGAACAAGACACTTTCCACGAGAAATTAAAAAACAAGAGTGAAACTTACAAAGGGATCCGTCGCGGGGTCATTTCTTTCTAGATTTGACTCATTTAAAATTAAAAAAAAAATGTACTTATTTTATTTTAAAATAGATTAGATTTACGAATTAATTTAGTTTAAATTAAGAATAAATACATTATTATTATTAATTTACACATTTTCTTATTTTATAATAATTAAATCTTTTTTAATTTATTTTTATTTATAAGATTCAGAAAGAATTATTGGAAGAAACCAAAGTCTTTATTATGAATCAAACAAAAAGGCAATGGTGGGGGTCATTTCTTTTGGCTCTTCCCAAAAGAACTCTATTATTTTCTGAAATGTCGGCATCATCAATGGTTGTCTAACAAGTCAGAAGATCGGGGATGCCATGCTCGTATTCTGCCGATTCTCGGTTACGATGACATTTTCTTTCCATGGTAGTGCGTAGGGATAAATAGTTCGATTAAAAGAAATTAAGAAACTAAGTAAAAAGTAACTTCATTTGTGAAAGCGATAACTTGTATTAATTTAATATAAGTTTTCGTATATAAATTTTAGTCTTTAAATTTTTTAATTTTATGACAAATTAATTATTTTTTATAATTTTAATATTAAAATTTCTGTATTTTTTTAATAATTTAGTTTTCAAATTTATTAACTTTAACTTTAATTTTTAAATTTGATCAAATGCACATTTAAAACACTAATTTATTGTGAAATTAATAAAGTTACAAATTAAATTATATGCGTACAAATTTTAAACTAAATCAACGTAAATTCCTACTTTAGGACAAAAAAAAATGATCTACCTCTCTTAGTTACCAATGTTTCTAAAATCAGATCAATTATTGAACCGGTACTGGTTTAAGACTCAATGGTTCAACCGTGATCAAACCAATAATAATAATTAAAAATTACATAAAATAATACTAAAGAAACATAATATCATAACTTTATAATATTAAAAACTAAAAATAAAACATACTTTTATAGGTTCTTAGCATTTAAAATATATACAAAAGTTCAAATCAAATATATTATAATAGTTACATCTAAGTTTCAACAGTACACATCAACATTTATTAATAATAATAAATTTACATTTAGAATAAAAAAGAAAATGACAAATACTTCAGGTTTATTTCATTTTTCTAAGAAAAAAAAATCAAAATGATGTTGTATTAAGTATTTTTCATTGATTAGCTGTGAACCGATTTTTTGTCAATCTTTTTAATCGTTTTTCATCGATTTTTCAATTCTTTAATCGATTTTTCTCCAAGTTGGTTTTGTGGTTTATTTGAACCAATCACTTGACCGGATAATTGGTTTTCAGTCTGACCGGTTGGTTCAATCCGATTTTCAAAACACTGCTTGTTACTTATCTAGTTATCTCGAGTCCCACATCAAGGACATCCATAGCAATTGAAAAAGATAATGCGGAGAAGTGCATAGCAAGTTAAAAATTGTGCTATATCTACTATTATATTGTAAAGAGTTAAATATGCTTTTAGTTCTTTAAAGTAGAGTAATATTTACTTTCTCAAAATTTAAAAGATAATCTTTTCATCTCCTGTTTTGAGAAATAGATCCATTTTAGTCTTTCAAGCTAACTTCATTAGATTAATTATTGACGTGATTAACAAATTGATACATTATTGCTTGCCACGTTATTTCTGTTACATGTTGTAGAAGATGGTGTATCATGTTTATAGAGAATGATGCATCTTTAGCTTTCACACGTGCTATATTGATGTTATGTTCATAGTTTTAATGATTCCACCTCCCTATTTCCTATTTGATTGTATTTCCATTTGATTCGTATCTTGTTTATATTGTTTTGATTGACTTTGAGTGTCCTAGGTTCTTGTTTCTTGGGGTAGTTGTGCATAATCTCTGTTAATCATTGATTGCATTGGTATGAGCTTCCATTTATGTTTGTGAAAATCCTTTAAAAACTCATTATCTCATTTATTATGACTAATTTGGGCAAGTAATCTCTATGTAATCTTTGAGCATTCTTTATGTAATCTTTGAATAATTCATTAAGTAATAGATTACCCATGGGATATTTTTTGTACCCCAAGTAAAGGATTACTTAATGAGGTATTTGAATACTCCAGCAACCAAAAACTATGAGTAGTAATGGATTGCATAAGGGAGTAATTGATTACCACAGAAAGGGGCCAATTTTGAAAAACTGTGCAAAGTAATCAAGTTCAAGACCAAGTTATTAATTACTTCAACTCAGAGTAATCAATTCCAACCTAGAGTAATCGATTACTCTACACAAAAGTCCAATTTGAAGCCTAGTCAATTATTATAAATGGGATGCGTTTTTATTAACTTTTATTGAATTTTTATTGTACAAACATTGGAAAAACTCTATCCTATTACTCTCTCAAGTGCTCTTATTCATTATTGAAGATTGATTCAAGATTTTGCATACTAGGTTGTGTGTAGATTTTTGGTTAATGAAAGAGGTTTTGCAAGGTTGCAGTTCTTAGAAGGTTTTTTAAGCACTGTGAAGTGTGGGTATCGCTGGGGTTTGTGTTTGGATTTTCGATGATGTAACTTTGATTATATAAGTGAATTTTTAGTGGAAAATCTTTATCGATTTAATTGGAGATTGGATGTAGCTCTCTAGTGGTTGAAAGTAAACCTGAATAAACTTCTCATGCAATCTTTTAAACTCTGAACTCTTTAATTTTTTATTTTATTCACTATTCTTGATTCAATTGAATTAATTATTTAATTAATTGAATTGTATTGATCAAGAAGCTTGGGTAATTGATTAATTGGACTTTGTTCATGGTAATCTGGGTAATTGAACTTTGGGTTTCATATTGAATTTGATTTTACCATTTCAAATTGATTGTTATTTGTCTTGATTGCATTCCATTACATCATTGAAGGACATATTGCATTACATTGAATCGTTACACATTCTAAGTTTGCATTAGATCGACTTGGGTTTGAGGTTAGAATTGCATTGTATATTCAATCAATCACTTCAAAAGGGAATTTCATAACGATCCTTTGGGCATACGTTTTTGCAAATTCTTTTTGAAAAAGTTTGTCAAAGGGGAACAATTATTTTGAAAATAGTTAGTACTCAACCTACCCCCTCTCTTGAGTATCCATTTTATTTCTACACATGTGAACTAATAGCACCATATCATATGTTTGAAAAGACCAAAAGTGAACTTTTATATATTTAGACTTGTTTGGATAAACTTTTCCATAAACACTTATAGGTGAAGAAAATTAGAAGGTTAATTGAATTGAGTTTCTAGTATAAGCTAAGATAACTTATGCATGTAAGTTTTATAGAAACTCTTTTTATTTAACTTCTCCAAAAGTTAAGGTGCATAAGTTGATTTTAACTTATGAAAAAGCTCAATGCTTTTACTTCCTTATTTTCTTCTCCTATAAATGCTTATGAAGAAGTTTATCCAAACAAGGTCTTGGAGAGACTAAAACCGAACTTTTACATATTTATATGGACTAAAATTGAAAATTTGCATCTTTAAAAGGACCAAAAACATATTTTATCATAGTAAATGTTGCAAATGTCAATTTAGCTATTAGGTTGCATAGGGATTTACCTTTGAAACTAATAGTCATCCATTGAAGGGTTTTCTTCTAACTTTTCTTGACACATGATATATTTCTCGCAAAGAAACTATCATATCCGATCATAAAAGTGACAATATACATTATATAGACAAATAATTCAAGTTCTCTTCCAATTTATCACAAAACGCACACCTTACTACCTTAATGATATCATGATTGTATAAGTGGTCTTGAATAGACAATCTTCTCTAAATGACTAATTAACCAAAAAAATAAACAAATATTAAGGAATAAACTTGTTGTGCTACACTAAATGATACCAATTCACCTATGTGATATATATATATATATATATATATATATATATATATATATAATAGAAGTCTCAATAGAAGTTGACTGACTTGGCTCTTCAATCGACAATCTACTGTTCCCTCTTACTTGCAGATGCCCATGCTTTGATTCAAAGCCTAGCTAGTGATGATCCCTAGTAAGATCGGAGTATTTCATCCCTCCTCCCTTCAATCCAGTTTAAACCTATCCTAGCAACGAAGACAATAATCCACTTCGGGGGATGACCCGTTGAATTCACATTAGAAATCGCCAGAACACAAACAAAATCTTGAATATAGAAACAAAACGAACCACTTCTATTCTCAGAGTTAAGGTATATGAAGAATGGCTTTTTGGTCCCTTTCATCTAGTGATTAGGACATCGTCTTTTCATGTCAAAGACATAGGTTTGCGATGAAGAATATATTGAAAATTCACTATGAAATTGATTGGCTTACAACTCTATTTAAAAAAAAGACAAGACAATAATGCGGGGTTATCGTCCGTGCTCTTCACTTGAGGATCACTCACTTATCTATCTATGTCTTCTCTTTTTAGTGTCATAACAGGCTTGTTTTAAGCATTTTAAGGCACTTTACAACTATTCAAAATCCAATAAAACAAATAAATTAATTCTATATTCGTAGCCGATGGTGGGACCAGAGCAGAGTCTGGCCCTCGAGGAAGGGGTGATATAATACCTTACTGAAACCAATTCTAAGCCCTTTAACAGGCTTAGAATTGGGGTATAGTTAAATCTTAATAAGGGACTATTTGATATTCATGAAATCTTGATTCCACCTTATAAGATATAGGGTTGCAATTTGTTGCTTCATTTTGTTGTCAAATCCTTACTTTTTCTCTGCTCGAAAAACAAAGAGTTGTCAACTTTGTTTGAATATTGAGCTTTTTTTATGGTTATGCCAACGATGTACAGACCAAAGCTACCATTCCAAATGCATAAAAGACAAGACCTTTGTCTCTTTGAGCTTTATTTTTCTAAATTAGTTGTTGATGAATGAGTTGTTTCTTGCTTAATTGAAGAAAGAGTTTTATTTAGAACATAAATAATCTTCATTTTACGAAAAAAGATGAGCTTCAAAAGACACCAGTCCCAAAAGGGAATGGAGTAAGGCCTTGATCAATGACTTACCAAATACAAGAGTGATTGAAACCACAAATGTGGTGAAGGAAGGAACCCACTATTCCTGAATCGAAGAGAAGGAATAGAGTAAGGGCTTCACAGAGCTACACACGACTACACACACACGTACACATATATACGCACACATGTGAACCTAGGCACGCGGGCGCAATAAAATGGTACAGAGCAAGGATAACAAGGCCTGACAGCAGCTGCCGAGCCTCAGCTACTGCTAGGCTGATAATGCGAGCAAAGCAGAGCCGAAGAGAAGTTATATATATATATATATATATATATATATATATATATATATATATATATATATATATATATATATCATGAAAATACATAAACATTTCCAAAAAGAAGTGATAACAAATATACAATATTTAGCGACTTAACAACTTTTACCTATTTACATCTACTGGAAATGTTTTAATAAAAATTTACTATCTCAAATTAAGATTGTTAGTTCCGTTTCTTTTTAATAAAGAAATATAATTAATATTTTTTGTTTATATTAAAATTGTTATGTATAATTTTTATTTATTTTATTGATTATTTTTCTATTAATTATTATTCTTTATTTCTCTCTTTTTAATTTCATAAAAATGTATAAAAAAATTAAAAATTAGATGAAGGTAAGGATATAAAAATGATAACTAATATGGTCTTAAATTTCTAAAATGATAGTTAAAAAGGAACAATTTTTTTTTCCTAAAAAGCTAATATTTGAGAAGGAATGGAGCTATAATAAAATTTTTTATGAAAACTTGAAAATTCTCCCCTAATATATTCTCCTACAAGCTTGATTACTCCCCTTTCAAGAGTTATGAAAAATTATAAATACTTACTCACAAGATACACACACTCACATACTATGAATGATCATTCACACTTCCTCACTTCTCTTGTACCTAGATGTTTCAAAGGTTTCATAAGACTTCCTTTATATATATATTTTTGGTTGCCCAAGCTATCCCCCAGTTGAAAGCCAGAGACTAATCCCTTGAGGTATATAGATCCATTTACGGGACTAACCTCTCCCAATAGATGTTTTTCCATACGCACAAATTTGAAATTAGATATCTAACCATATGTTTGAGGGACATAGTTATCTGGCATCTATATTACACCATGTTGGTAAGACTTCCTTTATATAGTAACAGGATATGACTTCCTTCAAAAATAAATAAGTACATAGAGTAAACCACCATTTTTGTCCCTGAAATTGGCAAACGCTAGCAAATTAGTCCTTGAAATTAGAGAAACAAATAAAACATCCCTGAAATAAAAATTCGATTGTCATAGTAGCCCTCCATTAGTCAAAGTTAATTAAATTTAATAGAATAACCACAATGGCACGTTAAGTGCCTATGTGGTATAAACGTGAACAAATCTATTATCATAGGGACCAAATTGACAGTGGCGTATAGGGACTAATTTGATAGTTTAATGTATTTTTTAGGGATGAATTTGACAAATAGGGAACTAATCTGATAGGTGTTGGAACCAAAGATGTAGAAGCGTCAATACCCTTAAAGTTTTGAGGATAACAAACTTATAAATGTTCAAGTTTCTACCAAAGGACTAACCTTGTCACAGCAAACAAGCTTCTCTTTATAGACCTGTCAAGTAGACGTGTCAAAGAAGTCGTCCAGTAGACGTGTTAAAGAAGATCGTCCAGAAGACACGCTATAAAAGGACCGTCTAGTGAACTACTTAAGATAACCGTCCGAAGAACAAATTCAAAAATCTGATGCAAGCTTCCAACGACAATATTCAAACGGCTAGGTTTTATTGGAACGTCCAATTTACTTATGATAGTTTTCCTCGAAACTAACACATTACCACTCTTGTGATTTAACGTTCAAATTGTTTGAAGCATTAATTGTAATCAGATTCTTTCTAGTGCAAAGGCGCAGCAAAACAGATAAAGCAAGTCAACTTATCAAGCTGCTATGCCGAATGAAGAATGTTCAGAAAAGCAGATTGCCAGTACAGTCCTGCGCTTTCCTCTTTAGTGCAAGTCTAAAAGCTGCCACCCTGATCTTTCTGAAAACACAGTTTACACATCTCTCATTGCATAATGAAGTCAAAGTCTTCTACAACGGATATAGAATATATATATATGCACCAAGGAAGAACGAAATATATATATATATACGTGCCTAGTGTAACAATTCTTAGTGAACAAAAAAAAACTTCTGAACACTTGATAGAAGCGTCCACTAAACGATAGCAAAAATCTTGTAAAGATTTTCAGAGTGTTTTGAGCTTTATCTTTCAAATCCTCACTATGTGAGTTGATATCCTTGTAAAAATACTTGTTTGTGTTGTGAAAGCCTGGAGAGGCTTAGTAAAAAAGAATACTTGGGTTGAGCAATCTAGGGTGATTGCTGTGTAAAACCTGAAGAGGTCGCGAACAATACTTGTAACCTAAGGTTGGTTAGTAAACACCTTTTGGGTAAAGGGACTGGACGTAGCTCAGGTTGAGTGAATCAGTATAAAAAATTTCTATGTTATCCTTCTCTCTATCCCTTAGCTTGAAAACGTTTTTCATACTTACTTACTTGTTTCGAAAAAGTTTTAAACGCACAATTCAAACCCCCTTCTTGTGTGCTTTTTCTATTTCAATAGGGACCAAAATGATCGAAGAATGCTCATCTTGTTTGTCTCTCTTTTAAAGCATTTGGTTCCTGCAAAACATAAACTCCATTATTTCATTCGCAATTGTTGAGTTACATGATTTTAGACTTTGTGGCCTTCTATAAATTGCTTAGCACTTTCCATAATTTGGGATCAACTCTATTAGAAGGTAATCTGAACATATAGCATAAGGAATTCTAAAGGCCTGATAAAAGTTTCTAATTCAAACACAAATCTCAAAATATATTGTGAAGCCAAATTACTATGTGCTAAATGCTTATGAGATTGACATGATTCAATTGAATAAAATGCTTATTTAAATTTTGAATGGGTTATAATGGTTTGTGCTAGTTTGACTTTTCCTGTTACGTTGAGATGTAAGAAAATTGCTATATTAATAATAAATTGATTAATAACATGAATTATAATGGTTAAAATTTATAATCTATAAGATAGTAACATGAAAGTACTAATAACGTTGGGATTAGGGAAATAATAACATGAATTATAATGGTTATAATTTATTGATTAGTAATATTTTTGTGCAAGAAAATCTTGGCATTTGAAGTGGAAAACAAATCTACTGTTTTGACTAGTTATAAATTTCACAGCATTTTAGATATTTATTTATATCCAACAATTTATATATTAATAGATACCCTTTAATTTTGTCATACTTAGAATCAATTCTACATCAGTAAGTCTATCACTATACAGTTAAATTCCACCTGCTACTAGAACTGAAATTAAAGTGCATTTTCCCATCAAAACTAAATTCCATCAATAAATCAATTCAACACACTTCAGAGAAAAACTAAAACTAAAGTACTTGACAATTAAAAAAAAAAGAAGCAAAGAGAGCATTGCATTTGCTCACCAAAATGGTGTCCAAAGTGCATTTACAACAAGCACATCGCTTCCATGGTGTCAACAACTACTGCCTTCTTCTTCCCTCTTACATCCAAATCATTATTTCTAAGGATAATTTCAGACATCATTATGCAAATGCACATACCGACAACAAATTATTTTTATGAAAAAATTATTAAAATGTTACTATGAAATAAAACAGCAAATGCATTGCACTACACCATACAGCAAATGAACATACCAACAGTATGTAACACTAGAAACCACTACATCCTACCCAAAATAATAAGAATAACACACAGTGAATGGTAAAAACAGGAACCACACCATGTAAATGGGGACCACTTGTGACTCAATGGTTACATTTTAAAAACCATTCTCAAACAATCATTGTTTCCAAACCTGTACAAATGGGATCGAAAGAAACATTCTTGGCTTTGTTACTTCAGATAAGAAGCACCGTTCTCCCTCTTGGAGTAGCAAGCAATGTCAACAATAGTCCAATGGCGGGAAGAAATTTTAGGTTTTTTCATACTTATGCTACAATACAAATTTTTGGGGGGTGGGGAGGGGGAGAGAAATGAAGGGTCTTCTTTTTTATGTTGTCAATCATCTGTATATCCATTTTTACCCCTTTCAAATTGGTCCCTACTTAATATATTTAATTGTCATTTTAGTCTCTATTACCTACTGTCATTTAAGCACTATTATCTCCTATCAATTTCATCCCTAAAAAATACATTAAGTTGTCAAACTAGTCCCTCTACGCCACTATAAAGTTGGTTCCTATGATAATAGATTTGTTCACATTACTAACATGTAAGCATTTAAGGTGCCAACGTGGTCATTCTATTAAAGTTAATTAACTTTGACTAACAGAAGGACTATTGTGATGGACGGATTTTAATTTCAAGGATGTTTTTTTTGTTTCTCTAATTTCAGGGACTAATTTGTCGACTGCCAATTTAGGGATGAATTTGATAGTTTACTCTAAGTACATATTTATCGCTTTTTATCTTTTTAAGGCTATTAAAATATATCATTTTTTTCTTCTTAAAATGATTGTGAGTTTCTACATAAAAATAATTCTAAAAATAACAATTTATTATATATTAAAAACCACTATTTAAGATTTAAAAATTTAAATTGTTATTCCCAACATATTTGACCCTCAGCCTTCGGTTCCCTTCTTTCTTTTTCCCTTTCAGTGTACAGCATGTATTAAACCCAGTGATTTGATAGATCTAATTCATTTGATGAAGGCCCCTGGATAGAATAAATTCTCCAAATTGGGGATATGTTGTAATAATACAATTGACTACTTGTTAATTAAGTAATACTATATCCTCTAACAAATCCTTGTTCGTACAAATTCTCTATTAAAAAAAAAAAAATACATTTAATGTCATAGAAATATAAAATACATTCAAGAATTACCATACAAAAGAAATAGGAAGATTAGTAAGAAGATGTGGAAAGAGGATTTAAAATTATTCTTGTCAATTAGCTGGGAATAAGCTGGGAGTTAGGTGACAAAACAAATATTTAATCTACATGTTGAGTTTATTGTCTAAATTGACTTCAACCTATATATTTATATTATTGTGTTGTGAGAAAAACACAAACGAGTACATTGTATTTTATTATTATTTAATTTTGCTTTCGTTTTGGGGTTTACTTTGTGGGAACCTGATAAGTTCTAGTGATTCACAATACAACTCTACCTGTTCAATTCAAAACAACCATTTGTCCATTCCATCTCTTTCATAAAATGTCCTTGCCTTTTAATTTGTTATGCAGTGAAAGATAGGCAAGATTAAGTTGGACGAACATCTCGTAACAAGACAAATATCATACTTTCATATATACATATACTAATTAAAAAATAAAAGTGTGACGCTTTCATCGTTATACACCACGAGTTCATAATTTGTTTTGTGTATGATGTTTCAACCATTTTTTTTTTCTTTTTGAGTTGTTTAACTTACCTCAAATAAAAATAGGGTTAAACAACTATATAAAAAATAATTAGTGTAATTCTCTATATACTTAAAGTTGGTTAGTACAACATATAAAATTATACTAATTATCTTTAATAGAGTTATTTAACCCTATTTTTACTTAAAGTAAATTAAACAATTTTTTTTTTTGGGAGGGGGGTCGTAGCTTTGTCGCGGGATATTAGTGACAATAAATGGAAACAATAGGTGACAAAGCAAAGATTATTAAATGTTTTCAAAAGTCCAAGTTGACTGCAACCTATATTGCACGCACGTTATACTTTATATTTATTTATTTTTCTTTTTTGTGTTTTTCTTTTGGAGGTGTTTACTTTGGTAACGTGATAAGTTCAAGTGGTTCACGTACAAGTCAGCTTCTCAATCTGTATTTTCGAAACAGTCATTTGCGCATTCCATCTCCTTCAAAAAATGATCCGTTGCTTATAAATTTTTATACACCGAGTGATACGAAAATCCAGCATATAGAACATCTGGACGAAAAAAAGTTGCATATATAGAACATCTAATATCAGGAGTATCATATTTGTCATGCATGCATATGCTAAGTAGGAAAAAAAAAAGGAAATTTTGCCGTTTTCATAATCATTATTCGGCGTGAATTCATAATTTATTTTGTGTAAAATGTTTGTGTTTTTTTTTAGCTGATTGACCAATCTGGTGCAATTTTAAAAACAAAATACTAAAATGGGGCTTTTTCGAAACATATTACCGGCATAGGTCTGTTTTGACCGTTAACCGGTCAAACTCGTTAATTTGACTAGCGGAAATGGGTCAACGTCAACATTTTATTTATTTATTATTTAAATTACACGCAAGAGTTCGACGTGGCCAAAAAAATGCTAGTGAGAGTAGCAGAAATGATGAGATGATGCCACGTGGCGTCATCTTGCCATTTCCGCTAGTGGGAGTAGCGGAAATAACAGGATGATGCCACGTGGAATCATCTCGTCATTTCTGCTACTCCCACTAGCAAAAATCACAAGATGACGCCACATGGCGTCTCCTTGTGATTTTTGCGTACATATAAATTCCTTCTAGGTCTCCGTTAACCTAAAAAAAAGTCTTTTGGGAAAAATGGTAGGCCCAAATCCCCTTTAGGAATTTGCCAATGCATAGATCTCAAAAAGTTATGTGGAATAAAAAAAAAGCACCTCAATCCTACATCCGAGGAAAAAGTTATGCCCTTTCAAAGTTTTACATTATGCTGTATTTTCCCCCTGCTCGTATGCGAAAATCACAAGGAGATGCCACGTGGCCTCATCCTGTGATTTCCGCTAGTGAGAGTAGCGGAAATCATAGGATGACGCCACATGGTGTCATCCTGCTATTTCCGCTAGTGGGAGTAGCGAAAATGACGAGATGATGCCACGTGGCATCATCTGTGATTTCCGCTACTCCCACTAGCATTTTTTTAGCCACGTTGGACTTTTACGTGTAATTTTAAAAAATAAAAAAATAAAAAATGCTGACGTGGACCCATTTCCATTAGTCAAACTAACGAGTTTGACCGGTCAACAGTCAAAACAGACCCATGCCGGTAATATGTTTTGAAAGAGCCCCATTTTGGTATGTTGTTTTTAAAATTACACCAGATTGATCAATCAGCCTTTTTTTTTCCTTGGGAGGGGGGATACATCGTGATATTTGTGCAATGAATAGTGGAAACAATCATGTTTCTTTTATTCCTAGTAATGGGCCAAGTCTATTTTGGTCATCCAACGAGTTAGGAGTTAGGCCCATGTGTTTTTTACATAATTTTTTTTCCCCTTTAACTACAACGGGACTACCGCCCAAACTGTCAGTTATCATTTTATAGACAATATGCGTGATTGGATTCATGTTAAATTATCTAGAATCACGTTAAAATATTAATTAATATAATTTTAGATAAATATTTGTGTTTATTTTTATATTAAAAAGTTGATTCTAAGTTTAGAATTAATTCTGAATTGAAGCAATTTTAGGTAATTTTTGTATTGGAGTCAAAATTTTATACTAAATGTTACTACTTACTTTTTAAATAAAAATATTCAAACATAAATTATATCACTTTAACATTAATTTTAACTAAAATATTAAATTAATTTTATTTAAAATCAATTTTACAAACACTTGTCTAATTTCACATGACATACAACATTATATCGAATCACATCCATCCATTATCATCCAACCTCGTTTGTCCCTTCCCTGGCTTCCCATTCTTTAGATTTTGTTTTCCTTCCATTTGGGCCTGTTAGCAATAGGCCCATAGTAGCATACAAGTTAGTAGTTATGCTAACTACTAAGTTAGGGGTTTTTACTTTTTTATCACCTTTGTTTATTAACGCTATTAATATTTTTGTATTTTTAATTATTATTTTAAAATTATAATTTAATTTATATTTGCAGTGATAACTTTTGAGTTTAATATGCATGTAATATTGATGTAAATTTTTTTACATAATTAATCAATCATACATCGTCCTTAATATAACTATTAAGATAGTTATCATAAAAATCAACAAATTTATCATACATGGTAGTTTGTTATTGAATGACAGTGCAAAAAAGTTTTACCCTATTAATGCTTGTATTATTTATTCAAAACTTTTTTTATATAGACGTCCAATAAGATTTGATCACTTTACCATATCACCTCATTTATTAATACAATACGGTAATAGAGTGAATTCTTATTGAATGTTTGTGTAAAAATATTTTACATTGATAGTTCACATAAATATGGATCTCATCTATGTCACCCTAGTCTCAAAATTACATTTTTTTTTCATGTTCAACATAAAAACTTATATAAATAGTTTCTGAATTTCATGTGCCTTACGCACATTTTCCCCAGTCAGACACAGAACCAAACACAATATTAAAAGGTTATGTGTCAATTGTTAACATCTACACATAAGCCATTCTATATAGCTTCTCATTTTCTATGTTTTTTATGCATGTTTGAGGAGTTTGACGTGAAATTAAATAGATTGAACATATGTTAGCTTTATAGTGTGTTTGGATGCATGTTCAACCAAGACTAATGCACATCACAATGAAACTAAAATAATTAGCTTTTGTGTCTTTTGTACAGACCTGATGCAAAAAATTTGAAATATGTGTGTTTGTAAATTGAAAACAATAGGCACTTAATGCGTGTTTGGAAGCACATTTGTGGAGGGTAAATTCGTATCAATTTAGCCTTTGGATGGGAAAGCTACTGTATAAAGTGTTGGCTAAGAAGCGCATATATGGAGCATTGACACAATTGCAAACATGCTATTAATGTATGCTTGGTTTAGCGTCTTCTGAACTAAGTCATGTCAAAATTTACGTCCAATTTTATCAATTAAGCAGAAGCAACTAGTAGTGGCTTCAAAGATGACATACATCCAAGCTGATGGGACGCCCATCCAAACACACATTTAGTCTATTAGATCACATCCATTATTATCTAAACTCATTTGTCCCTTCCCATTCTTCAACTTTTGTTTTCCTTACTTTTAGGCCAGTTGGCAATAGGCCATAGTAGCACACAAGTTAGTAGTTACATTAACTACTAAGTTAGGGTTTTTACTCTTTTTTATCAGCTTTGTTTATTAATGGTATTATTTTTTATTTTTTATCCACTATTTTAAAATCATTACTGTTTAATTTCAAAAGGAATTTAGAACTTGAGGTTTAAGATTTAATAAATTTCAATTTATTTTTAAAAATTAATTCCAAAATATATGAAATTTACTTTCAAAATTTTAATTTCACGATATATTAAAAACAATTACAATTAAGACAATTTTGTGACAATTTTTTCTTTAAATTGCTACAATTTTTTATTTGGAAGCAAAATTCGCGATATCTTATAAATTGATGGGTAAAATTAGTAAAAAAAAAAATTTGAGAACAAAATTTGTGAAATTGTAAAACTTGGAAGACAAAAAGTGTAATTGAACCCATATTAAACTCTCTTTACAAAACAATTTATTATATTATGCAATTAAAATTTCGAGAAAAAAAATAACCACAAAATCAATGACAGGGAAATGAAAAAGCAGCTAGCCTTAGTTAGACGGGCTTCATGGAGTCCAAAGATTAGTAATATAGCATGAGAAATGATAACAACATTCTTTCAAACACTTCTTTTAACATTTTTTATTATTGGTTGAAATTTATTAAAAATACATATTTTTGTGGCCCTTACTTTCATTTAACGAGTCTCTCTTTTTATTTAAAAGTGAAATTTATGAAAATTTATAATTTTCAATAAATTTTAACTAATAATATAAAAAGTGTTCGAAAAAAAATGTTTGAAAAAATAGTGCTCGCATTCATCATCTAGTAAAAGTGAAGCGTAAGTTAGACGGGCCTCATCGCGGGTGTGTGTTTACTCCATCCCTGGACTAGGTCAAGTGAAGCCCCAACACCAAACATCCCCTTTCGTCATCATCATAAGCCAAGCCATCTTCCAAACACAAAACCCTCTCTGAACCCCATCCAAACCCTATCTCTCTCTCTCTCTCAGATTCCCACATACATTCATTCCATCATGGCTCTCTCCAAAGCCACCTTCTTCACGCACCTTCGAACCTTCGCCAACCCCCGCATCCGCCGCCGCCTTCCCTCCTCCGTCTCCCTCCGCCTCCTCTCCTTCTCCTCCCCGGAGGAAGCCGCCGCGGAACGCCGCCGGCGCAAGCGGCAGCTCCGCATGGAGCCCCCCCTCTCCGCCCTGAACCGCACCCAGAGCCCGCCGAAACCCCAACAGTCCCCCTACTACCTCAACCCCAACAACCCGAAACTCCCCGAGCACGTGTCCGCCCTCACCGGCAACCGCCTCAACCTCCACAACCGCATCCTCGCACTCGTCCGCGACAACGACCTCGACGAGGCCGCGCTCTACACGCGCCACTCCATCTACTCCAACTGCCGCCCCACCATCTTCACCATCAACGCCGTCCTCGCCGCCCTCCTCCGCCAGTCCCGCTACTCCGACCTCCTCTCCCTCCACCGCTTCATCACGCAGGCCGGCGTGGTCCCCAACATCGTCACCCACAACCTCGTCTTCCAGACCTACCTCGACTGCCGCAAACCCGACACCGCCCTCGAGCACTACAAGCAGTTCCACAACGACGCCCCCATGAACCCTTCCCCCACCACCTACCGCGTCCTCGTCAAGGGTTTGGTCGACAACAACAAGCTCGACCGTGCGATGGATATTAAAACCGAAATGGATTCCAGAGGGTTCGCGCCCGACCCTCTTGTTTACCACTACTTGATGCTGGGCCACGCTAGGGTTTCCGATGGCGATGCTGTGTTAGGGCTTTATGAGGAGTTGAGAGGGAAATTGGGAGGGGTTGTGGAAGATGGGGTTGTTTTTGGGTGCTTGATGAAGGGGTATTTTGTTAAGGGGATGGAGAAGGAGGCTATGGAGTGTTATGAGGAGGCTTTGGGGAAGGAGAAGAAGAAGATGAGTGCTGTGGGGTATAATTCGGTGCTTGATGCGCTTGCCCGGAATGGGAGGTTTGATGAGGCGTTGAAGCTGTTTGATAGGATGATGAATGAGCATAAACCTCCTCAAAGGTTGAGTGTTAATTTGGGGAGCTTTAATGTGATTGTGGATGGGTATTGTGGTGAAGGGCGGTTTAAGGAGGCGATGGAGGTGTTTAGGAAGATGGGGGAGTATCGGTGTAGCCCTGATGCGTTGTCGTTTAATAACTTGATTGAGAGATTGTGTGATAGTGGGATGGTTGCGGAGGCTGAGGAGGTTTATGGGGAGATGGAGGGGAAGGGGGTGAGTCCTGATGAGTTTACTTATGGGTTGTTGATGGATGCTTGTTTTAGAGAGAAAAGGGCTGATGATGCAGCTGGGTATTTTAGGAAAATGGTGGAGTCTGGGTTGAGGCCTAACTTGGCTGTTTACAATAGGTTGGTTGACGGGTTGGTTAAGGTCGGGAAGGTTGATGAGGCCAAGTCTTTCTTTGAGCTGATGGTGAAGAAGCTCAAGATGGATGTTGCTAGCTATCAGTTCATGATGAAGGTGCTGAGTGACGCGGGGAGGTTGGATGAGATGCTTCAGATTGTTGATACGTTGTTGGATGACAATGGGGTTGATTTTGATGAGGAGTTCCAAGAGTTTGTTAAGGGGGAGTTGAGTAAAGAAGGGAGGGAGGAGGAGTTGACCAAACTGATGGAGGAGAAAGAAAGGCTGAAAGCTGAAGCTAAGGCTAAGGAGGCTGAGGCAGCCGAAGCTGCCAAAAGAAGTGCAAGAGCTGCAGTAGCTTCTTTACTTCCATCCAAGTTGTTTGGGAACAAGGAAACAGGTTCAGAATCTAAACCAGAGGGTGAAATTCAAGCTCTCAACGAAGAGAGCACCAACGCGACTGGTTCCGAGCCAGAGTTGGCAGAGAAAACGACCGAAACTGAGGGTGATAGAGCAAGTGAAGAACCGGGAACTGCTTGAAGTTGCAACTTCTTGGTGGTTAGATGGGGAGGTATGATAACTTAATGGTGCTTGGATGAGGAGGTATGATGTCTGTGTCTCTTTGCCAAAATAGTTTTGAATCATCAACCTATGTTACCAACATTTTGAGTCATTCTACATGTAATTAAATTTGTTGGAAAGGATTATGCAATTTATGGTTTTCCCATTTTACAGTATCGTGTTAATGGAGTGTTGGTCTAAACCTTCTTGAAACCCCCTGTACCGGAGCAACAAGATCAACCATTGGAACTGTGACATGCTTTATTTCTAAAATGGAGTAGTGTTTCTCTGGGAGTTATGATTGATTTTCTTAAATTGCAAGTGAAGCAATATTGACATTGGGGTAGACGACAGGTTAGAATAAAGATGAAGCAACTTATTTTATTTTGTACACCGCTGAGTTGTGAACATTAATATGGTGCGTAAAAAGCGTACTTCTTTTCACTGTTGTGCTACCAATGATCTCCTTGACCTTCAAGCAGCGTGCACTTATACACACACTTTTCCAGACATATTTAGATGTTGAAACAAATCTTACAATTCAGTTTGGGTTTGGATGGAATAAGTTTTAGACATTATTTTAGTAATCCATTACAGAAATAATTGAGAATTGTTATAATTGATTATATGAAAAAAATAAAAATGATTTAGATATGTTATTGGAAAAGTGGTTTTATGATAATCTACTTTGTTTATTTTATCCAAAATAATCAGTTTTATGGTAAAATCATAAAAGAAAAAGTTATGAAGTTATTTGTAATAGTTAATTTTGTGTTAATATTGATCAATTGATGGGGATAATATGGATAAGTAAAAATGTTAGGAAATAATCTATTATTTTTTGATCATACCCTCTAAAATTTAAGTGAATACATAATTACAATACAATAAAATCAAGTGCAGCTATACGGGAAACGACAATATGCAATTGAATTGTGATGGGAATCGAGAATTATTGTTAGATTCAAACCCAAGAAAGGTACCACCCATCTGAAAAAGAGGGTGTGTAGCATATTGCATAACTGTCATGGGCAATGGTGTATGATTAGAATGTATGATAATAACTGTTAGTTGAGGAGAAGGTTAGTAGTTAATTATTGATGTAATATTTGATCTAATTTATTTTGAGTTTTTCTTTTTAAACAAAGTTGGATCTAACAATTTTAAAATACTGTTTTTAATGAAGAAATTTTTTAAAAAGAAACTTCCATAAAAGTAAATTTTAAGAGTTTTTAACTTCTATTTCTTTTTTCTCTTTATTTCAAATTTCAACATTCAAGATCACATAAACAAAGATATTTTAACTTAAAAAGTATATTTTAAATTTAAAAAAAAATAAAAATTTACTAAACAACTCTTAGCTTTCGAGTCTTTCAATTATAAAATTCTCCTATTAAAAGGCTTGTAGAGTTTATTTAAAATGACTCTGCTTGTTATTTTTATGTAGTTTGAACAATAAGAGTCCTTTTTAGTCTAGGACCGGATATTACATTAGGCATTGTATTTTTTACAAATATAAATGGCAAAACTCTCCCTAAGAATGTATCTGCATTCTCAAAAGCTTGAACTAAAAAGTCTAAATAAGCTAGAATAGCAATCAGCAAGTTCTGATTTACATGTTTGGTGGTTTTCTCTGTAGGAGTCTACTACTCTATTGTGTGATTTAATAATAGTATTCACCAATCTATCAATGGTGCTTCTATTAAATTGATGACAACTGGCAACCAACTTCGGTGTTCAGAGCAAGAAATACGAATTCCAATTTCTGTCGAATTCCAATCAAGCAAATTTTCAAGGAAGAAAATCTTGTTTATTACACAGCTTATGAAATCGGAAAATTTCAGAGCCACCTTAGTGCCTTAACCTATTACAACAAGCACAAAGTTGGTATAAATATAGCTCAAAAGAGTGCCCCAAACACACAAATGATAAAAATGCCCCTCAAGTAACATGTCAACTACAGAGATTTGGCATGCACACCCCAGCATCCGAATTCTGTTGTTCCTTCCATATTCTTCCTGTAACTCTGAGTTTCAGCTCTTTTCTGTCCCCACCAGAGAAAAAAAGGGCCATATTTCTTTGAATAATGAGCCCATCATGGCTATCCCTAACTTTACGGTGGCTATCCCGAACACTTCGTGGTGTACCCTCCCAAATAAGTTTCCTGCCATTGGCCCCAACCTCTAGGCTATAGCTATAATTCCGAGCCTCATTCTCATCACCCATAAAACGAAGGAATGCCATGTATACAGGGGCCATGCCAAGCTGGAATGCTTCAAAATGAAGGCAGAAATATTGGCCAAAACAATGAAATACCTACCAAACAAAATGATTTGCAAGCAAAAGAATCAGGCAATGAGGAGTACAAAGTAAGATTACATGTTGCAGCTACATGGTGAATTAAAATGAAGTTATCCTTAGCCATCATTCTTCAATAGGGGGAAAAATTGTTTGGTAGGACAGCAAATATGGTTTGGCCATGTAAAACAGCAACTTAAGGGAGAGACAAAATAATTGTTTTGAGCATTTAAACCATTTTGCCATAGCATCAGTTCCCTTATCCCTTCCCACAACTGCCCACCTATATAAGTTTGATGAACAAATATGTGGTGGTAGTAAACATCAGAAATTGTATCCCCATAAACAATTTTTTGAACAGAAAATATATGGCAAAGGGACTCCCCAACGCTCTTCCAGGATTTCAAAAATGAAAGAAAAATCAGATAAAAAAATGTGATACACTTACTGTGAGCATCCAGGTTGCATTCTCTACTTCACGGGGATTTGACTTCACATATCGATGGTTGAATGTGCATCCTGTGTGCATGTCCACTTTATGATCGTCCCTCAAATGAGCAACAAGGAAAGGAATATCCCCGACAACAGAACATTCCGATCCAGCATAAGGACAACTATATGGTCTAAAATTACATACTGTCTCATGCTTAAGCTTGCTGTAGTATGGAAAGATTTCTGGACATCCAAAGGAGTAGTACTTGCAAGGTAACTCAAGTGATTCAGCCACCTTCTCCAGTGCCAGACACCTAATGTCTCCAAGCTCTTGTCTACAAGTGGGACATCGGTTGTGCACCCTTGTTTTACACGTGGAACACAGCGTGTGGCCGTTGTGACACTGCAAAGAATAATTGTTACATTTTCTCCCCCTTTTTGGCATATTTACAATACACTTTTTGCAGCTTCAATCATGACAAGATCAACTTTGGAACAACTTGAACGAAGAAATTAACACAAGAATTGCAGAATCAAAGATTAGCTAAAGTTTCGAAGATGGGAAGAAATTTTGGGCTATGGCTCTCCATAGGTCCAATGCTTAAAATTCACTAGATTCACTTTGTATGTCTGTCGTTATGTAAACATGCACACAAATATTGACTAATTCATGTTCCAAGACAAGTTGTGTCCAGCAAATTAAAAGATGTTCTCAACTTTGGAGAGAAGAGACCATAAGGTGTTGTCATTAAATCCAAGTAACTCCAAAGTACAGTTATATTTTAAAGGGGTGATACAGCTGGATTTGTTTAATTCCAAGGATCACTTCAGCTTAACTTAGGTTGTAGCTGAAGAAAGGTGCATTAGGCTTGAGGACAATAGACAAATTTTCAATCTAAAGTTTTTACATGCATATCTTTTTTGGGATGGGCTTGCTTTTCTAGCCTTGCGTGTTCCAGCTAATTGATATTTTAAAGGGCATAATTAGACATGCAAAGGGATTGGAGATCCCTTTTGAGTTGATGGTTTACTCATTCTGTCTGTGTTCTTTTTTGCTTTTTTGCTGTTTTTCCTGTGTTTTATAAGTAACATTCTACCTACCCTATAAATTTTTTGAAAAAAATTGTGTGCCTTCTGACTTCTGAGTTTCATATTCAGGTATAGTTACATAAAGATACATTGAATTAACCACTTTCAGTATTACCAACAAATTTCAACAGACAATGCATCTAGACATGATACCTAGCATGACACATGTTCTACATTCTGAACACATTGACATCCAGCAACTCGGAAATATCCAACATAAAGCATTTTTCACAGGATATATGTATTATACAAAGATCTGTTACAATTTTAAGTATTGCTCTCACGAGAAACAAATGATCATGCTCTAAAGATCAGAACTTCCTGATAACTAACTCATAAAAAGCCAAATACATGGACTCAATGCTCGAAAGCAAAATATGTAAACTATCCTAAAATCAACCTTCCCTCAAATGCAAAAACATGTCTAGAATTAGAAACACTGGCAAGCACTAAGCAGAAAAGGAAATGTTAAACAGCACCATTAAGCTCTCCGTGACCAAATACATACAACCAAGACGAGATTAAAATTTGACAACATAGCAAATCCCTCTACTTGACACCTAATTACCCTGAATTGCAAGCATTGTCATATGTCCACAATCATCATTGAAAACTCACCAATTCCAGTCAAAACCTCCAAAACCAAATCTAAGTTCTCCATATCCCCTAACCCCCAGAGAAAGTCAAGAAAAACTCAAAATCTGTCAAACCAAATTCACTCAACCCCTTCCAAGAGCCATCAAATTCACCATAAGATGCCAAACATGATATGGAAGAATTGGTGAAAGAAACATACCTGATGAATTGGAGGGTACATTGAATTAGTACATACAGGGCATTCCAGCAACTCGTGGACGCTGGTTGCCTGGGGCAATGGCGGTGGCGCCCATAGAATTATTGTTATTAGTGCCTCCATTGCGAGGCTTTGTGGAAGAAAACTCAGAGTGATGATGGTTGGTGTGGATCTCATCCTCGTCGATGCCATCCGAGGATGACACACACTCAACGCTGTCCAAGTCCATCAACTCACCGAAACCCTTCCACCAGTGAAGGTAAAAAGAACAAAAGAGAAACACCCAGTTATCAAAATCCGAAATTTCACCGAATTAATTACCTGGGTATTCCCCTTTCTTAATCTTCTTCCTTCAATTCTCTCTGTTCTTCTCTCCCTTTTTGCCTACAAGGAAAAAAGAAGAAGAGAAAGAGAATAGGAGAAGGAAGATGGGGATGGACGTGGATCCATGAACGGTTAAATTGAGGGATTCCTAATTTCCTATAAAACCAAACTCTGTTCTGGTGAAGAACAGGTTCTTTTCTTCGTTGTCTCTCTCTTTCTCTCTCTACCGAGGTTTAGATTGTGTCGTGCTGTGGAGAGAGAGAAAGGAGAAGGGGACCGTTAATTTCAGAAATTTGATGGTCGATGGCTCGATCCAACGGTACCTAAATTTCTTCTAATTTGTTTACTAAAATAAAAAAGTTCACGTAATTTTTGTTATTAGTTATTTAGTTGGGTGACAAGCTTGTTTTAAGTTCAACGGTTCAAACCAAAACTCACAATTACAGCGTTAAGAAAACAAGATAACTGACTCCCGTTTACTGCATGATTTTACAATTTCTACTGAATAACGTGTTCATAGTTCCTCTAATATTTAATTTTTATTATTTTATTCCTAATTCATATTTAAACACAGTGGATACCAATTATTGCAAATTTGATGAGAAAACTTGGCATGTAATGGAAGAACTTGACATTTTTCATCGCCCTAAACTTTACTTGAAAACATAATAACAATGATATATAATGGAGGATACCAATGGCCTTTTTCATTGAAAAGGAAAAAAAAAAAGGTTATTTGATTTCGAACTTTGTTTTTTTTAATTAGAAGCAATGATCATTATATTGGTGGTCTGCTCGATTGTTTGTGCATTTCTTCTACAATAAGTATACCTTATGTACCTAAAAATAAGTAAGGTTAAGAAACAAGACAAAACGGAAATATTGTCGTTAAGTTACACATAATTAAAGTTATTTTACAATGCCTTTAACACCTCCGGGTTAATTAATAGAAAAAATAGGCTATGTACTGATAGTGTAAAGCCATTTTACACCATCATTCAATTACAAACTATTATATATGGTAAGTTTGTTGACTTTTATAATAATTACCTTAAAAGTTATAACAATGGTGATTTGTAATTGGTTGATAGTGTAAAACTTTTTATATTGACAGTGTATAGCCATTAAACTTTAATTAATAACATAACTAGTGTTGTTAATAAATTTGAACAGTGAGAAATCCACCAAGACATCTTAAAATGGAAAAGCCAGACGGGATATCTTATTCGCGTCGATGCAAGGCCGTAATCACAGATGAAGTGTATTTGGTTCTCATTTTCTGCACTCTCACCCAACTTTTTAGAGCTCTTTTATACTATTAAGTAACATCGTCGGAGAGAGAGACTTGGGCACGAATGATGAAGGTTATAGGTTTTGTGACCATTTCACAACTTTATTTTCGGTGCACGTGGCTTGGCTTGCTTTGGTATTATATTTGATGATTGATATTGCGAAAGCAAATAATACCAAATCATAAATGCAATAAATATGCTAGGCGCACAAAGCTGACAAAATTAAAGTAAGGGCATAATTAAAAAAAGAGATTAATGGTCATGTACTGTCAGTGTAAAAAGTTTTACATTATTAATCAATTAGAAATCACTATTAATATAATTTTTAAAGTATTTATTATAAAAGTTAATAAACTTACAATAAATAATAGTTTGTAATTAGATGACAGTGTAAAATCTATTTTACATTGTCAATGCATGTCCTGTTTTTTGTTAAAAGAATGAAAATAGTCGTAAGAAAATAATACAAGAGTAAATCATACTCTTATTTTTAAAATATAATTTTTCTTAAGAAATTAATATAAGTTACACTTTCTGTTTTTTTAATATAAACAAATCTCTTAACAATGACGAATAATTATAAAAGTCTCTTAATGATATTTAGAATATCTTACCATTGATTTTAGTATTTTAGAAGGCAAAGTAAATTTTTAAATATTTTTATTATTGACTTTAAGATTTCATTTAAATTTTTTATTTCATTTTTAAGGTCACAAAATCGATAATAGATTTTTCAAATAACTATTAATAACATTGAGAATCACCGTGAGAAAAAAATCTCTATGATACTCATTTATAATAAAATGAACTCATCTATAACAGTTTTATTTTTTAAGGTGGGAGAGTGTATACTTTCAAATAAGATGGGAGAGGATTGTGATTTAAATATTTCTCCAAGGAGCACGCAAATGCAAATTAATGTGAATTAATATGCATAGGTAACATTATTCAATTCAAATATTTAAAGAATAACGCTACAGATACACAGTTATTTTTGGTATGTGCAGATACAGAGTTATACTCGCCTTATAGCACATTCTACAGTTTTTATTATTTGATTAAATTTGTAGAATAGTCTGGTTGTCAAACTAGAGTTAACTTTTAAACTCTTACAATTTTATGGTTTTAGGTAGACAAAATGAATTAATTTATTATCAAACTCTTTTCTTGGTGAATTCTAGTAAACTTGTATAAACTCATATAAACTCTCTAGTCAAGAAATGAGTTAGCGAGTTTGAAATTGAATGTAATTTTTGCCTTCCATTGATTCTATAATGACAATGTTTTACCTGGACTCAAATGATTTGAAAAAATTAATTCCTTCTTGAAGTGTTTTCACTTTAGTAACTTATGTTTTAATGAATTTATATGTAATTTGGTCATTTATGTAGTTTGAACTTATTTATTACTAATGTAAAATTACACTTTATTATTGTGATTTTCTATTTGGCTTTATTATGAAATTGAAATGTTGAATTATTACTATAATAAGAGTATTTTGCTAAGCATATATATAAATAATAGGTTTTTTAATATTATTTTTTTATATTACTTAAAGTCTTACGAGTTTATGGAACCTCTACGAATTTACGTAAACTTTCAAGTATGACAACCTTTTTGGTTAAAGGTATTTTATTTAGAAAAAAATTAGATACAATTTCTTAAGTACTATTTGTGTTGTTTTTCAATCAAAATTGAAATTTCACTTCAGTAATGAAGAATAGCACAAACATTTTAAAAACTTGTATCTAAATTTTCTCTTTTTATTTAAGGAAAAAACTCATGTGTGGTAAAAAATACTTTTATCTTATATCATTTGTTTTTTAAGATAATACACATATTTTTATAAAAATTATTAATTTTTACAAATTATTTTATAATAAAATAATTTTTAGGCTTAAATATGTTTTTTGTCCTCATACTTTTACCACTTTTTGCTTTTCGTCCCTCACATATTTTTGTTTGACCTTGGTCATTGTCATATCCAAACATTTCCTTTTTTGTCCTCGCCATCCATCTCCATTTAAAAAAACTTGAGCTGGCAAACAGCACGCCACGTGTCAACTTCCAAATATGCATTCTAGGCCACATGTCATTAATTAAGTTTTTGCTTTTAAATGAAATGTGGAGAACATAATTATTATTATAATATTTTGAAATAAAATTTGGAAAAGAGGGAATTAGGGCGTAAGGTATTGTTGTCAAATGACACCATTGGAAGAGCTTATCGCAGAGGAGAAAGACGAAGTGTGTTTTGTGTTGAAGCCTTGTTGTACTCCATGGCTGCTTCAAGAACTTCGTTCACTTCATCTTCCACACAAGCATTGGTTCCGATTTATGGATGCGGAGAGTCTATGCATTTGTTCATTTCTCGCACTGTGGAAAACCCCCGTCGTAGGTTTTAGAGATGTGTTAATTAGAATGTTGGTCTCTTTCCTCTTTCCTTTGTGTTTTTAGGTTAAAAGTAATGTGTCTCACATTGACAAAAAACCTTGTCATATGTTCTTTTAATTATTATTTTTTTCTATTTTGTGTTTGTTTGTTGAACTGAGAGGTTTTTTTTTGTTCGTGATGTGCAAAGGGATGAAAGTTGCAAACTTTTTTTCTAGGTTGACGAAGTGAACGAAATGGGTTTGGGTATTGTTGGAAGTGGGTGCGTGTGCTCGAGCTTGTTGATCGATTATTGGTCGAGGAAGACAATGAAATTGAAGCTAAAATTGCAAAATAAGAGGAGAAATTTTGTCTGTTTGGTTACATTGTTGTTGGGGTTTCTTGGGTGGTTTTTTGCATTTTCTTCTTTTTCTACAAAAGATGATTTAGTTGTTTAAGGGTGGACATTTTGGTTGTGGAGCTTGTAATTGAGTCAGATGTTCTAGGTTATGTAATTTGCTTATGTAACTTGTAAAGGATAGGAATTGGTGTCTGTATCTATGACATTTGCTACATGAATGGAACATGGTTGCTTATTTGACTCTTTGATACATATGTGTCTGGTGTAAGCAATATAGCTTGGTTGTATATATTCGTGAAATGTTATAAGACCACAAACAGAGTTCTGTTACACATTTGGAACCCCTTAATTGATTTTTTAGGTTTTAATTAAAAAAGAGGGAAGGTTGTATACAGACATATGTTGAGTGATTTGGCAAAGCAATCATTCAAACACAGTGGTCATGAGGAATAGCCTTAATAGAGCATTTTTCAAAGCAACTATTCAAACACAAATGAAATTGAAGCAAATAAAGTCATTGTCATTCATTTAACTTAAATATTGTCATAACTTAAACAAAGTACATATCCCATAAATATTGTCACAAGCAAATATTGCCGTCAATTAGGGACCATAATGGTACCCCTTGATGAACATTAAGAACCCCATCAAAAAATGTTCAACATAATGAACCACGAACCAAAACACCAAACCCAAAAAAGAAGAAGAGGTTCCTGGTTTACAATTCCCTAACCATACAGAATTACCAACAATTTAACCTACTGTCATTAGAAGTCCCTTAACCAACAAACAACTACAAATAAATAAATAAATAGCTTCTTGTCTCCATGATCACTGTCAATTTGTCCTTGTATCTGGTAGGTGTGGGCATAACAATTTGATTGCTAAGATGCACAGTTTCACTGCCTCATGCACCTTTGGAGTTGTTTCCATGCTTTCCATAGCAGATAGGCTTGTCTGAATTATGGTATGAACATTTGAGGATGATTGCACTGCTTCCATTGCCTTCTTATAAACTTTGACATTTTTTTTCCACATTGCTATAGTAGTTCATTGCTTGATCAATTGGCTGAAACCGATAGCAATTATATTTAATTAGCTTGCTATACCAATGGAAAAAAAACACTTTAACACATGTCTAAGTATAATAATAAATCATAATTAAACATGATATACCAATTGTTTAGGCATGTTAAAAGACTCTTGAGTTGCTTGGCTACCAACAAAGTTGTCCACATAATAGTTGGAGAATTTCTTCTACACTTCGACAAGTCTTTGCCAACTTAGTTTGCTTATTCTTATTACAACTAGTAACATCTGTAGTTTCATATTTTTTCTGCTTCTTCTGTAATTACATTGAAGTAGTTAGAGGATCATAGCCATCAATGATAAAAGGCTGCTATGGAATTAAAAGCTTACCTTAGAAGTTGATCCTTCTCTGTACTCATCAGTGGTTCTCTTGACTTTTTTCAACTGAAAACAAAGAAAAAAAAATATGTCAGTAGTCACCACATTTGGAATTGCATTGTGATGGAAAAGATATGTCTCACCTTGGCAAGTTTTTTAGAACCCCTTGAACCATCTCCACTTGCAGGTTCTATAGTTTGTTTGTCAGCAACTTCTGCAACAATTAGATCAACTGCACTGATAATTTTTTGAGCATTAGTTGATCCACTTCCACCAGCATCAAATTGTGCATCAAAACCAACATCCCCTTGTGCAGGCTCAACATTTATATGTGTAATAGTGTTATCCCCAATCCAGTCAGTTCCTTGGCTAGCAAGGTAAACAGATGATTGGACAATGATCTGGTTAATTCTTTGGGTAGCAGGATCAACAGTTCCTTGGCTAGTAGGATCAATAGGAGTAGTAACTTGTATTGGTTTCTTGGGTTTTTTCTGCAATTAAAAAAACCAAAATATAACTTAAATACAGTTCACAAATAATATAGCTTAGCATGTCAAATATTATAAGTGATTACCTTTCTCTCTTGTGCTTGTGGGTTCACAGTTGCATTTTTACAACTTTTGCTATTGTGTCCAAATCCATCACACCTGGTGCATCTATGTTTAAAGTTTGTCTTCCTCAGCTTAGTTGGATTAGGCTCCTCAACGACATCCCTTTTCCTTAGTTTTTTAGGCCTACTAGGACCTCTCTTATAGCTCGGGGGCCGTAAGGGTTCAATATCAAGTATTACAAGCCACATATCTTGGCCATTGATGGGACTTACACTATAACTGTAACACATCTCATAACTATCCTTGCAGTAGTACATGTGAACAAAGTCCTCAGGATTGTCCCCTCTAAATGACATAGCAACAACAAAATGTCTATATGAAATACCAACTAACTCCCACCAATTACATGTACATGTTTTCTTTTCTAAATCCACAACAAATTTATGAAAAACAAATGTTGTGTGCCACTTCAAACTTCATTCCCCCAAACCACATTGCAAACCAATTACCACTCATTTCGATTTCCCTATCTAATCTTTTCCTAGGTTTGGGCATTACTTTTTGTTCATAGATAGTAAGCTTCTCTCTAAGAGTTGCAATTCTACTTATGAGATAAGTTATAATCCATTCACACATTGTCATAATAGGCTTATCTCTAGCTATTAAGATAGTGCTATTAAAAGCTTCAAAGATATTATTCATCAACACATCACACTTAGGATAAAAAGAGAAGGCATGCTTACACCATGCTTTGGTTGGGATTTCCATTAGCCATTCCCAAGCTTTCTCATTCACTTCCTTCATTTCATTCATCTTTTCTTCCCATGCTTGGTAATAGGTTGACTTCGTAGCACCCATCATCAAATCTCTGATCAAGGTTCCTCCACCAAACTTTTTTTTGAAGTTGGCATACAAATGCCTTAAGCACAGCCTATGCTCCAATATATCAGCCTCATATAGCTCCTTAAATACTGGAATCAGCCCTTGCATAGTTGTCAAGAACATTACAAAATCAATTAGTAACTCACCATGCACTAATAATTATTAAAATCAAACGCAAACATAAGGCGAAAAATAAATTCTACCTTCTGCTGATTTGATATGAAAACCCATCTCCTGTCTTGCCCAACATCATGTAGTAGTATATCAAGGAACCATCTCCATGACTCCTTAGTCTCCATTTCAACAACAGCGAAGGCTAAGGGAAAATACTGATCATTTGGATGTTTCCCGATAGCCACTAAATGTTGATCCCCATACTTTGTCTTCAAATGACAATCGTCAACCCTAATAAATGGCCTGCAAGTTGCCAAGAAACCCTTCTTACATCCATCAAAGCAGAAATAAAAACTCCCAAATATGGGTTCTAGGGTGGGGCAAGGTCTATTAACTTTAATCTTACAAGTGTTGCCTGGACAAGCCCTTCTTAACTCTACACAATACCTCCACAACAATGTGTACTGGCCTACAGCATCCCTTTCCACAATCTTTTTAGCTATTTGCTTTGCTTTCCAAGCTCTTCACATTATGATACCAATTGAGTAGCTCCTCTTAATGTTGATAATAATCCCACTCAACTTCACATTTTTGGATATCATGAGCTTATCAGCTACTATTTTGGCTACCCACTTAGAGTTGGCATTTTTATTACCAAAAAATCTACCACACGTGTGTGTACCCAGAAGGGTCTTCATCCTATATGTGTAGTTGTCACCTACCCTACTCACAAGGGCTGTAAACCCACATTTGCCCTTGCACACTGCTATAACTCTACATTTGTCATTTTTTACAAAAGTGACTTGTCTTTTAATTAAAATAGAATATTCCAACGTTGCTTCTTTAAACTCAGACAAGGAAGTGAACTCCATTCCTAGCTTCCATTTAAAATTCTTGTCCAAATCCTCCTTCTTAAACCTTGTAAACTTTGGTCTCACATTTTTGTCACCATCAGAACTACACAACTCATCAGATGAATACTCTTCATCAAATACATGATCCAAATTCATCTCATTAGGCAACTTTGTCTGACCACTCCCACTGGCCACATTTGAAGTTCTACTTGGGGTAGCTTTATGTTTTGATGCATATTTCTTCACTCTATACTTCTTCCCATTCATAACAATTCTTGAAACACCATCACATGGTTGCACTTCATCAAATTCATCATCCATATCCAAATCCATTCCCTCCTCACTATCATCCAAGTGCACTCCCATCCAATCTTCATCACTAAAGTCACTATCAGCTCCACTACTGTAATTAGACTCACTAACATCCTTATTGACAGTATCAACATTGCTTGCCAATTCAATTATTTTGGGAACATCATTCTTTGCCTAAGTGACTTCACCATCAATGTGTTCCACATATATATCAATTGCACATTTGTTCTTCAAAGCAACTTCACTTAGGTCCATGGCATCCTTGTCCATTCGTATCCCTCTGCAAACATTAACAGAATTTACCAAATCCACCTTCCACCACAGCTTAACCCCATATTTATAACCTACCTCTTTTAGTATGCCAAGTGCTTCAAACAAGCTCTACCTGTCAACATTAATGTCTTCCTCAACATGAATGTGACCCCTTTGTACACCAACTTTTCCTCCATCACAAAATGACCCCCATGGTGAAATCTAATGGTAAAACTCATCCCTGCCACAGCAAACACAAAATTTACTATTACAAAAAAAAAAAAAAGGTCCCCACAAAACCCTAGACAACAACAATGTAAATACCCCACCAAACCCGTGACAAAAACAACATTAATATAATGTAATCAACAGGAACCGCATACGGCTTTGGTCCCCGCACACCCAAAAGCAAAGACCATTAAGACAAGCAAATCAGAGATAGAATAAAAGCTAGGAGGAAAGAGTACCTTCACTCACGCACCAACCTCGTGCAGTGCCACGCTATCCACCAAGCAACCATAGCGTTGTAAATGATAGTCCTCTCGCGTGTTCGTGTCTTCCCCTCTCCTTCTCGTGTTTCGTTTGCACCTCTCCCACTCGTAAGACAATAACAAGTCGCACAAATGGAAAAGGGATTTCAGAATTATAAACCCTATACACTTAAAACAACTCAATTTTAAATAATAAAACAATTTCTATTTTTCATATTTCTAAAATAAGATGAGTTTCTTTTTAATTAATTTTTTTTTAAATGTCCATTTTATGAATTAGCAAATGAAGGCAAATAATAAGCTGACACGTGGCGCACCGTTTGCCAGCTTAGCTTTTTTTAAACGGAGATGGACGATAAGGACAAAAAAGAAAACATTTGGATATGACAGAGACCAAGGTCAAACAAAAAAAAGATGAGGGACGAAAAGCAAAAAGTGGTGAAAGTATGAGGACAAAAAACATATTTAAACCTAATTTTTAATAAAAATTATCCTTATTAAAAAATTTAAATATAATAATAAATTTATTTAAATATTTAGATAAGATACTAATAAGTAATTAAAATATTTAATACTTAATTTTCTAAAATAATAAGTATTTTAAAAAAAAATTAATACTTATTTATCCATTATATATATTAAATGAGAATAGTTATATTGATCAAGAGTATTTTTAATTGTTATTCTTTAACAAGAGCATTTTTAACTGTAATTTTTCAATGAGAGTGTTTTTAGAAATTTTTAACCTCTTATCTCTTTCAATTTATCATTTTTAACATCTTTAGTTTTAAATTGAATTTTAATATTTTTTTAAAAAAACTATCAATAATTAAAAATTAACTTTGTATTATAATAATTATTTATTATAAATTTAAAATATAATCTATATATTTATTTATTACAAAATTTAATTATAATATAATTTATATATTTAAAAGTATTTATTTATTATAAATTTAAGTTATATAAAATAAATATTTATTCTGTACAATACACATATTAAAATACTAGTTTTCTAAAATAACGAATAATTTAAAACAAATTGAAATACACAGACATATATAATGAGGCAAGATATAATACGTTACTATCGGTACTCGTTCGTTGAATCATTACAATTAAGCCACCAAATATGTAACTAGTGTCTGCACGTCGATGATGCCCACTTCTTTTATGCAGCAAGAGAAGCACCCGTGTTAAAAAGAAATATGAATTTTCTAAACACTCCCCAATGAAATGTTCAATAAAACTTACAATTATCATTATGTTTTATTGAACCAATCGGATGTTGCTCTAGTCAAAAAGTTAAGATGAATGGCCAAAGTCCGGAACAAAACCAGGAATGAACCTGAATCATTTAACGATACACATTTTTGGTCCCATCAATAATGCCACTCAATTTACATAAACGAATCAGGTATTGCACACTTAGAAGAAGTATGTGGCATTTAGTTTACCTCCGTGTGATATGTGCAAACGAAACTAACCATGGAGGTTACCGTGGAAAATACATTGATAGTACATTGATTTCAGCCCAAACCTCATGGAGCCATCTGAATCTAACCGTTGTATATTATTCAACAAATGTATCAACTATATGTACAAAGATAACTATACTAAATATTTGCAACATGTTACATGCTGGCAACAATGGAAGGAAGTTCTGTATCAGCTTCATGGTCTGCGGTTGATGCCTCCATGGTCTATGCACAAACAAGCATGATTAGAAATTAACTTGATAGAAGCAGAGAGAAAATTCATGTATCAAAAATTATACACACCTCTGAATCATTTTTCTGCTCAGAAAGATAACGATCCAATGCACCCTTACCATAAAGGATTTTAGCCCCTCTACCATACCCCTCAGTTCCAACGGCCTCTTCATCAACGACAACAGCATCTATAACATCATCGCCTGTTCTAATATCAGGAATCTGCACAAAAAGTTAAACAGACTAAGCTAAATAATGTACACAGCTCATGAGGCAGCACAATCCAATATGCCCAATTCCTAATGAACAGAGGCTCAATTATTACTTGTGGCACTCATTAAAAGGAGGACTCGGGAGTGGGGGAGGGATATAATCTGAAACAATATAGCGAACAAGTTTTTATGACATCATTGAATCTGACGAGACATTTAAGGGTCATCACTAGCTGATCAAATGAACATTAAATAATAATTAATAAAATAAATGGCTGATGTAATTAATCCACTGCTTCACACATTGGCTAGTGGCTACAAGGGAGAACCTAATGAAGAGCATATTATTGATAGATCACTGTCGCACTCCAACCAAAAAAAATCATGGTTAGTAGGTAGTTGTTTTAAGTTTCAAAAGTCATCTATTGTCTCTATATTCTTTAAATAAAAAACGACAATAATAGAGGTTAACACGATGTAGGTGGGTGCCAAGACCCAGTGCTTAAAGATTGTGCAGTGTCATTAAATTTTAGAGTGAATTACACTCGCACCCCCTGAGTTTTCAAGAAAATACGCCCGATACCCTTCTGTAATTTAGCATTACTTTTTGCCCCTTCAGCAAACGACGTTAGTTAATATTTTCATTGGAAGGTTGAATGACGAAAATAACCCATTTTACTGAACCCCAAAACTCAAACCATCTCATCTCTTTTGGAGCTAAGATTATTGACATAGTGAATTTTAGGGTTTTCAAAAGGGGAATGTATTCTAGTGCAAAGATGGATCAGGGTTCAAATCGTGGGTCTCGTCGTTGTTCGTTGGTGGAGGAGGGAGAGCATTGGATAGGATTTAGCTAAGTAGGGTTTGTAGGCAAATTTTGCGTGAGAAAGGGACGACGCGAAGAGAGGAGAAAGAATTTGTTTGTGTCGTTCTTCGAATTTAAGGTAACATGTCAAAGGGTCAAAGCTTTCTCTTCGGAACATGGTCGGTGAGACAGTTATACTGCATTTTATAGTTTGTGGCTTGCTACTAGTTTTCAATTGCAGGTTTATGGTAACCACACCAGTTCATACTGCAGTTTATAGTTTCTGGCTTGTGTCTGCAATCTGCAAACTCAATTGCAAAATGAAAATTGGCAAAAGTATTTAGATGTTCTTTATGTGATTATATAAGTTTGATCTCATTTTGATTACTTACAACAAAAAAATTGGTTTAATAACTTTTTTCTTTTTTTTGAGTCGGAAAGAAGTACAGAGAAGCAAGAAACAAATCAGCGAAGGAACCAAATTCCCATTGTAGCTAAAAGCACTGGCAGCAGCTCAGTAGAAGCAGATGGCCATATCTTCGTGTTCTTGACACCAATCATAGATTCATAGCCATCCACACACTGGTTAGCCTCTCTGCAAATGTGCTGGATTTGGAGAATCTAATGTCTGTTCCAAGCATACAAGTTGCCTTCTTTCACATTTACAACCACTAAGATGATCTCACTTTTGCCAGCAAAGCCGGAGAATCTAATGTCCCACATATCTACATATTTTTCTTTACAGCATTTTTGGATATTATGTTCATTCTTAAATAATAATTTGAATATTTTTTAGTAATTAAATTTAGTTATGATATTTGTTTCTCGCCTATTAACAAAATTATTGTACACATGAAAACTGATAAGCCACAAATTGAAAAGAAAATCTAGTTTACCTTTTTTTTTTTTTCTTTTTGCTGATCTGTTAATGAATGCTACGAACTATTGGCAGCACTACATGACTAACGAATTCAAAGTTGAGACAAAGCTGGACAACAACAATTCAGGTGTAACACATCCCCTGTTGCGAGAAGGAAATCGCATGAACAAAACAGAGGAGACATACTGTGTTTAAAAGGAAGGAGATGAGGCTATTTTCAGAACTAAAATTTCATTAAAAACCATGTGACCAGCACATGATCTGCATCCCCTAATGTCTTCAACGCCGTTTCACACCCAAGGGGCCACGCTGTAACGTTACGGACACTTTTAAGGGGTTTAAACATAGTGGGAGTATCAGGCGTATTTTCTTGAAAACTCAGGGTACGAGTGTAATTCACTCTAAATTTTACTGTCTTTATTGTTATGCACCCTCTCTAATCCTAGCAGCAACACCTGCACTCCATGTCATACACTACGAACAAATAATTCATCCAAAAGAAAATTTATACCATACCTCATACATGGCATCTACCAACACATTCTCTAATATTGACTGTAATCCCCGAGCACCAGTATTTTTAGATATTGCTTTTCTGGCAATTGTTCTAAGAGCATTTTCTGTAAAATGTAGCTTTACCTGAGAAACAAATTACATCAAATTGTTGTCAGAACAGCCATTCCCATCCCAACAAAGCCTATGATAGCCATTCAAAATGCAATCAAGCAATTGATTCCCCTATTCCTTAAAACTACAGTGAACAAGCAAGAAATAAGATTATTAATAAGTTGGAAGACACATAAACTTAATGCGTTAAGGTTTTGGGTCAAGATGCAGTAGCAGGCCAACTATTGTATCTTCTCATGCTTAACCATTGGAGAGAAAACAAGTTATCTGTAAAATATACAAGGGAATAAAAGGAGGCTGGTAAAAACTTACCCCGTTCATTTGGAACATCTTCTTGTATTGCTTCCCTAGAGCATTCTTTGGTTCTGTGAGAACCTATAGAAAGTTAAATCATTAATGGCATTAGGTAGCAAGAAAAATGACCTAGTAAAGTTTAAAAAGAAAGCACTTTTAAAGATATATTTTTAAGTAAACCACACAATTTAATTGGCTGATGAAGGAAAAGAAAAAATTCAAAACAATGCCAGATCAGTCAATACTTCTGCTCATGAGAATGCCAGTCCTTCTGACTTTCACACCATTTCTCATTCAATTATTTAATCAATCAATAGATACTTAATCCACTACATAGATGCATCATTCAGTTGTTAACACAGTCAAATGAGAAAAGCATTACAGATACAATTTTTCTGAGAAACCAAGTTGAATTGTTACACACATGAAGCCTACCTGAATGAGTTGATTTTCTGTTAAAGCAGACAAACTGACAAGGATAGGAAACCGCCCAACAAATTCAGGTATTAAACCATATGCAATAAGATCACTACTTTCAACCTGCCAAATAATGATTTTCAAAGATGTAAAGATCCAAGTCGAATCTAGGTGGGTTAGTAAAAGCCACTATCCTTACAAGATCTGCCTCATGAAACTTACAGTTTGTAATAACGATGATGCAACAGCAGCTTCTGTGATTTTACCAGTCCTCATGTTTGCACGTATAGGCGCCCCAAATCCAATAGAAGAATCATGACGCCTGAAAAGGAATCAAAAGTTACTAGTTACATACAGAAACACTGCAGACTCCATATTATTAATATCACTACTATTAAATTTTCAGGATTTGTGCAACCTTTCTGAGATTGTTTTCTCTAAGTCAACAAATGCTCCTCCACAAATGAAAAGTATATTCTTTGTGTCAATCTGTGAAGAGACACAGATGGCACAAAAGTTATAGATAAAATCAAAACTACAGATGTCTCTTAAGTAATATAAAAGGATACCAGAAATGAAATTCAACCAAGCCAGTGTGCATATATGCATAAACATGTAAACAAACTGGGGAACGAAGAGAAAAAAAGAACAAGAAAGATCAGTTAAGCTCTCTCAAAGGTTTAAAACAAACACTCTTGAACAATGAAATGTTATTGCACCCATGTATCAGCGCCATAAATATATCTGATAGTCCTACAAGCATATAAACACCTGAAATTGTATGGTACAAAAGACTAATGTACACGTACCTGAATATTGTCACCTCTGGGATGTTTTCGGGCTCCCTTCTCAGGAACATTGACAACCTTTATTGGAAATAATGCTACAGGATCAATATAAAATGAATTGCTAAAAATACAGAATTAGAAAAATAACCAGATGCTTTAACTATGCTTGACTTAGCTCCTCCAACATCATTTTAGCAGCAGTTTCACAAAACTATAAATCCACTAGCTCTCAAAGTTGATCATTATGAAAAGAACTAACCGTTCCCTCAAGCATCTTTAGTAATGCCTGCTGAACACCTTCACCAGAAACATCTCTACTGATATTAAGGCTCTCAGCCTGAAATGTAAAGAGTAGATGTAGAAAACAGCAGACAAATATTTGGTTTTGAAATTTGACAGATGGGGAAAAAAGTCAAAACAGGGAGGAACCTTTTTTGTAATCTTGTCAACTTCATCAATGTAAACAATGCCTTGCTGTGCAGCTGCCACATTATAATCTGCAACCTGGAAATACACTCATGCAATGTTGATTCAGACTACACTTTGTGACGCTATGTTTGTTCATTTATGATTCTTTCATCAAATTGCAACCAGTCCACTTCACAAAAGAAGCAATCAAATTTTTAAAGATTAATAAACCATGGAGAAAACCATACTTCAACGAAAACTGAAGGGAGTTGAAGATAGAGGAAAATAATTCCCAATAACAAAGAAAATTTTGCAAAAGCATGCACAAGAACAATCAGCAATATATGCTATGTTCAAATCATAGAAGTACAAGAACTGAAACCTTATGATGAATCACACATCAACCCTTTAAACCCAGTTTACATTCCACTTCTCATGGTTAAGGCTTTGAAACATTAAAAAGCAAGGAAATATTACTTTTATAAATTTACAATTTTTGTCCAAATACCAAAATTAATCCCTCAAGGATTGGACACAAAATCATTGGTCTTGTTCAGTCTATCTAAAGATCCCCAAATTACTACAATAAAAAACACAGTCATCATTCATCAAAGTATTTACCATGAGGAGCTTGTATAATATGGATTCCACATCCTCTCCAACATAACCTGCCTGTATGAAGGTGACATTGGGGTTAGACACGTAACATAAACATGCAGCTTCCACAGAACAAAAGTTAAGATGAAAATGTTTTTGAAAAATGGAAAAAGACATAATAAATGCAAGACTTTTAATCACAGGAGAAAAGGAAAGAAAATGATTCCTAAAGTACCTTCAGGGCATTTTGAAATTGATAAAAGGAAATGTTTTGGATATATAACTCAATTTCTGTGCTCAGAATTTGCATAAATTGTCTACAGCTTTTGAGAACAAAAAATTACAGGATGGCAAAAATATGTGTCTTTTATACTTTGAAAAGAAGAAACCTCCAACAAACATAAACAAAAATTTTCCCTGTCCGCAGCCAACTCTTTTTCTTTTAATTTAGGAGATGAAAATTCAGAAAACAAGAACAAAGCTCACAAACTTGCCTGAGTGAGTGAAGTTGCATCTGCAATAACAAAGGGAACGTTTACAAACCGAGCCAAAGTTTTGGCAAGTAATGTCTTCCCTGTCCTTGAAACAGCATCAAAGAAAAACAAGTTACACAAGCAACCAGGAGTAACAAGGCATTAATGAATTGTTCAAAGAAATGATGATACAAAAAGCAAAGAACCTAACAGCCCCCCGCCCCCTCCCCCCATTTATTGAAAAATGATTTCAAGGTAGAATATAATTATATAACAAAAGAGCTCAGCACAAAATTTTAATATATTGGAGCAAGTGCAACTAACTGAAACCTGCATGGCTCAGAGTCATCCATTCTCCACTCAGTTGAACAATTTGTTATTCCAAAAACGGAAGCATCATACATCATACAAAACTACAAGATTATAAACACCAAGGCAAAAACTGGTTTACCTGATCCTGTCGGCCCCATTAGAAGTATATTGCTTTTCTCAAGCTCAACTCTATCGTCATCAACAGCATCAGCCTTCACATTTTTATCTGAATCTCCTGCAGGCCTAACATTCCAAATAGTAAGAACACGTGAAAATCAATTAATACCTACATACAATCAACACAGTTAAAAAGGGTAATAAAACTCAGTAAAGAAACGATAATAACAGGCTGAAGTAATAACACTAACCACTTGGGCGAAGAAGATTCATTAAATAATCTCTTATAGTGATTATAAACCGCCACAGAAAGCACCTGAAAAACGCAATCGAAGCGCAAATGAGGACAACAAAACTCATCGAAACAAAAGTTCCAAAAAGAAGTTGTCCAATCACAAACACCTTCTTGGCCCTCTCTTGTCCAATCACGAATTTGTCCAGCCCCTTGCAAATCTCCTTCGGCGTTGGGAAATTGTTCCCCAAATTGGAGCCACCCCAACACCCCTCCTTCGGATCGCCGGAATTCGGGGCACCACCGGCACCGGCAAATTCGAAATTGGAATTCCCCGGGCGAACGACAATCCCGCCGCCGGACCAGACTTCGGGTGGGTCCCCCAACGAGGCAACAACGTTGTAGCCTCTCCGATCCCCGAAGCTGGCGCGTGGAGGGCACCGAGAGCTGCCGGCGCGTGTGAAGTTGAACACCAAGTGCCTGAGGTGGGAAAGTACGAGGGTCGCTGTTCCCTTGTAACCGCAAGGCTTCGATCGAAACGCAAGCATGGTTGTCGTTGAGGTTCGAGATTGAATAGGAAAGTTAAGATGTTTGGGGTGGAGAAGACATTGAAACGACCAGAATTGAGGTTGCCGGAACACGTGATTTGATAATTTCGATGATGTTGCGAGTAAAACGCCACGGCACTGTCCCGAACCTCCTCAGAATCTAATTGGTTTCACTTTCAACATTTTGAGAAAGGGAAGCGAATTGTAACAGGTTGACGAAATACAGTAAGATACGTCTCCCGGACTGAATTTTTTTAGGATAAATAAAATAAATGAGCTTCTTATAAATATCTTTTCAATTTCAAAGATTTTTCTCATCTTGAATTGTGATATAAGTAAACAGTGTGCTTTTTTCGTGCTACGCATAAATTTATGGACACTTAATTTAAATAAAAATATATTTTTATATCAAAATAATATCAAACTTAAATAAAATTTATATTTTATAATATAATTAAAAAATAAATACAGATATTTATTGCGTTAAAAAAATTACTAAAAAGTGTTTATGACTTGTATAACTCACTTTATATTTTTATTTTAAAATTATAAAATAACTAATATTTTAGCCATTACATGGCATAAATACTTTTGTATAATTAAAATTGAAAATAAATAAATATTTTCAATATATAAATTATATTATAATTAATATTCATAATATATAAATATGTTTTAATATATAATATATATTTTAAGTTTATAATGAATAATTTACATTGTGATATAAGGTTGCTTTTAACTATTGACAATTTTTTAAAAAAATTGTTGAAATTTAATTTAGATATAGAGATAAAAGAGAGTAAATTGAAAAACATAGACAATTAAGAAAATCAAGTATATAAATAAAGATAAAAAGAAGATAGTTTGTGATCATTGAGAAGGAAACTTTTTAGCTAGTTGCAAAAGTAATATATGAAATACACATCCAAATAAGAAAAGAAAAAAAATATTAAAATATCTAATAGTAAAAATATTGAAGGCAGTGCATTAAGTTTAATTCTATTTTTGTTCTTTTTTATTACAACAATGTGTGATTTTAGTCTTTTAATAATGTTTATTTAAATTAATCGCTCAAAATTTAATTGTTAAAAATTAAGGTTTTTTGTCATTTTCTTTTTCCATAAAACTTCCTCATTCTTTTTACTAAAATAATTAGAGATTTAAAATCGATATAAGATTGAAAATTATTTAGAATACTTAAGGGCCTGTTTATTTTTTTAAAAAAAGTGTTTTGTTTTTATTTTTATTTATAAAGCTGACACTTTATTTTTGATGTGTTTCTTATTTTCAAATATTTGTATAAAAAACAAAGAAAACAAAATTGTGCAAATCTTAAAAACAGGAAACAAGTTAAAAATAATGTAACAATTTTGTAATTAAAAGTGAAAACAAAAAATAAAAACAAAATACTTTTTTTAAAAATAAACAGACTAAGGATCTGAAATTCAATTAAACTTAAAAGTTTTTTAATGTTTGAGGTTTTTGAAAAAAGTAAATTTTGGGATTTCTAAATTTTAGTTGGATTGTGATATTTTAATTTGTGGGTTTTATGCAATGTTAAGACAAAGGACGAATTTATAATCCTCAAATATTTTGATAATAACAAACAGTTAAAAAGAGTTTTTCAAGCAATCATCTAGTCACTTGTAATCTGCGTATTCACTATCGTCTGATAACTTGAGCTTATAACATCTTTATCTTTCTTTTAAAAGATTCAGTAAGTAATGGCTTTCAGATGAATGTTCAAATGATCCGCACACTGATTTGTTATAAAAGTGTAAACTATCTCGAAATAAATAAAGTCTATGTACCTACTCTCGAGGAAGCTTACTTTACGCCTAAAAGTAAGAATGTGTGTGTAGATGTCAGAATGGAAAAGCATATACGACCACTGTTACAAGATTGTGTACGAGAATAATGAAGATAAGCAGACCGTTTTATCTTATCAAAGTGACAAGTTGGTAAAAGGCATTAAATCCTGCATTTAATACTTCAACGACTCTTTTCAAACAGACGAGGGTTGTCTCTTGCAAGCACTCACAACGGACACTTTTATAGAAAAGTCTATAAATAGAAGAAGAGACCTCAGTCTCAAGAGTTAGCTGGCTAATTGAAAATCTCTAACTGTTGAAAAGCTCTCATCTTGTAATACTCTGCTTGTAAAAAATTTCTTTATTCTTCATTGTATATTTGTCTGTTAGGACGTTAAACTAAGTGAGATAACTCACATTCAACCTTTTTCCCTAAGAAATTGGTGGAAGCTTGAAGAGGTTTTGATTCAAAAAAATACTTGGGTTTTTGCTTGGAGATATAAGTTAAAGACTACTTGGGTTGAGTCTGAAAAGGCTTGGTTGAAAGAATACTTGTAACTTGTTTTAAGTTAGTGGGACTTGGTTGTTATAAGAACTTGGACGTAGTCTCTGAGGGTGAGACGAACTAGTATAAATCTTGTGTACTTTTCTGCTTTTCTTACAGCATTCGTCTTTCTCTCTATATCATTTTAAATATCTTTTGAATAATCCTTCAGACGATATGTCTTTGAAAAGGTTTTGCGAAAATTTGCTATAACAAAACTCAACCCCCTTTCTTGTGTGTGTTATCTTTGTGTTCTACAAGTAATAAAATGGTTTTCAATGATTTAATGGGTTCAATTTATGGAGATTTTGAGGGAGAAAAAAAGAATTTTGATAGTTTTAGATGGAGAAAAACTAAGACCATTTTTAATGGGACTGCTTATATTAGTTCAAAGTCAGGTAACTTGAAAATACCATTTGAGCAAATGAATTTTTGTAATGTTCTTATGGAAGTTACTTATATAAGCAACTACCATCAAGGTTGCTTAGAGCATCGCTAAGGTTCTTAAATGGGTTCTTAACTTATTTTTGTGGATCCTGCAATGCTACATCAAATTTAAGAACTCTAATAAAATTTTATTTCAATGCAAAAGTTCTTAATAGAATTCTTAACTTAGTTTTTGTTGAATTTTTGAGATAGAAAAATGTTTTTTTTTATTATGAAGACATTGTTGCTTATATAAGCAACTGGTTCTTGTATAAGAATCCAACCCACTTGCTCCAATATTTAAGAATCCATAAGAATTTTAAGAATCCATAAGAACTAAGTTAAGCAACCCCATTAGAGATGCTCATTGATTGTACCAATTAAAAAAATTAAAAGACTTGATTATAGTAATTAAAAAAATTAAGAAACTAAATTTGAATAAAAAAAAGCATTAGAGGACCAAAATTATATATTAATTATTGGACCTCTAAATGGAGCAAGCATTGTTCACAACATGTGTACTTTGTGCTTCATCTACATTTTTTAATGGAGTAGACTTCAAGAGATACATCAAGACTTTATATTCTTCTTGCGTCAATGTCACAACATAATTTTCTTTAGCATCAGTAACCTCATTTGTTTTTACTTCATTATCTTCACAATTAATAACAACATTAGTAGTGGCACTATTCCCCTTAAATTTAGATCCCGGTGGAAATCCATGTTTCCTATAACAAGTATCAATAGTGTGGCCAATCCTCCCGCAATATGTGCACACCTTGGCATTATAACCCCTATTCCTCTACCATAAATCTAAGGTTTCCTTCCATCCGTCACATTAGTCATACATGGTCCTCTTCTCCATTTAAGGCCAAACCATTTTATCTCTCAAATTGCACTACCATTGAAAGCTCAATTAAGAGACGACAATGGTTCCACAAATAGAACCTGAACCATAGTAAGATTATCATTCAATCCAGTTACAAATTGAATCACACGATCGTCTTCCTTATATTTCTTCATATCTCACATAACCTCATAACGACACTAAGGAATTGGTCTATAATTATCTAACTCTTCCCAAGTAACTTTCAATTGTGTAAAGAAATAAATAACAGAAAGTGAACCTTGCTTAAATTGGTCAAGTTCCTGATGTAGTTCTGCCATGTGAACTAAATCTCCTTGTGCAAACCTTTCATTGAGTTCTCTCCTTACATCACAGGCACTCTCCATATATATGATACTATGTGCCATTGATGGAGCCACTAAGTGTAAGATCCATGAATGAACAAGATTATTACACCTTTCAAAAGCTTCAAATCTATTTGAATCAGGTAACATTACGACTATGAATAGGATCTTGTTTTCCTACCAAAGGTGGATTTAGCAAAGCATTCACTGTATTCTCACCAGGATGAATATAATAAGGCAACAATAGATTCTACAAAGGATCAACAAATTGCACTAGTTAATCGTTCACCATGGATTCATTTTTTGAAGTAGAAAAATTGTTTCTTGGCAACATCATTACGAAAAAGATCGATTGGAATTCAAGAAAAATCACATAGCCACTTTGAGGATGAATCTACCAAGAGACGGAGTGTACAAAACAATTGAAGATGAATCTACCAAGAGATGAAGTGTACAAAACGATTTAGAGCAGCACAACAAAGCTCCTCTAACTGTGCTACCATATCAGAATTTCATATCAAAGAGAATTGAACCAAACATCAGAGAGAATTGAACCAAAAGAGACCCAAGAAATATTTTCATTAATTAGAAAGAAAAAGGAAAAGCGATAACTCCTCAAATAACCTAAAAGAAACCCTAGCAATAGCGAGAGAATGTTCCTCAAGACAGTGACTCCTCCTCAAGTGGGCTTTTCCTCTTGAGGGGGATTCTCTACCTTCATGGGAAGATTCATTTCCCACTCTAGGTGAGTTTTCTCTTCTCCATAGTGAAAGTTTCTTTTCTTTTCTTTTCTTTTTTTCCCTTTTCCACCTCTCTTATTTTTCCTTACCACTACAAATACCACCTCCACCTTCTCTTTTCCCTTTTTTCCTTTTTCAGTCACCATTTTCATCAACTTCTCTTTTCTACCTATCTATTTCTCCAATTGTCTATGTTGCCATTCTTTGTCCCTACCCCTCTCCATCAATTTTCTCCCTTTCAATAGAGCTTGTTAGGGTCCTTTATTGCAACTGTACCTAACCACCCAAGGTGGGTTATTGGTCATCAAAATTTGAGTTGTCAAACACGTGCTAATCCAAAAAAAATTACAAAAGAAAGAAAAAAAGTGAAGAAATGCTCATGACTCTATCTAGATTTTTGTAATAGGGGGATGTGATGTAATAGGAGGATGTGAATCTTTGTTTTTTCTGTTATTTTGTGGTTGTAAGTCCAAGATTGTTATTTTGTTAGTTTTGAGTGGACATGTCTGATCTACCATTGTTGATATGTAATGCACTGTTGTAACACTCTTATTAGCATCCTGTGTACTTGTGTAAGTATTGTTAGACATTTTCAATAAATGATATATTGACCAAAAAAAAAAGAAAGAAAGAAAAAGGATAATACATTGTACTATTTATAGCTACGATGAAAAGGAGCGAAAGCGAAGTTTCTAATAACTGCCTCGAACTAATTTTGTAACAAATTTTGGCTAACTAAATTTTGGTCCTATACGGTTGACACAGCCTCTAATCCAATGGCCAAATCAAGTACATAACCGAACCAAACAACACGGCGACTGGCAAATATATCCAATCCAGTATACTTTTATAAACTTATCCTCTCGTTTTGGGTAAATTAAACTAATCCATTTTTATCAAATCAATTTTATTCAATCTAAATTTTTCTTTAAAATATTTTCCCTCACTTTAAATGATCCACCAGACATCATTAAACAATCCGCTGATTCCCCAGCGAAAGAGAAAGAAAGGGGGAAGGGGGTCCTCCAATCCTCCAGAAACTGCAGAAAAAGAATGGAAAATAAGAGCTACAGTTGAATGAAATTTTTTAAAACTATAAGCCGAAAAAAATGCTTAACAGAGATGTACAATATTCACAGCCTCTAATCACACTCAATGCAGGAGTACGATGAGCTGACAGATACAAGGAACCAAGAAAAAGATTGTCCTAGCCTGTATGTCTCGTCTTGAAGGGTAACCATGCATACTGAAAGGAAAATCTGATACCACTGTCGTGAAGGCTAATCTGATTTTTCTTCACAGCAGAACTTGAAAAATTAAAGCCTTAACTGAAGAAAGGCGTCCAGCTTCAAAAATCAATGTGCTTGTTTTACTATCCAAACTTTATCTTCCAATTTTAAGAAATCAAAATGAGAACATTCTCCTTCCAGAACCAGATTACAAAATGGATAAAGCTACAACTCAAGAACAAAAACAAGTTGCCAGCCCCAGGCTCTCTTCTTGGTAGTATGCTGTCAGCCTTAATTCAATCATCTAGATATGAATCTGTCAGGAGCAGTCTGAGCCTGATGGTGCCAATAGATTAAAGAAACATAACAACAGTGAGTTATATCACAGTTCAAGACTACAATTTAAAGTCAGATATGGAAAGCTCTCATCAATTGAAACAAATATGTGAACTAGAATATTTGATAAGCTTGCAAGTAGATAATTTAACATATGCATGCTGCAGTATAGTAAATACCCATTGCCGAGTTTGATAGTATTTTAGAATATAATTATCACGAAACAAAACAACCCGAGAGAAAGGATCTTTAGTGCTCTTAATAATAGAATAAATTCCTAAAATGTTAGTAAAAGTGATTTAAACTGTTCTAACACAATCAAAACGACTTGGGTGAGGTCAAAACAACATATGAATAAATAAAATATCATTTTCATACCTTCAAAGTTCAAACCACATTCAATGTTTTATAAATCAGCTAGGTTTAAAAATCCAATTTCCAGATAGATTACCTGAGTTGCATCCGATGAACTTTGCGCCAAATACTTCAGATAATCACTCTTCTTTTTATTGAAATTGAACCTCGTCATGTCCAACAGCATCCGTTCCCTTTTTAATTCGTCCAGAATCTTTTCTTTCTTCCATATGACATCCTTCAATTGTCTCTCAATTTCAATATGGTGGTTATCAAGCCCCATTGATCTTTCTGGTCGGGGGAATCTCACATCAACATCATCCCTGCACATTCCCCAGATTTTTTTGAATTCACATATGATTGTTATTTTGAAAACAAATTACAACAAACAGCAGTCTAATGTTTCTAACATGAAGCTTACCCTTTTTTTTTATAAAAAAGAAAGGTTCCTTAAACAGATTTGAAAACAAAACATTTTGTCATCAGTAAACACAAAATATATATATATATATATACCAACTCAAGAACCTACAAAACCTTAAATTTACAAGGTTCAATGATCATCCGTTGAGGTTCCATGTTGTGTGACAATATATCCAGACTGAAATAGTTTATGAGTTTCTATACAATTTCTAGTAAAAGATTAAGATAATTGACATTGTTTTAAGGATAGCATTATTCTTGTATACTACAGTTAATCCATCTGAACCAACCATATCTTAAGAAATTGAAAAGATTTCTGTGGATACACCGTCAAGAAAGATTATTCTCCCGTCAATATCTTGTTTTCTTCTTAAAATGGAGACCAAAGTTATTCCCATTCCCAGGATGGTATAATTTAAGGTTTCAAGCTGCCATATAATTGTCAAAAGATAAAAAAAATAGAGAAATTACACATCATGTATAACTAAAAAAATCTGCAATTCATACTCTTACCTATTGCCCAAGGTAAATACACCAGAACTCCTAACCATTCCTCCATCCAAAGAAAGAGCTCCTTCACTTATGCAAGGAAGTGCTTGTATCATTTCAGCCCTTGTCTTATATACTTGTAGACGAGAAAAGAGATTGTAAAACAGAGTTTCTCTGAGGCCATAACCACTGGGAATTACACAAAATAGGTTTGAGTTGTCTACATTAATCATATTCACCGCAAAGCCAAGAAATCCAGCTGGACACTCCCCATTGGGCAATCTTGGGTTTAAAATATCCAACTTCCGTCGTGGATCATCAACCACGTAATTACCAGCATAAGGCCTAAAACATACAAAATGAAAAAGGTTAAAAAAAAAAACACTAATTTATCCACAACCACAAATGAAAGGCATAAACACAAGACTCGTGAAGTCATGCCTCAGAGATTCAAGACATATCACTAGAAATCGACCATCCAAAGCCCTCCAATAGAGGCACCTAGCCCATGAAGACCACTACTTTTATTTATGCAGCTTTCCTTATCATACATTTCAAGAGCTTTAACCCCTTCATAAGTTCTACAAACAATTGCCAGCATAGTCTCCACTCCTAGATACTCCGAGAAAAGTCTGCAATCCAAATAAGTACAGTAAAACTACCTGCATCAGTGCTTACATATTCATAGATATTAGCAACAACAAACAACAACAAAAGCTTTACCCACTAGGTGAGGTTGGCTACATGGATCATACGACATCATTCGACTTGGTTAAAACCCAAATCTTCAGAGATAATAGCAATAAAGAGAAATACATTATTTTTCATCATGTTTAAAGATAATGCCACTGAGACTGAAGAAAAGAGAAGTTATTACATTTGATATAAGTGCACGACTTCACAAGCCAGAAAGTAAATATCTGTGCCAAATGTACCTGCTAAGATTGTCATCCTCAACTTTGCCTAGTGTAGCAACAATACCCACAACATCCTTTGTCAACGTAAGATGAGAAGCCTGAGCTCCATGACAAATCTTCAGCTGGCACAAAATGCCAGCAGCAGATTTTTCATGCTGCAATATCTGTTTATTTACTTCCTCATCATTTGTAGGGTTGGGATTGTCCATATCACCAATCTTGGCCTTACTTGAAGACTCTGATTTCCCAATAGCAACTACTGAATACAAATAAATAAATAAATGATACTTGCTCTTCATCAATAGATAATTATAACAAAAGGGAATGAAAGATCATTAACACAGAAAAGAAACAATGTTTAACAAATAACAATTTGAAAGTTCATTGCATCCCAAGTAGCAAATGACTACATTTGATATATGCACCTCAATTTTCAGTCCATACATATTGTAAGCTGTAATATGTCTAACATCAATAATTCTCCATAAACCTTATAACCAAAACACTGATGTTTAAATAAACAGATAAAACTAGTGCAGCACCCTTCAGAATCCTCTGGTGACCAACAACAATATTACTGAACTGACATTTACTTTGTTGTCATCGGAATACCTACTTTGTGATTGCATGCAACCATATAAAAGCATACAACATTAATTCAGTTAATGCACCTTATAGAACAGGATCATAAATATTTTCATTATAAGTATCTTCTTGTCCACCTGTCAAACGAAGAAAAAATCTTTAAAATGCACAACAAATGTACCTTGCAAATGAAGAATGGAGTCATCTAATTTGCTTTTTTCAGTATTCAAATGATTTAGGTTGTTCTCATGCTGCTTAATTTTCGTCCCTAACATACGTAGATCATCTTCTAGTTTCTGCAAGTATTACACAGGTATGAGGTAAGTTTGTATTAAGCATCATCACTCAATTGAGACCCAGAAACTTAACTGAACAATGCACCTGCCATAAAGTAAGATAATACAACTTGCACACACACAAAGAAGTAAGATGAAATTAATTTATTAACAAGCAATTAGTAGAGGAAAAGAGTCATCCTTTCTGTTCATAAAAACAGCATATGATACAAGCAACCTCAGACTGTCGCAAGAATGATTGTGCTTGTAGAAATTCTCCATTTTGCACATTGTCCTTTGTATCAACATTGCTTTCATTCAAATCCACTGGCACTAGTGCTGAAGAAGCCCCTTGGAAGGATAGTGCATTTGTATGAATGGAATGCTGCACAAATAGAGTTTATTGACATTCATAAATTCAGATAATGCTTGCACACACAAAAAAGTAAACGAATGAGCAATAGAGGGACGGGGGAGTTTAACGGCACAGAAAAGATATTGATGTATGTGTATAAGAGATTTTCAAAATAATGAAAGGTTGTGTCCTTTCATGAAAGTATGTGTATATTCATGAAAAAATGCAAGTATGAAAGGTGTTCTTTCAAAATTATGTGTCTATTCATGAAAATATACAAATATAAAAGTTTATGTTCTTTCATGAAAGTATGTGTCTTTTTGAAGAGTTGTTTCTCCTCACCATGAGTCGATTTATAAAAGGATGATCCACTTTACTTGTAGATTCAAACATGAAACTGCATAGTTTCTGCACTCCAAGTCGCTTTCTTTCTTCCCTTGTGCTTAGAGAGAAATAAAGAACATATTATTCTGTAAAATACCATTGTCTATCGCCTTGATTTTGGGTGTGCAAAAAAAATCAAGAAAACTCCATTGTATCCTGGAGGGGATTCACAGTTACACCTTTTGCATCTAGTTTACACACAGACTAGTAGAGGCGAAACAAACCTAAATGTTAGTGTTTACACACGCCTTGGAGTCTTGCGCTTTCTATCTTCTTTGTTGCAGAATCATCACCACCAACAATGTGTGTTATATAATTTTCTTGCTCACTTTTATCATTTCTTCCATTGGATATAGAAGTACAGAGCAATGCCAGTGCTATTTCCTAAGAGGCAATGAATTTCGAAAAATGTAGGGCATTTAACCCAAATTGCACGAGGCAACCATTTCATTTTATTTTAAAAGCGGGTAGGAACAATGATAACGACTCAGGAAAATCATGTTGAGTTTCAAAGAAAGGTAAAAAGGAGAAAAATAACTTCCAGCTATCAACGTCACACCGCAGAGCAACGCCAATGTGAGCGGAAAAAAAATGCAGGTTATTTGTGTGACAGGAATTTAATTTTCTCGTTTAGTTACTATAGGCAAAGAATAATTATAATTATTATAGACCCTAAAATTAAGTTACGAGAGAGTGAGTATAATTAAAATCGCCACTGCAGAACAAACTTCTCCGATCGATAATTCTCCAAAACCTTCCAACAGCCTCGAGTGTTGAAAACATGCGATTTCTCCTCGGCTAACCCGAAAAGTGAACGTAGAAAAAAAAAAACAAATAACTAGGAAAGGTATCGACAAAAATAGAGTGGTTTTGTTTTGCATGGGGTACCAAACAAGAGAGGGAAAATTGGAGGAGAATGCAGAGAGAGAGACTGACCTTTTTGCTGCCAGTGGGAGTGGGTGGTTGAAACATGGCTGAGTGAGTGAGTGAGAGAGACTGCAGAATGTGAAATTTGAGAAATGGAGAGGGGCAAGAGAATAAAACGAAGAACCTCTCTTTCTCCCTCCCTATGCTTTCACAATTGTATTGTAATGTTGACTCACTCCCCACCACTTAGGAACCACCTCCCCGGTTTTATTCCAACTCCAAATAATATTCATTTTCGTTAATTAATTACTGAGGATGGAGGTTAAATTGGTAACGAGAGTCTAAAAAAGAATAGCCGGTATAATGAGTAATTTAAAGAGTAGTTAAATAGTAAAATAACAAATAAATAAAAAATAGTTAAAAGGTAAAATAGTTTAATAAAAAGTGGAGATGAAAGAAGAATATTTTTTTATTATAGTTATAGATTTATACAATATATATATATAATTGAGATTTGTATAAATATTAAATTAATAACATTACATTAATATTTATATATATACAAAATTAAATATTGCATTAATATTTATACAAATTTCAATATAATATATATATATATATATATATATAGGTAAATTAGAGTTGAAAAAATATTAATATTACATTTAATGCTATTAATATAATAGTTATACAAATATATAAATAAATATATTTTTCATATACAATATGACACAATTTTGTTATTTAGTTAAGATTTTATAAAAAAATATAATCTATATGTATAAATAAATTAGATTTGACAAAAATATTAATATTTCATTTAATGCTATTAATATAATATTTATAAAAATATATAAATAAATAGATTTTAATAAATAATATGACACATTTTTGTTATTTAATTAAGATTTTATAAAAAAATGTTTATAAAACATATTATTTATATATATAAGTAAATTAGACATGAAAAGAAATATTAATATTGCATTTAATGCTATTAATATAATATTTATACAAATATATAAGTAAATAGATTTTTTTTATTGTTGCGCAAGGCATCTGCTGACTGAAAGTTAAAGATTAATTTCTTGAAGTGTGGAGATTCATTTAAAATGCTAACCTCTCCCAACATATATTCTTCTATACACATAGACCTAAGGATCGAACCTCTGATCACATACTTGAAGGTAGGGGTGTTCATAAACTAATCCAATCCAATGAAAACCGAAAAAACCGATCCAAAAAACCGAAAATCGAAAAAATTGAAAATTGAAAAAACCAAAATTTTTTATTGGATTGGATCAGATTTCGGATTTGATTTTGAAAACCGATCCAATCCAATCCAAACCGAACTTATACATGCATATATATTTTCACTTGTAATTTTCTAATATCACTCATGTTTATATTTTTATTTCTTATATATTTGTAAAATTATCACATAAATTATACTTGTTTATAAAAAATATATTTATTTTAAGATAGTTTTTTAGTAACTATTTGAGTAAAGATACATAAACATAATCATTAAGTTGTGTAAATTTATTTTTAATAATATATATTTGAAGAGTTATACTAGTATTAGTTATATAATAACTCATTAATAAAATATTTGATATTTTAAATTATTTTTTAACACATTTATTATATATCATATTATTTATTTAACATTTTTTTAAATAATAATAAGATTAAAACCAAAAACCAATCCAATCCAAACCGCTTTAAATTGGATCGGATTAGATTATATTTAAATTTTAAACCAAACCGATTGGATGATGAAATAACAAAACCGAAATGATTGGATCAGATGATTTTTCTCTTTAAAACTGATCCAATCTAATCCGCGAACACCCCTACTTGAAGGGCATGATTATTTGCTAATTATACCACACCATGTTAATTATAAATAAATAGATTTTTCCTATATGACACAGTTTTCTCATTTAATTGAAAAATTTATAAAACATATTTTAAAAAGTAAAAATTCAAACATAGATTAACATAAAACACGGAAATTCACACACGCACACATGCAGCCTTTAATGTTATTATTGTAATATTTATACAAATATATAAATGAATAGATTTATTTTTCTTATATAGCATGACACAATTTTGTTAGTTAATTAAGATTTTAAAAATTAGTTTATAAAATATAATTTTAAAAAGAAAATTTCAGGTATATATTAACATAGTATGTAAAAATTGATAAATACATATAAAACAACAACAATAATAATTTATCTCGTAATTATTATCCTTAATTATTATTTCAAGTAAATTATGATGAATTATTTTAATTTTTTATATATTTTAAAAAATATTTATTTTTAATTATTACTTTTGATAAAAACATATTTCAAAGTAACCAAATCAAAATGCATATTAATATAATATTAAAATTATTTATAATTTTATTATATGTTAATAATTAATTTCATCTAATCTTTTTTATATTATATTTTTATTTTATACATATAAAAGGGTAAGTTGAATTTTATTTGCTACAAATAATTAAATTAACAATTAAAACAATAGATATTATGTAATTTAAAGGATATTTTATATATCAGATAAATTAAGTCACATTATATTATATAGAATAAATAAAACAATAGGATTAAAAATTTTAATTTACAAATCTTGTATGGAACATTGAAAAATATAATACGTATAAAATTCAAATGCAATGTTATTAAAAATTAATTTTTTATTTGAGAGGAGAAATATTTAAACAAATCCAAAAAGAAATTTTGTAACACAATTTTATTATTTAATTAATGTAAACATCTAATTTTGTCCGGAGAAATGCAAATAAAAATTCAAAAAATAAGAAAAACTAAAAGACAAAGAAATGGATGAAAAAAAAACATGATAATAAATAATAAAAAAAGACAATATTGTTTCTTTCTATTTTTTATTTAGAACTCAGTTCCAAATTAAGTTTGTAATTTAATTAAAAATATTGAATTAAAATTTTAGAAATGAATTAATAAGAAATAAAAACAAAAAGATAAAAATGTTTTAAGAAACTTCTAATAATTTTAGTTTAGGGATTCTATGTAACTAAGGGTGAAAATAGGCAAGCTACTCAACATGAGTCTATGAGCTAGTCTACATTAGGCTCAAGTCAAGCTAGGCTTTTTCAAAAAATAAACCATGCCAAAACTTTTATTAAAACCTATTTAGTTAAAAAAAGTCAAGCTTTATGTCATTTGAAAAGTCTTTAGTCATAGTAAACTGACCTATTTAAATAAACATACATAAATATTTGTTGTGAGTATTATTATTATATTAAATTTGTTATAATATATTAAAATCATGCATTTATTTATCTTTTTAAATATTAAGCATGTTGACCTACATAAAGAGTCAAGTTTATAAATTTATTCAAAGACAAATTTATGTCTTATTTAGAGGTTTTATTGCAAAATATATTTTTAAATAAATTGTCATAAATGTCAAATTAGACCTTAAAAAACAAAAATATGCTTATATCATATAAACAAGTTAGACTTAATTCTTATAGAACCTAACATACTTACTTTTAACTTTATCTTGATGTTAAATTATCACAAAGCAAATCTTTAAACATGCTTATAGGCTAGATCAAACCTTTATATATTTTTAATCAAAGTCAGAGTCAAGTCTCACAAAACTTAATCTAACCTAGTCAATTTTCACCCTATGAGAAATTATTAAATAATCCAGAACTACCAAGTGTCTATGGTTCCGGCCAATATTTATATAACATATATTCAAATTTTACAATTTACAAAAAAAAATTAATAACACTTAATTACATATTATATAAAGATTAGTGAAAATTATAATGATCTAGGACCACCTACTAATTTTTTCCACCTTACCCGTAACTATGCCTCAAAAAGAGCAGCTGTGTCATTGCCTCACGCTCACTAGGAAAGAACTCTCAACGTACACTCCCACAAACAGGAAAAGTAAAAAGAAATTCTCCCTCTCTCTTGCATGACTCAGTAACTCACAAACCCATCACCACTGATTTTTCTTCCCTAATAGATTCTCCCAAAATAATAGACTCACGTACTCACTGTACACACGGATCTTCTCTCACCCAGCTCGCGCAAACACACACATTGCACCCCTCGTCTTCTTATCACTGGACGTACACACACCAGCAGTAGCAGGGGGATTCAAAAATTAAAAAAGAAAAGAAAAAGGCAAAATCTCAGGTCACATGCACTAGGAGTGTCAAATGAATCAACTCAACTCAATCCAATCCAACTTGTTTTTAACTCACAAAAAATTCGAATTGGATTGAGTTGGATCCGTTTTGAGTTTGGGTTAAAAATTTCATCCCAACTCAACCCGTGAGGGGTTATGAGTTGGATTGATTGACCCACCATTTAAAAAAAAAGTTATAAAATAATAGATAACGCATGAATTGACTCTTCAAAGAAATAAAATAAATAAATATAAATAATAATAGAATGTCATAATTACAAGAATATTATCTTATTAAATTGTTTTAAGCATTTTTTTTTTTAAAATATCATCATGAGTTAAATTAATGTAGAATAAAACAATAAAATAACACGAAATCTATATTATTTCACGAAACATTATGTTCAATAAAATAATCTTTAACTAAATAACCAATCAAAACATCTAACAAAAAAAAATGCCAACCTAGTAGGTCAACCCAACCCAACCCAACCCACCCTCCTTAACCCATTGGATTGGTAGATTATGCAAGTTGAAGAGTTAAATCACCCAACCCAACTTGTTTTAATGGGTTAAGTGTGTTGACTCGTTTGGTTCAACCTACTTTAACATTCTTGTCATGCATTCTCTTTCATTAAGAGGTAGCAAGCACATCCACTTATATATATAGACATGAATACTCATTGAGGCAGGATCTTCTCATTTTTTTTCTCTCATGTAATAAACCTTGCTCTTATTTTCACACAACACAACACCTTATTGAGAGCACACACTATATATCATCGATTTTCTCAATAAGCACCTCCCATTCTTAAGGGTGGAAATAGGTTAGGCCAAACTAGGCTTTGTTAGGCCTAAGTCTGGCCTTAGTTAAAAATACATGACCAGACCTTTTATAAAGGCCTAGCCTGACCTACATAAAAGTTTAACTTGACCTACAAGCTTGTTTAAAGGCTTATTTTGTAATGATTTAATACTAAGATAGAGGTAAAAAAATGTGTGTTAGGCTTTACAAGAATTGAGTCTAACTTATTTATATAATATAAGTATATTTTCAGAGTCTAATTTAACAGTTGCGATAATTTATTTAAAAATATATTTTGCAATAAGACTTTAAATAGAATATAAATTTATCTTTAAATAAACTTATAAGCTTGACTTTTTATGTAGGTCAATATGCTTAACATTTAAAAAGATAAATAAATGTATAAATTTAATATAATATAACAAATTTAATATAATAATAATACTAAAAACAAATAATCATTTATATTTATTGAAATAAGTTGGCTAGTTAGTCTTAAAAAGCTTTTTGAATGATTTAAAACCTGACTTTTTTTTACCTAAATAAACATTAATAAAAGTCTTGACCTAATTTATTTCTTAAAAAAGTTTAACCTAACATAGATCTAATATAGGCTAGGCCATAACACCTATCGAACAGCCTTACCTATTCCATTCCATTCGAACCTCACATTCATTCTGTCATCTATCATCCACTAACCTTTTCTCCAACAACAATCTCTCCCGGGCACACACCGACTCACAGGACACACATTTTCACGTTCACATCATCCCCATCCGAACCACTTCAAAAGCATCCGCCATGTATGCACCAAATGCACCATCTCCCAAGGGCCAAGACCAGAGACCAGCATCAACGCACTGTACCTCTGTCTTGCTTCTGCCCAGGTCTTTAGTCTAATCCCTCTTTCGTGATCTTTTTTTTATTTATTAAACTTTATATCAGTTATCTTATTTGGTTTGGTCATTGGCACTCTGCTGAATGTCCAACGGGTTTACAAGTTGTTGAATGATGCTCTAAGCCCAAGTCCCAACGCATGTTTTCTTTCTTTTTATTCCGGTTAGGGTCAGGATATTGGTTGAGACGGGATTAATTTTATACTTAGCCTAGCTGGTTTGGGGGTCTTGGATGTTATGCCTTATGTTGCTGGACTATAGAATATTGGCCTCAACAGTGTAGGTTTATTTTCTCATTTGATTTGGACTTGGCAAAATTTATTTGTTTGATGTTTGGAATTTTATCGTTCTGTGTGCATTTTTGGATGGACCATGCCAGTGAAAGACAAATATGGATGCCTGCCTAGTGCCTACTAGTTCTCTAATTGCGTTCAATTTTGGGTTCCTAATCTTTTGAATTATTGTCACATTGGGTTTTGCACAAAATATGTCTCGAAAAGTCAAAATCATTTGTATGAATTTTTTTAATAATAAGATTAATAAAAAAGTAATAACAAGTCCAAAAGAAAATAAATTAGTCTTTTTTTTCATTCTCATCTTTATTCTACTTCTATTTTATTTTCTCTAGAATTCGTAGTTGAATTGATCTAAGAAAATTCATTTGAGCAAATAAAATCAAAATACCCTCCATTTTTATCTTTTCTTCTTGTCGTCGGCGTGAAGTTAATGAAAGTTCAGTTTTTTTTTTAATTAAAGACATTTTTTTCTAAAAAATAATAAATAAAGATTTAAAGATGATCATTTTGGAAATGCTTTCTATTTGGTCATTGCAAGAAATCAATAAATTTGACACATATGAACTGTGATAGCTTGGTGATGTCAAATTTAATAATTAATTTTTAATTAAAAAAATCAACCCACAAAATATATTCTACTAAAAGAATTGCATAATTAAGTTTTCTCTATCAAGCTAAAAAGATAAAAAATATATATAATTATTCTTTTGTTAATAAAATTTCCTTTTTAAAATAAATATTATAAAAAAATCATAAAATATTTTTTCAAAAAAAATATATAAAACAAATGAATAAAAATAAAATAAATTATTTTCTTAATAACTAAATAAGCAAAAGAAAAAGACCATTTTTATTTTACAAATTAGGTTAAAGGTAATTGTTGTAAAATGAATGTCATAGGGTACTAGTACATTTTCTACATGTAATCGACTTTCAGATCCATATCTAGGTTAAAGACTTTCTTTTAGGATTTTTTCATATATTTTTCCTTAATAAACTACGGTGACAACTCATTGTTTTTAAACTTTTTTGCCATCACGTTGTGATTTGGTTGCGACAATTAAGATTTTAAAATAGTTAATTTATAAAACATATTTTGAAAAAGAAAAAAATTCAAATATATATATATATATATATATATATATATATTGTAAAGCACAAAGATAACTCAAAAAAGGGGGTTAAATTGTGTTATAACAAATTTTTGCAAAACCTTTTTCGAGATGTATCATCTGAAGGGTATGATCAAATAAGTTTTCAAAGACGATTTATCAAACAAACGAATATTAAAACTAAGCAAAGCAAACTGAAAGGCATACAAGATTTATACTGGTTCGTTTCACCCCAGAGACTACGTCCAGTTCTTGGCAACAACCAAGTTCCACTAACTTTTTTAAGTTACAAGTATTCTTTCCACAAGCCTCTTTAGGCTCAACTCAAGTAGTCTTTTACTTGTCTCTCCAATCAAAAACCCAAGTATTCTTTTAATCAAAGCCTTTTCAGGCTTCCACTAATCTCGTTAATAAAAATGTTTACATGTGAGTTACCTCACTAGGTTTAACGTCTTAACAGATGAATATACAATGAAGTACAAAAAGACTTTTACAATTAGAATATACAAGAGTTTTTTCTTTTCTTAAAGAAGTTGTGATTTTTCAGAATCAACACCCACTATGACAAAAACAACAATAACGACTCGAAAGAGGTTTCTTTTTTTCTATTTATAGGCTTCTCCAAAAGTATCTGTTGAGTGCTTTGCAAGAGACGACCTTCGTCTAATGAAGTGAGTCATTGAAACATTAAATGCAGCATTTAATGCTTTTCACCAACTTGTCATATGATAAGATAAAGCAGTCTACTTATTTTTTCTATTCTTGTACTTAATCTTGTAGTAGTTGTCATGTCTACTTTCCCATTCTAACATTCGCACACATATTTCTTCTTTTTCGCTGACTTTCCTCGAGAGTAGGTATATAGGCTTTATGAGTTTTGAGGTAGTTTACGCTCTGATTGATGTGCAGATCATTTTAGAACAGTGTCATCGTCTGTAGGATTTGTTACTGATTAAATCAAAGGATAAAGACGATATATTTTTAAAGATATCAAATGGTTGCTTATTACGAATGACTAGACGATTGAGTAAAAACATATATTTTAACTGTTTGTTATTATAAAAATATTTGAGGATTATAAATTCGTCATTTTGCTCTCTCTCTCTCTCTCTCTCTATATATATATATATATAATATATAATAATAATAATAATAATAATAATAATAATAATAATAATGATAACAACAACAACAAAAATAATAATTTATCTCTTAATTCTTATCCTTAACTATTATTTTAAGTAAATTATGATGAATTATTTTAAATTTATTATATATTTAAAAAATATTTTTTCTAATTTTTACTTTTGATAAAAACATAATTTAAAGTAACCAAATTAAAAATGTATATTAATGTATTTTTAAATTTTTTATAATTTTATTATATGTTAACAATTAATTTTATCAAATCTTTTTTATATATTGTATTTTTATTTTATGCATATAATATAGTAAATTGAATTTTATTTGCTACAAATAATTAAATTAACAATTAAAATCATATATAATGTGTAATTTAAAGAATATTTTTTTATATCAACTAATTTACAAATCTTATATGGAACATTGAAAAATATAATAAGTATACAATTTAAATGCAATGTTACTAAAAATTTGTTTTTCATTTGAAAGGAAAATTATTAAAATAAATCTAAAAATAATTGTGTGACGCAGTTTTGTTGTTTAATTAAGATAATGTGTGTGTATTTTTATTTTATATTTATTGTCTCTTAGTTATTTTTTTTATAACTATATATATTGCATCATTACTATTTTCAAAAAATAGAATGACTTATAATAAATTCTAAATATTATTAAATATTTAGAAAAAAATTGTTTAAATAAATATAATGCGTATTTAATTTAGTTTATTTTTAAAAAGTAATCACATTTTTCTTGGATTTTTAAGACTTTTTGTTAAAAGAACAAAATTATTTTCAAAAAATAATTTAAAATATATATAGACCAAACTTGCTCAATTAATAAAGGAGATTGGGCTCAAAGTCCTTGATAGTTCATTCAAAGACATTATTAGTTATAAGTGTCTAAACGAAACAGTAAGTAAATATTAACATATTGTAAGCTATCGACACTACTATAAATAAAGTAAATTATTTGACACGTGAATTTTAAAAAATATATATTCTTAAATGTTGGTGACAAAAAAAAACTAAAATTAATTATAAGAAGAAAAAAATATTTTAATGTAGACAAAAATCTCACACTAATATTTATTTAAGTCAATGAATGATTTACTCAAAGTATATATCCAAATTTTAAATATCACATGTAAAATGAAAAATATTAAAGAGAAAGTCAATCCCTTATAAATGCAAATGTTATTAAGATCAATAATGAATTCTTGATATAATTAGAGAATTAACAAAACAATAATGAAACTTAGATGTTGACCACAATAACTAATCACATTACTTCTAAATTATTATGCACAATTAATTATATGTTGTTTTAAGACTAAATTACTATTTTTGTTCCTTATCTTTTTAAAAAAAATTCTATTTTGGTTCTTTATCTTTTAAAATTTTCGTTTTGGTCCTTTATGTTTTAAAAAATGCTCAAAGTTGTCTTGTCATTAGTCTAAAACTAACACTATTAATAATTTAAAGATAATGGCGGTTAAGAACTACCACAAAATAATCTTTTTTTTCTTTCCCTTTCCTTTGTTACCCTCTTCTCCTTCATCCCCTTCTCTCTTATGTCTTTTGGGCCTTTTTCCTTTTCCTTTTCCTTTTCCCTTTCCCAAATCATGACAAAAGATTTTTGGGCCCCATGAATAGACCCTGCAACCAGAACCTATGAGCCCCACAGGCAGCACCAAAGCATCAATGATCTACTATTTTTGATCCTCTATGAACTGCCACACGCATAACCAGCACCAACATATGCCTTCAAGCACCAAAACAATATCGCGTTAGCATCATGCTTGTGGATAGTGCCCAATTCTTCTGAACTTGTTCCAACCTAAGAAACGACCCTTCCCTCTTTGCATCCAAACTTGTTGACAGTGCCTCATATGCAATCCCAACAGTGGAAGCCCTAAAAGTCAAGAGTGTTGTCAAAAAGGGCATCCATAGTGGTGCATCCCACACTTGCTTTTCCTTAAGCTCCCTAAAAAGGTGAAAGAAGGCCAAACCCAACCCCATTGGCACCCCCACAAAGAACGAGATCTTACCTATTAGCTTATATATAACTGCCTTGAGAAGCTCATCATCATCATTGTTTTTCCTTTTCATGGGCTTCTTATTAACATCACTTCTAATGGTTGGAGGTTGAATGGAAAAGACTTTTGGCACTAGCGTGTAGCTTTAATGTGCTAAAGGGGTGGTTGAGTTCTTATGGGTTGCTCATGGAGGTTCATAGGGTCCTTTCATGATTTCTTATGAGAGTGAGAGAAAGAAAGGGATGAGATTGGGCAAGAAGGTCTGTGTTGGTAATGATAGGAAGAAATGGGAAAGGTTCTGAGAGATGTAAAAGAGAGAGGGAGGAAGACAAAAAGGGTAACGAAGGAAGAGGAAAGAAAAAAAAATATTGTTTTGTGGCAGTTTTTAACCTTCATTATCTTTAAATTATTAACGGTGTTAGTTTTAGATTGATGTAGGACAACTTTGAGCTTTTTCAAAACATAAAAAACCAAAACAAAATTTTTAAAAGATAAAGGACGAAATAGAATTTCTTAAAAAAATAAGGGACCAAAATAATAATTTAGTCTTGTTTTAATGATAGTTACATCACCAAAAGAGTCGCGATCCTTATTGTATTGTAAAATGAAAAATATGCAAATTACATTAAAAACGTAGTCTACATTAAGGTGTTTAATAAATTACTTCAATGAATTACAATATTTGATATATTTTATTATTTTAATCATAACCTTATTAAAAAGTTAAATACACATTTTCTTAACAATTTTATTTACAATAAATCTTTTATAATAAACTATAAATTAATAAAAATTTCATTTTTAATATATTTTCTATATGTTTAAATTATATTTTTAAGTATTCAAGTGTATCCATGCAACGCACGGTATTATATCTAGTATTATAATATAATATATATTATTTGTATTTGTTAAAAAGTTAATTATTAAATGATATAGAAATTGGTAGAGAATTTTAGCTCCTTTATTGCAAGAGGAGGGATTTGAACAAGATGAGGAACCATTGGACATGGACAATGGTGCTACTCACAGGGTAAGCAACATTGTTCTTTAATCAAGATGAACCCGACCTAAACAGTGGAGAAGTTGAAGTAGTGAATCAATTTGCTTCAAAAACTTTGTTAGAGAATAGGCCTAGATTGACAAGCAAACCTAAGACATTGAGTCGGGGAGCATAAAAATAAAATCCTATCCACTAGATTGCAAGATTTTGTCACTCACACAATTTAGAAGATGAGCCTATCTAGCCATTCATCTTCTACACTACCATCCTCATGTACACCTTACCCAATAGCACACTATGTTTATTTTGACAAAGTTTTATTGGCACATCATGTTTTTCTCACAGGTCTTGATCATGATAAAGAACCTGTTACTTATGTTGAGGTAGTAAATGACCTTAATTGGAGGGAAGCCATGTAAAGTGAGATTCAAGCACTTGAGAAGAACGAAACATAGACCATTACTCATTTACCTCTAGGAAAAAAGGCACTTGGATGTAAATGGATTTACAAAATTAAATGCAAATTTGACGGGACAGTAGATTGATTTAAAGCCCACTTGGTCATTCTTGACAATCACCAAGTTAAAGGGATAAACTAAAATGAGACATTTGCTTCTGTTGCTAAAATGGAAATAATTGGAAGTTACATTAGATGGATGTACATAATGTTTTTCTTCATGGGGATCTTCAAGAAGTTTTTATAAAACTACCGCCTAGTTTCCATGCCATGCAACCTGGGCTAGTATGTAGGCTCCATAAATCTTTGTATAGGCTTAAACAAGCCCTACGATGTTGGTTTGCAAAGCTGTCCACTTCACTTAATGCATATAGATTCAAACAGTCATTGTGTGATTATTTTTTATTTGTTTTGCAATAATGAGATTTTTTCTAGTGGTATTAGTTTATGTTGATGGTCTTATTATTTCTAGGAATGATCATACTACTACATTACTTCACTATTCAAAACATAGTTGCACACTTGTTTTTATATGAAGAATTTAGGGACTTTAAAATATTTTTTCAGTGTGGAGGTTGCAAATCACTCATGGGAATTTTTCTTTGTCAAAGGAAGTATGCTCTAAACATAATTACTGAAACTGGTCTTCTTAGCTCTAACCTTGCTCTTACTCCTCTTGAGCAGAACCACTACTTGGCTATTGTTATTAGAGATGTCCTTACTCAGCCAGAAAGATATCAACGCTTAATTGGCCATCTTATCTACTTATGCTTCACTAGACTAGAGCTTTTGTATTGTGTTCATATTTATCTCAGATCATGCAACAACCAAAGTAAGAACATTGGGAGGTTGTTGCACGTGTAGTGAGCTATCGAAAAGGAAATCCTGGGCAAGGCATTTTATTGTACCAAGATAGCCCTTTATAACTTTGTGGATGGTGTGACTCAAACTGGGCTAGTTGTCCTTTGACTCAACAATCACTCACAGGGTGGTTTATTCTTCTTGGTCATTCACCCATCTCTTGGAAAACAAATAAGCGTCACACTATTTTCCATTCTTCCACCAAAGCTAGGTATCAATCTATAGCTACCACCACTTGTGAGCTAAAATGGCTTAGATGTCTTCTCATTAGTCTAGGTATCTCTCATACTCAACCAATGTGACTTTATTGCCGCTTTTCACATTACTAAAATTCCTATATTTCACGAACAAACCAAACACGTTGAAGGTGATTGTCACTTAATTTGAGATGAGATACTTAGAGGACACATTTATCCTCCATATGTGCCTACTAGTACACAATTGTTTGACATTTTACTAAGGCATTTGGTGCGACTCAATTTATGTTCTTATTGAGCAAGTTGGGCATTTGCAATCTTCATGCACTGACTTAAGAGGGGTAATGAGAAAATCATGGATGAAAAATCACAGGATTAATTAAGTCTCATCTAATGCATATAAGTAATTAGGGAAATTAGTCCAACAAATTTATAGCATATTTGTCATCAATATGACTCAATTAATGCATATATGTAATTAGGAAAATTAGTCCAGCATATTAGTAATTAGGGAAATTAGCCGTGCAATTAATTCTCTAAAGCAATCACATAGAATTCTAATGTATATATTGAGATCTTCAATGAATGAAGAACCTAGCTCTTTTCTCAGCCAAATTTTATTAATGTTATGTTTCACACTAGTTAGAAAAGTATCCTTTCAACCAAGATCATTGTAGTACTTTGTCTTGTAATATAGCCTTAATTATATGTTTTAATCTATATATATTGGTAATATAACTGAAACAAGAGATTACTGAAATTGGAGTTGGTTGGCTTTCAAATTCTTTTGTACATAGACCAATTAGTAAGGGTGTTTTTAGGAGAGAAAGTGAAAGGAATGAAAAGAGAAGGAAAGAAAAGGAGTAAAAAGTGAAATGATTTTTTAGGTTGTTTGGTAGAAAAGAAAATGAAATAAAGGAAAGATAAAATTTTTCTTTTCTCCTATTTGGTTGTGTAGAAAGTACAAAAAAGAAAGAAAAGGAAAGAAAAATATGAGTATAAAATGACGTAAATATCCTAAATAAAAAATGAGATGTAATATAAATAATGGTAGTTTTGTAATTGTATAAATATTGAGCTTGTTTCACTCTTTTTTTGTCCAATTCAAAAAGAAAGCTTGATTGTTATGGGGCCCATATTTTATCTTCCCTTCCTTCCTTTTGTTCTGCTACTCCAAATAACGGTAGAATTAAACATTCTTGTGTTTTCTTTCCTTCTTAATTTGTTCCTCCCACTTTCATTCGTTCCAAATGTATGCTAAAGGTTTTGCATGTTTTGTTAGGACACGAAGCCAATTAGGGTCCAATTTATTGTAATTACTAAAGATTTAAATCAAATTAATATACTGGTAGCATGAATATTTTTTTATACCATCATTCAATTTATAGATTGTGACATATGATAAGAATGTTAACTTTTATAATAATTACTTTCAAAATCATATATAAGATGGTTTTTAATTAGTTAACAATATAAGAATAGAGTTTAATAAATATACACTGTCAATGTAAAAAAATTTATATTATCAATTAATCAAAAATCGTTTTTTATATGACTTTTAAAATTGTTGTTATAAAAGTCAACAAACTTATCATATATAATAATTTGTGAGAAAATAATATTTAAAAATGTAGAAAACTTTTATAATATCGATGCATATATTATTTATACATAAAAATATTTAGATTGAAAAATATATCAAAATTAAACTCGTTAATTAATAAAACAGCACAACGTAACCAAAAAAATAATAATATGAAAGGTGCATCTCACCGAACTTAATTATAACCATCGATCCAAATGTATGAAAAAAGAGGGCACATAAATAAGACTACCGGCCTTCCTAATGTATACTTTTTATCTTGTTCCCTTTCAATGCAAGCAAGCAAATAAGCAATATCTTCCAAGGCAAAAGCCTTTCATGGTCAATAAATTTAGCTCCTTTTTCTTTTTCTATCTACCAGAACCAGAACCCCTAAAGCGCATGTAGCAATAAAGAAACGTTCGCATCATCACACCTCAACAAGAAGAGAAAGAGATACAATTACTTATTGTGTTGAACTGTTTCATGGGCTGAATATGGTGATATATATGCTCTGAAGTTTGTAGCAAACAAACAACAGCGAAGTCGACTACAGCAGCGAGTAATTTGTTTAAAATATATCGGGTTTAAACTTTTATTGATTAATATATGAGAAAAGAGAAAAATAGGCTATACGCTGAGCTTTACACTGTTATCCAATTACAACTCACTATATATGATAAGTTTGTTAGCTTTGATAGTAATCACCGTAAAAGTCATATTAAAGTTGATTTTCGATTAGTTGACAGTGTAAAATTTTTTATACTGACAGTGCATAGCAATTAAACTGTTAATATATTTGATTTTATTAAAATTAGTTAAATAATTTACTTGACGTTTATTATAATTCAAAAATCATTATTTTAATATCTAATTAAATTTATTCAAATCACGGTAAAAAAAAAAACTTTATTCAGATCTATTCCTACATGCATTGACAGCGTTTGTTACAAGAAAGTTAAGAGTTTATATATTTGTATGTTTCTTAATTATATGCATCAGTCACCTTAATATATAATTTTATTCAAATCTATGCCTATGTTTGTTAAAGTTGTGTGTATCTTAATATTGTATGTATCAGTTACTTTTTACGGGGACGAAGGAGGAGTTTGTTAAGATACTTTAGTTATTTTGCAAAGAGTATGTTTAATAAATTATATGATGATTTATGATTGAATAATAGTGTGAAAAAATATTTACAATGTCAATATATTTTAACAAAATTTATATGTACTTTTATACATATAAATTAGAGTAACTATTTTGCATGAGAGTATTTTTAGCTGTCATTTTTCAAAGAAAGCATTTTTAGCTATTATTATTCAACGAGAGTGTTTTTAAAGATTTTTTTAATCTCTCATATCTTTTAATATATCATTTTCAATACTTTTAGTTCTAAATTGAATTTTCAATATCTTTTAAAAGAAATAATCAATAATTAGAATGACATTGTATCACAATATAAATTATATATTATAAATTTAAAATATAATCTATATGTTTAAAAATATTTATTTATTACAAATTTTAATTATAAAATAATTTATATTATATATTCAGAAGTATTTATTTATTTTAAATTTATATTATATAAAATAAATGTTTATTTTGTGTAATGCACAAATTAAAATACTAGTATAAAGACAAATGGGAAATTAAAAAAGAAGAAGAAGAAGAGAGAGAATAAAAATTAAATAAAAAAAGGAAAAATAAAAACAGTTATAATATGTAGTTAAAAGATAAAATAGATAAAAGAAAAGGGGAAATCAAAATAGAATATTGACTTTATTATTGTTATATATTATAGATAGATTTAGTTCATCTAAAATGAACAAATGTGTGTTATTAAGTGAAAAAATAAGAATTTATCAGCCGTTGATTTAAATTAAAAATTTCGAAATACTTTTATTAAAATTAATGATAAATTTACTTTTACTTTATTTCTTTATAATCGAATCCTATATGCACAATATAAAGTGGGCACAATTAACCTTCGTATAAAGAATTAAATATGTTTTTAGTTGTTATAAAATAAACAAATTTTAATTTTGGTCTTTGTAAAATGTTTTTGTTAATTTTCATCCCTTAAAAATATAAAATTATTATTTTTTGTCTCTATTATCATGTGCCACCTATAAATGTTCATGTGTTTAACAAAAGGTCAAGTAATCCTCCCAAGTTGCAGCCATAAATGTCTACAATACCATGTTGACACCTATAAATTTTTTTCTAAATCCATAAAATGAATGTTATTTACTTATCTTAAAGGAATATTAGGGAACAAAAATAATAATTTTAAATTTTAGAGGGATAGAAATAAAAAAAAATTATAAGGGTCAAAACTAAAATCACTCATTTTACAATAATTGAAAATAGTGATTTCAAATTTCAAAGGGGTGAAAAACAAAGAGAAATTTTTACAAGTACCAAAATCAAAACTTACTCATTTTATAAGGACTAAAAACATATTTAAGATTCAAATAAATCATTAAGGTTTAATTACTCATTTGATCCTATGTTTGCCCGCACTTTGTATTTTAGTCCCTATACCTAGAAATTTTATGTTCTAGTTCCTATATGAGTATTTTTTTTAGTCCTTATTGTTAGTTACCAAATAAGTCTGTTAGCTCTAGGTTTTCTAAAAGCACCACAAATCAAAAATTGGCAATGTAAAACTGCCAAAATTTTGAAAATGAAGATGCCTTTGTCACACACTACCGTTGGAGGTGATTTTTGCCAATAGAGGCCCTCCTCTTGTTCCTTTTTTTTTTTTTTTTTTTCTATTTCTTATGATTTTCTTTTTCCTTCTTCTTCCCCTTTCTTCTCCCTTCTTTGTCTTTCCCTTTCTTTTTCCTCTTTCTTTCTCTCTACAATAAAACCAACCAACCTACCCCATTGTTTGGTTTGATAGAGATTGAGAAAAGGGAAATAAATAAGAAAAAGTAGTTTTCTATTGTTTGTTAGGAAGACAAATAAGGTAGAGAAAAAAGTTAGTGTAAGACCCACCTAAAAATAAAATTTTCACTTCTATGAGAAGAAAACTATCAAAAAGAAGAGAGTTTCGACTAAATTTACAGAACTAACCTTGTTTGTTTATCTTTTCTATTTCACGTTTTGTACTATAATATGTTGTACCGAATCAGCAAAGGGTTTTCTACCTAAAGCCAATAGCATCCTCGACCTGGAAGAGCACAAACTACACATAATATACTAAAAACTGTTTAGTACATATATGCAAATCCGTTTCATCCCCCTACACATAATAGCTTTTTTATATATATAGATCTTTCGATAAAAATTATTTTGTTTCCATATTTAAACTGAATTAAACATAGGATAATTTAATTCTACGTGGGAAAACAGGCAAAGTATAATTCTATTTTTGGTATGCTAATATTTTCTTTTGACTTTTCAAAAAATAAATTATATTATATTATGCACACACACACACACATATGTGGGTAAAAATGTCTTTACGATAAATTTTTTTTTCTTTCTCTTCACTTTTCTATGCAACCAAACAAATGAAGAAAAAACTCAACTTTTTCTCTCTTTTACTTCTTCCTACTTCTTTCAATCTATACACCTTTAAAATTTATCCAATTTCTACTCATTCTCTCTCCTCTCTTACTTCTCTCTTTATCCAAACAAAGTGTATAAGCAAGTGCAAAATTAGTTTATGCATTATACATGATAGATGTTTATTTTATATAATTAAAATTTAAATAATAAATAACTAATTTTAATATATAAATTATATTATAATTAAATTTCATAATAATAAATATATTTAAATATATAATTTATATTTTAGATTTATAATGAATAATTTAAATTATGATATAAAATTATTTTTAATAAAAAATTCATTGAAATTTAATTTAGTGTATGTTCGGTACAAAAGAAACTCAAAGGAACGAATTAGGAGGATGGAAAAGAGCATTAGTCGGTTTTCTTTCTTTGTTTGGTACATTGTACGATAGGAAGGATAGAAAAATTTTCAAGTGGGACCTGTTTATTGTAATAATCCGCCCAAATTGTGTGAAAAAGAGAAGAAGAAAGCTTTTTTTTTTGGTATAATGACAAAAAATATTTCTATTTATCTCATATCTAATTTTTATTTAGGGTATTAATGTTATTTTACACATATATTTTCTTTCCTTCTTCTTTCTTTCTTATCAAACAATCTAAAAATATCCCACTTTCTATTCCTTTTTCACTCCTTTTCTTTTCTTCTCTTTTCTTTTCTTTCTCTTTTTTTTTTACTTTCACTTTCTTTCCTAATTAAACCAAACACACCCTTAGAGATAAAGATAAAATAGGGTAAATTGAAAATGATAGACAATTAACAAGTTCAAATATACATATAAAGATATATGAAAGATAGCTTGAAATGCTTGAGGGATAACTTTTTTTATTAATTGCGGAGATAATGTATAAAATGCAATTCTAAAAAAGAAGAGGCCAGGAAGAATATTAAAAATATCTAATTGAGAGAATAAGAAGAATGAAGTTTGGGATAAATTTGTGAAAACAATATTCATAGTATGAATTGACTTTTTTTACTATATTTTAAATTATAAAAATAATTTATAATTATACGTATATGTTGTATGAAGACAAGTTAAAACGTTTGTACGACAATTGCCTCCACAGTCATAAATGTGGATTCGTCTCAAGCTACAACCCAAGCACCTACGATTCATCATACCCTACATTTTTTTTCTACCTCTCACGTTCTCTCTCAGGGATTGATTCATCCCCCTCACTCACACTTACATTCCCTCTTCTCCTTGTAAATAATCCATCACAACACCCATAAGGAGGGGGTCTTCACTCTCAAAGCACATAAAAGAGGGGAAGAAGAAGAAGAAAGAAGAAAGGGGAAGAGAAAGAAGGGAGAAGAGAGAGGAAGAAGAAGGAATAAGAAAAGAAAAAAAGAACAGGAGGAGGGTTGTCATCGAAAATTACCTTTGGCGATAATGTGTGGTGAAAATATTTTCGTTTTCAAATTTCTGACAGTTTAACAACTGTTAGAAATTTTTTGACAGTTTTAGAGAACCTAAAATTAATGAAGATACTTAAAAACTAATAATAAGGACTAAAATATAAAAATATTGTTCGAATAAAATTAAAACTTAGAATTTCTAGATATAGAAAGTAAAAGTTAAAATATAGACAAGTGTAGAGAACAACTAAGTAATTAAACCAATAATTAAAATGGATTGGAGTGCGAAGAGGACGTAACAGCCATTCGTTGTCAGTGCTCCTCGAGTGTACTGAAGAAGCTGAAAGAGTGAAAACGAAAGTGCATATGAAAGCTCCATCTATGCCACGTTAGATAGCAGATTGGGTAATGATGAGAGGGAGGTCATCTATGTTTGTTTTGCTTAATTAAGTTGGGAAGAGGGAACTTGGCTTTTCTTTCATGACACAAGGTTTACAAAATAGAGAGGGTATAAGAGGAATATAATGTTTTTGGAAAAGAAAAAAATTACATGACAGGATATACCGAGAGTCTGTAATGCTGATCAAGTAAAATGTCAAATGCCATAATCATTGGGTTGAAGTTGCGCGTCCACCTTGATCAATTAATTAAGGCATCGTCCACGATTTCTTGCAACCATTACCATGTGACTAATTGCTCTAGTAATTTATAAATGGTATTCACAAAAATAAGAGCTATAAGTCACAAATTAGGCATTCTAAAAGGGCACTAACTTATTAGGTTATTATGTACTGACTTTTAAGTCTGAACAAAGAAGAATAATGGAGTTAAAGGAACACGAGCAGATATGCAACCGTGGGAGAAATTATTGTTATATTGTATCGGTGTCCATTCATTTTCACCTACTACTTCATATCCGTCAATGACCACTGTCTTGTGTAAGCCCCTAATCTCTGTCTCCTTTCTGACTAATCAAATGGGAAAACTAGTTTTCGTTTGCATTTTAACCTGTGTCATTTGGCAGATTTTTTATTAAATTGAGTGGGACCAATTAATTGTTGAAGATGCAAAGAATGGACAAGGCAGCGTACATGACGTGCGAGCAGGGGTTCAAGCTCGTGACTCGTGACCTACTAGTGAGTCACATGAAGAACTCCGCAAATAAATATATTGGTTCATTTTTCTTTGCCTATATATTAATATAGTTGCCATGTTCTGTTTCTACATCATTACAGGGCAACGAGCTCTTAACTAAATGGATGAGGTTTTATGAACAGCAAAATGGCTATATTGATTGAGACCCAACTAAAATATTTATAGATTAAGTAGGTTACAATGTTTACACATAATTTTATATTTTAAAATGTTGATATGTAGGCATGAATTTAAAATGCATGCTAGAGCGGGTGTAGAGGGAGAAACTTATATTCTCAAATTGAATCCTCAACATTTCAACCGAATTCCTTTCAATCTTAACATTGAAATATTGATCAAAATAGCCTACGCACGTACATAGCAATTTCTAGGTGATTCTCTTTATGAAAGAAACAATGAAACAAAAGTTTCACATCAATTATATATATATATATATCTCATTATTCAACAGTTGCCGAAGGAACGATTTTCCATTTATGATGCACACCGCGATATCAATGGTTCAACTACGTCTTTTCTGCTATTAGTAATCTTCAAGCCAAAACTTATCTAACATTAAGCTATAGCTATTCCCCACAATGGCAAAGACTTACATACACACACACACGAGCATATTTAGTGAAAAACTAACAGAGTAAAAGAAATAAATATTGGTTATTAGATTTTATTATAAATGGTCAAGTTAGTTTATTTTTTAAAAAAATGTGATTTTTTTAAGTAATCATATAATTTTAAAAACCTTTTAATTTTGGTCATTCATTTATTGGTTGAACGGCTCAAATTTGCTCATTATATATAAGAAATACCTCAAATGAGTGAGTTTTTTTTTTATGGGAGAATGACAAAAATAAATATTAACCATCATATCATATTATGAATGATCAAGATTAAAACAATAAAATCATGTATGTTTTTAAAAAGGTCATGTAATTTCTTTAAGTGATCATATAACCTTAAATAACTCTTAATTTTGACCATCTATGTATGATTGTATAATCCAAATTCATTCCTCTTATTCTTATAAAAAATAACTTTGTAAATATAGTAGTCATTAGATTACAATTAAAAATAATGAATAACTGAGATTAAAACTCAATTAAACACCTCTTATAAAACCACAATTGTCGTTGCCCCCACCACTATCGCCATTATCACCACTGTGGCTGTCACCATTGCCACCAATGTTGCCACCACTATCATCATCGCCACCACCATTGCCAAGCTCGCCACCACCACCACCACCACCACCATCGCTATTGTCACCGTCACCACCGCCGCTGCTACTATCGTCGCTACTACTGTTGCTGCCGCCACCATGGCAACAGTGGTGGTGGTGGCAGTGATAATGGTGGTCTCATAAAAGGTAATTAATTATATTTTAATCTTAGCCGTAAATTTGTTTTAATTATGATCCAAGGACTATTATTGAAAATTCTCATTTTCTCATTATAAAAGTTTCTCATTTGAAACGTTTCATATATATATAGATAGATAGATAGATAAATAGATAATCTTTCTATCTCAACAGTGAAATTTGAAATAAAATTATCTAAAAAAAATGATTAAATAATGTAAAAGTGTTAAAGTCTCACGCTAACGTAAGTTGATCCCTCTCACCCACTCTCTCTCTAGAGAGAAAGAGAGAACACATCAAAAGAGACCTATTCTCACCTAATATATCCATGTATAGTTATATTTATATATTCAAAATTTGTTATTCTCATGATAACAAGTGAAAATAATTCTCACTTTGATATGTTCCTCGCGTGAGTGTGACCATCTATGTATAGTTAGATTGTCAAAATTTATTGTTCCAGTGATAAGAAGTGAGAATTTTTCATCAAAAGAATAATAAATCTTGGTCATATATATAACCATACATAGATAATTAAAATTAAAAGTTATTTAAAATTACACAATTACTTAAAAAAGTTATATGACTTCTTAAAAAAAATCACATGACTGTTTTTATTTTAATTATTCATAATAATAAGATCTTATGATTAATTAATATTTATCTTTCTGACTCTAACATTAAAAAGGCTCTTTTGTTTAACACACACATATATTCATAGAAGGGGAGAGTGAACATATCAAATTAGAATTTTTTTGATAAAAGCAATTAATTAATCTTAATGATGCATATATAGTGAATATTTATTGTTATAACTTGAGAAGTTGAAAATAATTTTCATTTGATGCAACTATTATACATGTAAAAAAAGTTATGATGCATTGTTTATATTAAGTATGGGAACTAAAAGCAAATGAATTATAAATAAGGATTCCAAAACAAAAGTCGTATTATTAGCATATTATTTCAATTAAGTTTAAATCGACTCATAAATTACTCAGAGTTGCGTATTAGAGTAGCTAATTAAATAAGTAAACCGATATGATAAGATTTGAGTTTTCTATACCGGGTTAAACCATGTTACTCCAGTGCGAAAGTCAAATACTCAAATATGAGATATGCTAATTAATTTTTACAACTTTAGACCACCAATATAGTGCAAAAAAAATCTTAACCTTATAATTGTTCATAAATATAATTATGATTAAAAGTCATTCTAAAATTATATAATTACATTAAAAATATTAATTTTATATTTTAATCTTAATAATTTATATATAATTTAATCATTTGTACTTGTTTCTCTTGTTTTCTTGTATAAAAATAGTCTTTATATATATATATATATATATATATATATATATATATATATATATATATCCAGTGAGAGAGTCATTTTTATATGAAAGTGAAAAAAGTAAATTTGGACGGTACAATCATACATGGACGATCATGATTTAAAGTTATGTGATCACTTAAAAAATCACGTGACTTTTTAAAAAACTCAAATAACTTTGTATGTTTTAATTTTGATCATTTATAACAAGATTTAATAGTCAATATTCATTCCACTTGTTTTCATATAAAAAAGGTCATCTCATTTTATACGTTTCATATATATACATATATGTGTGTGTGTGTTTGTGTGGAACGTATCAAATGAGAGAGTCTTTTTTATCAATATTTATGAATAAATGAGAGAGATTGTAAGCACAAAATTTTTATATTAAATGGTCTGGTAAAGTTTCAGCATAAAAAATTAACTCATGTATATTAGTTTAATTATTGACACACAGATTAAATGATAACTCAGTTTCTTAACTCGAGAAAGTTTAATTAATAACATTAAGTAAAACCTTTTCTCTTATGATATAACTTATAAAAATTCCTACATTACCATTTAATTATAAATTGTTTTATAATTAAAAATATTCATTTGATAATAATTATTTTAAAAATTATATTTAAAATAATTTCTAATTAATTGATAACATAAATTTGCATCCACATTTGACAATGTAAACAGCGCAACTTAACTCCCATTTTATTTTCTGCTATTTAGATTCTATTTCTCCCACTTATGGGATTACGGTTACCAACAATCTGTCTCTCTCATCTCTTGTACACACTCGCTCTGCGAGACGTTGTCCTCACCATCCCCTCTTTCTTTCTCTGAATTCTGCATCAGAGTTTAGATTTCACAACTCTCGGAGTCCGCTAAATGACCAAAGATTATTCTCTCATGAATCTCAAAAATGCTGAGTAAAGGCCAAACACCAACGTTGGCCTCTGCAGCAGGTACGCATGTTGTTTCACAACCCATTTTCTTGTCTATCTGAAATTGAGCTAACACAGATATGCGCCTTCGTTGCTGGCCACCCACGAAACGTAACGTGTCCTAGGAGGTTTTTGGTTGGTTGAATGAGACTTGAGATGGTAACAATTCACCTTTTGAGGTTCTGACATGTCTGAATTTGTAATGCATATGATAATGGTGGCGGATGTAAGAAGCAGATCCTTTCCTCAACGATGGGGAAGAAAGGAGGGAGCTGGTTCTCGTCAGTGAAGAGAGTTTTTAAGTCGTCTTCTAAGGACTCACCGGCGCGGGAGAAGAAGGTGATCCATTCCCCTCTTCTTGGAAAATTATTGCTATGTTGCAATTTTTTCTGTTCTTAAATTTTTACGACATTATAATTTCATTCATTTTTTCCATTCATCTAAATTAGTCTTGCTGAATTAGGATTTTCCATTTTGATTGGAGTTCCATAAGCACTATGAAATGCTTATGTTTATGAATTTTCTTGCCTTGTCTTTTCTTTTTGTTCTTTGAGGAGAAATTATTTCAGGGCTGCCGACCAATCTTCACGTGATATGTAGTTGAGTGTTATTAACTTTTTCTTATAAATTGAAAATCTTAAGTGAAGATTGATCGAGACCATAGTCATACAGTGATATGAGATTATGTAATAATTCGTTCGTTCAGTGATCATTTACTGATTAATTAAGTAAATACGCATTTTCGTGATTTAAAGATTTTTGAAATAGATTTCAATCTATTCCTTTAAAGATTATGATATTCATTTGGCAATTAAATGATAATTTTTTAACTTCGAAATGGTTTAAACATAAGTCTATTGAGACCAAATTGATGTTCTCCGATAACATTATTTGGTGTCTAATTTATGGCATTAATTTTTGTACGACGAAATTGACTTTCTAAGAATGTTGCGCTTTTCTAATCGAAAAAATTTTCATCTTACGGGCAAAACGAAACTGGTTAACCATGAACGGATACGTTATTCTAGCTTATATGTCGACGACTTAATTGTGTATATAATGTCATTAATCACCGATTCACTTCCAAGTTATTGGATTAGTCACGAGTCACGAGCCATGATCATGACCTTTTACTCAATCTCCAACAAACCTAAAGAAAGCAGATATTGCTTAACTGCTGCATAATTAATGCTATCACTGCATTCTACCTTACACATTGAAGGCTAATAGCTCCTTCGTAAGTATAGTAAGTGGACTTCTTAGTTGTTGTTGTTGTCTTTTGTGCTACCACATAAATGATGAGCGACCTGGTCCTTAGGACCATCGGCCCAATACAGTATGTAATTATGTGTATATGGTCCCCTATCATGTTAACATGTATCAAATAATTTTACTAGTATTTGTGTCGCATAGTTATCATACCACCCAACCCATCACATCATTCATCTTGATCATCATGTGCTTCCCATGTCAGTCTCTATCATGTTAAACAAAACACATTCTGTTTGACGTTCTATTAGTCCTTGATTTTCCAAATGATTGCTAATTAGGGGTTGATGGATGTTGGGGTTTTCACTTTCAGAAAGTCAACAACGAAGAGCAATGGCAGCATGAAGCGCCAGAGGAGGTGTCTGTGGAGCATTTTCCTGAACAGAGTTCTCCAGATGTCACCAATGAGGGAAGTGCCACGTCAACACCAGTGACAGAAGATAGAAATCATGCCATTGCCTTTGCAGCGGCAACTGCGGCCGCTGCTGAAGCTGCGGTGGCGGCTGCTCAAGCAGCCGCTAGAGTTGTCAGATTGGCAGGTTATGGACGCCAATCCAAGGAAGAAAGAGCTGCAACACTCATTCAATCATATTACAGAGGCTACCTTGTAAGTCCTCCTTTGTCCTTCCCTTTCAAACTAGAGTAATTGTTCTTGCCTTCTTTGGTGAAATTGATGTTAATTGTTTGATGTCACAGTGTAACAGCTCAATTCATTGGTTCGGTATGGACCATAAATATGCCACCCACTCCCAAAGTTTTACAGTTACTTGTATTAATAATATTAATATATGAATGACACTTGCAGTCTTGCAGTACTATATGATCGCCTTCGTCTTCAAACATCGAAGTTCACATTGATTTATTATTTATATGGTAAACTTATTGGGAAAATAATTGAATTCATAGGTTGGGATAATAAAGGGGGTTATCTGCAAGTACAATATTTATGAATTGCTTAGAGTTAATAACTTGATCGTTAGAAATTCTTGCGTGACTACAATAATACTTAGAAGCTCAGAATAATATTAAGATAAGTTAAGCACAGAATTATTCCCTTAATCATTGTGTAAGCTTTTGATTTATTGTGTATATGCTCACGCAAAAATTATTCCCTTGATCATTGCACCCAAAAAAAATTAAGTAAACGACTTGGTCATTTGATTGGTTGTTTGAGCTTACCCATCCATAAATTGTACACATAACTCAAGTCATCTCATTTTTCAACTGATATTAGTATCTTTGCTTCTAGCCCGTCTTTGGCCCTTGCAGCACATTGTAAATGTGTTAGTTGAGTGTGCGATGAGTCTATGACGGTCCATTAATTCTAACCCAGTTATGTTTATGAATTATGACATTTAAGTAATTGCTACCCAAGTAAGGTGAATTTGATTTGGTATTGGGTGGGTGTTGAATTCTGTAGGCTCGACGTGCACTGCGTGCTTTGAAGGGATTGGTTCGGCTGCAAGCGCTTGTGAGGGGACATAATGTGCGAAAGCAAGCGCAGATGACAATGCGATGCATGCATGCGTTAGTCCGAGTCCAGGCAAGAGTAAGAGCTCGCAGACTCCAGTTGACACAGGAGAAGCTTCAGAGAAGACTCGAGGAGCAGGTCCAAAGAGAGCTAGAGGAACAAGAACCTAAGCTTTTGAGACCCATCAAAATGTTAGATATGGATGGTTGGGACAGTAGGCGCCAAAGTAGCCAGCAAATTAAGGAAAATGATTTGAGAAAACATGAAGCTGTAATGAAGAGGGAGAGAGCTCTTGCTTACGCTTTCAACTGCCAGGTATTCGTTTTTGTCCATCCAAGAGAGAACCCCACATGCACGGGAGAATAATATGAGTGGTCATTACTCATTATCCTGTATCCATTTTCATTGTTGATCGTTTTGTATGCAGCAACAGCAGAAGCAGTACATGCACATAGAGCCAGATGATGATGATATTGGAAGCTATATCAACGAGCGTGAAAGAGCCCAATTGGATTGGAACTGGTTGGAACGTTGGATGTCATCACAATCACATAACTTAAGGCACCTGGGGCCACGTGAGACCCTTTATGGGACTACTACAGCTACTACTGCCACTGATGAAATGTCTGAAGAAAAGACTGTTGAAATGGACATGAGTGCAACTCTGGACTCAGCTCATGTTAATATGGGCATTGTTAACCAAGAATCTTTTGACACAAGCCCAATCTCCAATAGGTACCACCAGAGACATCGTAGTGCAGGTGGACCTAGCTACATGGCCCCAACCCAGTCTGCAAAGGCCAAGGTTCGGTGTCAAGGCCAGTTTAAGCAACGGGGTTCGCCTGGGCCTCAATGGAACTCATCCACGAGGAGAAGTTCTCCTATTGGGTTGGGCTGTGACTCATCTAGCTCTGGTGGGGCCACTGCAGCTCATGTGTTCCCAAGGAGCCCAAACCCAAAAATTAATGAGATTCGCCTCCAATCTAGACGGATTTCAACCGGCAGCCCAGATAATGTTGGCATTGAAGATTGGGCCCTTCCCCTTGGAGCCAATGGTTGGGCTTGACTTGATTAATTTATTTATTTTTCTAAATATCATAATAATAGCATGTTTTGTATGGTCTGAACTCTGGACATTGACGTGCAATGGTGCTTACTATTCAAGGACAGATTAATATGTCGTGGTGTCGTGTCATGAACAACACTATCTTAGATTGTATACCCCCTCCTCCTCAAACACCCAAAAAGTGAGATTGTAATGTCTAGGAACCCCATTTTATGTTCTGTTTGGCATGAAAGAAAACGTTTGAATTTTTGTTTTTTTATTAAAGAAAAATAATATTTGTTTGAGTGTTTTTACATTAAAAATTTACAATTTTGAATTGTCATGTTGAATACCACCATGCTGGTGCTTCATAAGGCCATGGGATTAAGCATTATAGTGTGAATTAAAACCAAAATAATTGCCCGTAAAACGACAGTTAAATATTTCAAAAAATAAAATTCTTTTAATTTTGTTTCTTAGGAGGTGTTTGTTTTGAGGTTTCATATTATATTCGTAGGTATCACATTCCCAGGAGTGTTATAGCTAGGAATGTTATTCCTAGGTATGTTTAAAAACGTGTTTGGTTACATTTTAATATTCCTAAGAATATTTTTTAAAATTTAAAATAATTTAAATAATAATATAAGCTACAAGTGTGTTAAAAAATAACTATCCATATTCTCATGAGAATATCATTTTTCCACATCTTCTCATGGGAATAGAAATGTAGGAAAACATAGTAAAAGAACAAGTTACAACTTTTCCAAAAATCAATAATATCCGAAAATAATTTTTTAAAACTTGTAACAAACATGGATATATTACATTTCCGGGAATCAACTTTTAATTCGTGAAACAAACGCACTTTTATTGTTCACACTGAGGAATGTGACTTGCCGGAGTGTCCCCAGAGTTGGGATTTCTCTCCAACAAGCCCTACGTGAACTTTTCTTTCTTTCTTTCTTTTTATTATTTCCAAACAGTTAGTAAAGAATAATTTTTGCACTCACATACACTGCGTATGCATATTTTTTTGCCCCTATATAATTGCTACGGGATTTGAAGCTTATGTTTTTTCAAAAAAAAAGTTATGTGAGAAACTAAGAACAAATAACCTCCCTTTTATAAACAATAAGTTGAATAGTATTAAGGGAAGAAGATTCATTATGATAAAATATATCACATTAAATTAGAAATAATTTAGTAGTATAGACATTATGATATCATAAATAAGATTTTGCATTAAACAATAATAATAAGAATATGCATATTCTTATTGATTGAACAATAAATACAACGATGAAAAGATGTGTACATGGTATATGTGTGTGTATATAATAATAATAATAACAATCATCATCATCATCTTTATTACAAACTTTAAAAAATAAAAAAATTTAAAATTCAACTTCTTAAAATGACATAATGATCATAATGATAAAATATATAACATTAAATTAAAAACAATTCAATAATATAAACATTACGATATTAGAAATAAGATTTGGTATTAAGTACTAACAATAACAAATATGTGTATTATTAAGAGCATTTTCAATAATACGAGTATGATGAAATTATTTAACTCATTTTTTAATGTCACATGCGATTTAAGAATTTGACAAATTTTCTTTTTAATGATGAAATCCTTTAAGAACTTAAAATCAATTATATAATTGTCAATCATCTCGCAATTCTTTAAAACTGTTAAGAATGGTTGCTTATATAAACAACGATTCTTAAAAACTGTTACGTCAATTGTTCTAATGATAAAATTGCACAAGAACTTATTCTTAAGTTTAAGAACTTCATAAACAACTCCCATTAAGATGCTCTTGCAATTATCTAACACAATTATCAAAAACTGTTAAGAATAAATAACTCTCATTGTTTCAATGATAAAATTACGTAAAAACTGATTCTTAAGTTTAGAAACTTCATAAGCAACTCTCATTATAAATACTATAAATAAATAAGAAATACAAAGATGAAAAAAATGTATTAAAGAATAAACTATTTTCTCTTCTCACGCAGTTATGATATAGGTTCGTTTGTAACTTTTTAGGCGACAACGGAAAGAATAAGTAAAAAGAATGATTAAAATTAAAATTAATTAGAATGTATGCATAATTATACGATTAAAATAATCTCACATTCTGATTAAATTTGTCCAAAAAATGAAAAAAGAAAAAGTTTAATGGTCTGTTATTTAATCACAAATTACTTTATAAGTTTATTGATTTTTATAATAAATATTTTAAAAGTATATTAATGATAATTTGTTATTAGACGAGAATACGTGATCATAAAACTACAAAAAAAACCTAAAATATTTAATCGTTATGGGTTTTGGCGCTTTTTCTGGATCTGACACATCGTACCTTTTTCTCTTTCCAAATCTAACTTCCACGTCATGTGATTTGTGCAGTGTGCAGTTGGTTCTTTTCGTTCTCTCTTCCTTTCCTTTTTCGTTCACGATCCCTTCCCTCTTGCATTGGACTTCCCCATCCACGCATGGAGTCTCTCGAACTCGTTCCTCTTCTTCTTCTCCGTCCACGCGCACCATCACCAGCGCCACCTCAAGCTTACAACAATTCACGATCAATAAGGCAACTCGGTTTCCCTTCTGTGCTAAAAAGAAAATCTAGAAACGCCAACCTGCGTTCATTTCTCGGTGACCCTAACGTTGGTGCCGCTGCTTCACAAGACGGACCCTTCGCTTTCGAAGACGAAATCTCTCACCACAAAGACGATAGGGCTCTCGTATTGGCAAGAGAAACCGATGATTTTGGCTGTCTCGTTGGCTTTCGCTTGATTCCCGAGACTGGTTTGATACCTTTCTTTTCTTTCATTAACTTTTCATTTCCATACTAAAATTCATTGACACGTCACTATCGACATGTTTTTATTGGCATGCATGTGAAAATCTCGCTAGGCTTATTCTAATTCTGTGAAGTTAAATTCCTCTGTTTTTTTATTGAATTGAAAATATGGCGTATTAATGTTATGTTATGATGAGAATTAAAGAATAATGTTGCATCTATCAAGCTTTAGAGGATGTTGTCAATTTTTTGGTCTAAGAGTTGATGAGTGTCACAGGTCTTGAAGAGTTGATGAAAGCGTCACACGCAGGGAACATAATTGAGGCAGATTCTGGTAGCGATGAGGTTGAAAAACCCGAGGTTGAGGATATAGAAAAAGAGGAAGCTGTGACTAGAGTGTCCCACAACATTGTTTTTGTGACTGCTGAAGCTGCACCGTATTCAAAGACTGGTGGCCTTGCTGATGTCTGTGGCTCTTTACCGATAGCACTGGCGGCTCGCGGACACCGTGTGATGGTTGTCACACCGAGATACATTCATGGTACTTCTGAGGATCACAAGTTTGCTGGTGCTGTTGATGTGGATCGATGTACCAAAGTGTTTTGCTTTGGAGATGTTCAAGAAATTGGCTTTTTCCACGAGTTTAGGGAAGGGGTTGATTGGGTATGTATGAGCTTTAGATTTTTTGGTTTTAGGCATTTGTTTCTCTTTGGCTGTTCAAAACCATTTGATTTCTTACATCATAGGATCTACTTTGTTTCTTTGTGGGTGATGCTTGGTGCTGCTACCTTGTTGTTTTAGGTATTTGTGGATCACCCCTCATTCCATAGATCAGGGAATCCATATGGAGACAAGTATGGGACTTTTGGGGATAATCAGGTATATTCTTGATTCTAGCTTTGATGCTAGATTAGTATTATCCATTCATGAATAATGATAAATTTCATTCTCATTTGGTTTTACAGTTTCGGTTCACTTTACTTTGCCATGCAGCATGTGAGGCTCCATTGGTGCTTCCATTGGGAGGGTTCACCTACGGAGAAAAATGTTTATTCCTTGCTAATGATTGGCATGCCAGCCTAGTTCCAATGTATGCATACCTACCTTTATCCACCCTTTTACCAATCTATCTCTCCTCCTCCCTTTTCTTTTGCAATGAAGAGACACAACATGTGTTTTTTCCCCAAGCATATTATTTCTGTCAAAGTTTTTCTTTATTAAAATAAAGGAGCAAATACATTTGCTTTAGTAAAGATTATCTTTCTTCCAATGGCTCCCGTAAAGTCCTGCAATTGTTATTTATTTTGTAAACTTCAGTTTTCCCTTTTTATAATTAGAATAAATTATGCTCTCCTCTCATTATTGATGCTTAAATTACACTACCTTCCCCTGAGAGATTAAGATGCGTCATACTCTAATCTATTGTAATGTAAACAAGCTTCTTGGGGACAATTTTCCCCTCTTTGTGATTCTCAGCATCATCAAAAAAGATGGTAGGGATGTTTAAAACTTCATTTCATCTTATATAAAATCAATAATAGTGTTCATAATTAGCTTTCTGTGACACTGAAAGTTGCATAGAAAAGAAAAATGTCCCTAGAAGGCTTGTTCATAGTTGCTCACCGTCCACTAAGAGGTTTGTTTACATTAGAATGAACTAAAGTGTAGTTTATTTTGTCTCTCGGGGGAAAAGAATATAATTTTTAAAATTAGGGAAATGGGCAATGTAGTTTAAGCATCTCTAAGGGGAGGTGAGTGTAATTTATCCATTTAGTTATTATTAGGCTTTGTTATTGCATGTGGATTTTCACATTTTTAAGCGTCATTTGAAGCTTCTTGCAATTTGTCTGAGTTGCTATTATTGTCTTACTGAGGATGAGTACTAGTACTTTGATTGTGGTGCAGACTTTTGGCAGCGAAGTATCGTCCACATGGGGTATATAAGGATGCACGTAGTATATTAGTGATACATAATATAGCACATCAAGTAAGTTAATTCATTTTTATTTTATTGGAGATGTTACTAAGAGCAGAAGCAATAACATCATGCTTTGATCTCTATGTTTTTTAAAATGATCTTTCAAGCATTAACAACAAAACAAGGGGTCTCTATGAGTTCTTTTTATACATTCCATCCAGATGCCTTCAGCTTGGCTGCCTCTTATCGGTGATTATTAAGTCACATTCTAGAAATTAGACAGAGAGATCCTGAAAGGCCTATAATAACAAGTACATTGTTAAAAGTTGAAAACTATTACTTTTATCTTGAAGTTTATGCCTACAGCCAAGCACAACCCCATTTGGTGTGATTTGTTTTGAACTTTATTAATATGTAAAATCCAACTGTGTTCGTTGTTGTCATATTGAAATGAATGATTTGAACATGATTGTGGCTGTGCATGCATATCAAAGATGCTAATTTGTGTTAGTGAACAGTCTTGGAAAATGATGTTGTCTTATATAATGCTTTGCTAAATATAATGTATATTGATATTAATTCAAGAAGTTTGTAACATAAGGACTCAATGAAACTGTGTGAGTAATAACCTACAAAATTAGTTGTTATAAATTCTTAGATGGTGTACCTCACATCTTTAAGTTGTTTAGTCTTTTTATATCAGCAAAGAAGCTGACGAAATTATATGTTAGGGAGTGGAACCTGCAATTACGTTTAGCAATTTGGGGCTACCTCCAGAATGGTATGGAGCACTGGAATGGGTGTTCCCTACGTGGGCAAGGATGCATGCTCTTGACACTGGTGAAGCTGTCAACTTTCTAAAAGGTGCCATTGTTACAGCTGACCGGATAGTTACAGTAAGCAAGGTCCTAATACTGAAACTATATATTCTTCTTCCTTCTGTTTTATTGTGTCAAATATTGGGTTTTTCTTTGTTGCTCAGTATTCTGTCTATTCCTCATTGAATATTCATTTTAAAATCTTGTTTATCACCCAGAAGTTAAAACCTTACATCACTATGATATCATAACAAATTAACAATCTTGTAGAAGACAAGTGTCTTGTATTTAATATGTAATGATATGCGATGCATAAAGATCTGCCTCTCTTTTCCAGGGCTATTCCTGGGAGATAACAACTAGTGAAGGTGGATGTGGTCTACATGAGTTATTAAGTAGCCGAGAAAGTATTCTCAGTGGTAAGTTTTTAATTTTTTTTCTTATAGCATACATTTTGAAGCTCATACTATGAAAGGTTTATTTATGACTGAATAATTTTGGAGTTGATAATATGTGGTTTATACTCCTAAAGCAACAGTAATTCTTTGAGCAAGTTAAACCCAAGTTTGGGCCAAATAATTATCTTCACTGCAAGTGCGTATCTCCAATAAAGTTTCAGATTATATTTTATACATTTAAGCTCAATGTTGTTGTTGGACTTTGACACTCATAAAGTAGCTTTATTTCAATGTAAACTTACAAAAACTAATCAACAGGGTGATTAACAAATATTGCTATTCTTGTTACTTTGGGACCTTGTGATCTTCTCAATTTAACAGTCAGTGCATATCTTAGTATTTTTTTACTCTTGTGAATCAAATCCTATTTAAAAGCAGTATTTCATGTTTACTGGATTTGATGGCAAATAACTAGTGTCACAAATTTGAGACATTGATGTGACTAGAAGTCTTCTAATGAATTGATTAGAAGACTTTCATATCTTTATATATAATTGCAAGATTTTTTTTCCATAAAAAATGCATAGAACCCTGTCCAACTTTCAATGTCAGCAATATCGCGCTGCAGTTTTGATTAGTTTTTAATTGTTATGTTGTGTTCATGTAGAGTGACTAATTTTAACAGAACTTGGTTTCTACACATCAAAATTATGTGATGGTTTGGTAATTGGTGTTAGGATCATCCAAGCATAACAGTACACCATGTTTATTGTTTGGAAGGAGAAAGAAAATAGAGAAGAACGAAAACTTTTCAAATTTGAAAAATTCTGTTGTTTGACTGAAGAAAAAATGGAAAGAAAAGTTTAGAGGAAAGAAAACTTGAGAAACAAAATTTTAACACTTTCCTATCCTCCCTTATTTTCTTTCCTCTTATCCAAACATAGGGTAAGTGCGTGTTTGGTTCGACGTTGGGAAACAAAAAATAGATCCATGTCCAACCCAAAGCTACGATACATAGCTTTTGCGTTTTTCAATTGATTTGACATGAAAAACCAAACATGCGTGCGTTGATGACGTTAATCCAAACACACAGTAACTGTGGCAGTGGTGACAAATCTAACACTAAACAGAGAAACTGAGGGCCTTATCTACCAAAAGGAGAAAAAGGCCACAGTTAAGGAGGGTTCAATTCGTTTTCCATTTTGTTTTTACATCAACCTGTATTGTTCGGATAACTTTTTGCAAGTCCATTAAGTAATGCATTTGGAGAATGCTAACGCTGCTTTGGACTTGTCAAAGTTGTGTATTTGTTCATTTGTTTGGCAATCTTGATTTGTGTCATAGAATCTGTTGTAATGATATTGGTTTGTATTTTGAATAGAAAATTGTTGAAGTCCCTCTAATTTATTTTCAGAATAACATCCCAATTCGATTTCATAAATTTGGTAGCAAAGGAATTGTTATTTTCCTAATCACTACAAGGTCCAGAAGCTTCTTTTGTCATTATTTTTTTTTCTCATGACCCAGCCAAATGCTTTCACTTGTACAAGTAGTTGTCGGAGTCAATGTATGCAAATTTGAAAGCAAAACAAGAAGCTATTTTGTTAATTCTTTACTGAATGATGTGCCTTGATGCTCAAACTTTTAATAATTTTATTATTGACTAGGGATCACAAATGGAATTGATGTCACTGAATGGGACCCATCATCTGATAAACATATTGCTTGCAACTATTCTGCTGATGACCTTTCCGGGAAGGTTGCTTTACACTTTCCCTTTATCAACCTTCCATTGTATCTCTTTATCTGAACTTGTCCCATAGTAATTATTTGTAATGTACAGGCCAAATGCAAGATTTCTTTGCAGAAGGAATTGAGTCTTCCAGTGAGGCCTGATTGTCCGTTGGTAAGTTTGTTATCTGCAAGGCAAAATTCTTGCTCACTCTTTCTGGTATTGACTATTGCTGAAACTTGTAGATTGGATTCATTGGAAGATTGGACTACCAGAAAGGTATTGACCTGATTCGCTTGGCAATGCCAGAGCTCATGGAAGCTGATGTTCAGTTTGTAAGTGATTTTGTAAATCAGTTCTATAAACACATGCTGTGGCAAATAATTAAATCCATGGAGTGGTGGTATCTAAATGTAGGCTGTTTGCTGGTATGGTATAAAATATATCTTTAGACATTGCAGAATATACCTGCTAAATAAAATTTTAAACATCTTGATTCTTACCATAAAAAATATCCATGCAATTGATCATTTTTCAAATGCAACCTCTTGTATGAATAATTTCATTTGAGAGTAATTGAGGCCCCTTGAATTCTAATTGATAGATGTAAGTATAATATGTGTTGTATATTTGTGACCCTCCTATGTGGTTGACAGTCATTAGTTATTTTTTCTTATTTTTTCCAGGTAATGCTTGGTTCAGGAAACCCTATTTATGAAGACTGGATGAGAGCAACAGAGTCAGCTTATAGAGATAAATTTCGGGGTTGGGTGGGATTTAATGTTCCAATATCTCATAAAATAACTGCAGGGTAATCCAAAATTTATGAATCCTTTATAGGGCAATTGCAGGTCATTCAAAATTTTCTTTCTGTATCTGCATCAATTATGCTTCTTACCGTGTTCCTGGTATGGTCAGCTGTGATATACTGTTAATGCCATCTGCATTCGAGCCCTGTGGACTGAATCAGTTGTATGCAATGAGATATGGAACTATACCTGTAGTTCACGAAACTGGGGGGCTAAGAGTAAGTCAAGAAAACATAAGCAATTGACTAGTTCAATACGATTTCTTTGCCTTGATGCTTTTCTCTTCATACAGGATACTGTTCAAAATTTTAATCCATATACTGAAGAAAGCAAGGCTGAAAGCACTGGGTATGTTGTCCATGAGCTTGGATTTTTTATTCTTTAATTATTCAATTACCATATTTTCTTTTAATAAACCTTACGCTCTTTGGTCCAAGTGAAACTAACATAGTTACAGGACAATGAAAAAATGGAACATGTATAATAAGCATGGCTCTTATTTAAATTTCTTGCTGTGAATCAAGGCAGTTAGAAATTTCCTATTGCTGATTGGAAATAATTTAAATTTGTAAAAGTAATGTGAATGTAATACGGTGATCAGATAAACTCCCATAAGTGGTCACAACTGTCAACTGGAATTGTTGTTGGAAAAAAAAATGATATCTATATTAACAAAAAGCAGGGCCATTTATTCAAACTTAGTTTTCTGCAAGTATAAACTAAAGGTTAGCTTTCAAAATCTATTGATTCCTGCTATGCTTTTTTTTTTTTTTCCTGTGACACTGTCAGAGGTAACTTTACAACCCCAGGATTTCACTAACACAAGATGAATATGCTCATCATATATTGTTTGACATTATTTTGAACTTCACTGACAGGTGGACATTTTCTCCACTAACAAAGGAGAGCATGATAGGGGTAAGCTTGATTTCCTGTCCATTTAAATTAATTGTTTCTATATTAAGCATACTTTGACAGCATCTTAATATTTCTATCTAGATAATTCTATGTTATTTGTCTTTTGCAAATTGATATGGAGTTGTCTAGTCTATGCCTTGTTGATTATCAAAAGGTTGTGTGGAGAAAGAGAGAGAACAAGAGACATGAGATGAATTCTGTGTGTTTGAATAAAACAGCAAAGCATATATTTATATTAGGAGTCATAAAGAGAAGGGTAATTACACATAACTACAAGAATATACAGTTACTCTAATTAACAGAATTACATAACATGTAATCTGTCCTATTTACAAAATTACTATAATTATGTTATTTTTCTAACAGGTTGTAATATAAGTTTGTAGTTGTGAGAGCTCTGATTGTCTTCCTTTTTTCTTTTGTATTTGGGGGAAGGGGACCATCTTTGGATAGAAAGCAAGCTATAGTCTAACATGGGTAAGCACAATTTCTGTCAAAACCAATATATTCTTGTCTGAGCTCAAGGGGTGCAACCCTTGGTCTACTAACAATCGTGGCATGCTTAGTTCTAGTTAATTATGGCTAATGAAATGGTTATTGGTAGGGATCATTAATCTCTAATTGCTATCATTGGGTTGGGTTTTTGAATCTTGAGTCGGCCTCTAGATGTTAAAAACGGCCATATCAAGTTACTAAAAAATCAAGGAATCTGTACCAATCTCATTCCATTCAGTCTACGGTGGACTAACAAGTTGGAATGTGGAATTATTGGCTAACTTTTCTCATTTTTGTGATGTTCCGATTACAATGTTTCCCCTCTCTTTTTGGTGTGCCCGTTGTCATCGTGATCTTAACTGTTATTAATTTTGACAGGCTCTAAGATATGCCGTTCAAACATATAATGAACATAAGTCTTCTTGGGAGGGATTGATGAAAAGAGGTATGACAAGAGATTACACATGGGTAAATGCTGCCACTCAATACGAGCAAGTCATTGAATGGGCATTCTTCGACCCTCCCTATTGCTGAAACCTGAAATGAAGTTTGCATAAAAGATCTACGCAAGATTTTCTTTCAATACCCAGGCTACCAAAGGATTTTCATGTTCATAATTATGGCTTAATGATAACAGGATGGAGGCTATTTTTTCTTTGCTCGTTTGACTCCACCAGCTTGGTGTAATTTTATTATCAAACGCACAAAATTTTTTTAGGGATGCACATATCTCACCCGTCTTGAGCTGTACTCTTTTGATGATATGATAGGGTACATAAACTCAGCTAGGCAGTCCTCGTGGAATTTTTTTACACTGAAAAAACACTTTGTAACTATGCCAATAATAAATGCTGTTAGAAGGCTTTTTACCCTACAAGGGGCAAAGGGATAATCAATTGTGATGCTTGGTTAATGCTTTTGTACTGTAAAGGGTTGAGGGTTCTAGAACCGGTCATGTGCCACATTGAATTTATCAGCATTGGTTAAAGGTATGAAAAATGATGAAAGCTGTGCGATTGCGAGTGACCGACACAATTTGCAAGATGCGTCAATCTTTGTCTTGTGCATGCATCTCTTTGATATCCAGGGCCAGAGGCTGACCCACTTTTGCGTGAGAATTGGTTAGGCAAAGGCAACCCCCTGGTGGCCTGCAACCTAGTAATTTTTGGCTTACTTTTTGTCTAATTCGTTTGGCCATTAAGTTATATGTAAACATTTTTAGGAATTATTTAGGTAGGATAAGTTTTTGTTTGTTAATATAATATGTTTAATTTTTATTGAATGTTAATCGTTTAAAAAAATATATAATTTGTTTTTTTGCTTATTTAAAAAAGTTCATCTAATGTAAGTTCAATAAACTTTAAGATCAAGTCAGATTTTTACATTTTTACTAAAAAGAGATCAAGCAAGCCTTAATATAATTCTGATAGGTAATAAATTAGGTTTGTGTTTTGTAAAATAGGCTTAAGCTTGTTTAGGTAAAAACCTACCATATCCTAATCCTATCCTTAAGAATTAGTATGGGAGCGTAAAAAGAAATAAAAATGAAAAAAAAAATTGCATGTTTGATTTTATTGCAAGATTGCTGTTCCCTGTTACGCTGCAAGCTCATTATTATTGATTTTAATTGATCGGCAATCACAAAAAAATTGTTTGTTTTACTTTTTGTTTAATAAATTTCACTCATGATTTTATAGTTTTTAAATATTTTAATTAATAATAAAGAGTGTGTTAGAAGTAATATATTAGAAAGTATATTGCTATCACTCCTTTTGCACTAGTAGCAAGATAAGAGAGGCTTGTCATATGGTTTGAAATATTGCATGAGAGTTGTAAGGCCCTTTCTTTTCACACCCCCATTTTTGGACATTCAAAAATATCAAAATTACACTCCTTTACTTTTAAATAAAAAAAAAACAAAAAAAGACTCTTCCCTTTCCCTCCCCTACCCCAATCTACATCCTCCCTCTTCGCACTCTTCTCATTTCTCTCACCACACACCCCTTAGTCTCATTTCTCCCTCCTCTCTTTCCTTCTCTCCAAAGCCATCTCGAATCATCTTGGTCTTCCATTCTCGCTTTTCGACCTTGTTTGTCGTCTTTGGTGAGCGCCATTTTTTTTTGTTTTTGCATGTTGTTAAGATCACGACAAGTGTACCGGTTATACAAATAAATAAAGGGATGAGACAGAGTTATTGTAATCACGAGAATTGTGGTTTAATAACTAAGCAACCAATTAATTACTCTTTTGGTTTAAGAATTAAAAAGAATTGATTTTAGGTCTTTGATTTTTGATTTTTGTTTTAATTTAAAGACAAGATAACACAATTAAAAATTCTTAGGAAATTCAATTAATAAGAAATAACAAAGTGTCAGAATCCCTGTATTCTCTCCTAAGGTAATTTCTTTCCTTTCTTATTATGTGATTAACAATCAATTTCTCTAATTCAATTTATCCCCAATACCTTAGGTGGAAAACTCTTTATTCCTAATTATGGACCTTAATTTCTCAGGTGAGCAAAATTAGCAACAAGCATTAGGTTCAAGAAATTGCAAGCGGATGCATATAATTTATCCTTATTCCTAAGCTCAAGAATTATATGGTTATTGAATTGGAACAATCTAAATCCCAATTTCTCAATTGCAAGATTTAGATTACCAATTAATTCTTCATGAGGGTCAATCACAGAAAAACATTAAGAATAAATTCAAGAAAAATAGGATTCAGAAAGAGAAATCAATTATAGAAGGTTTAAACCAAGGTTTATCCTAACCTAACCCTAAGGAACTTAGAAACTCATATAGATAAAAAAAAAAAAAAAGTAGAAGAAGAAGATAAGATGAAGAGATGGCCATGAATATCAAGAATCGTTCCCAATTTATTCAAGCTTCAATGGTGGGTGATGATTTTCCAGGCTCTTCCTCGCTTACAGTATTTAGAGGAGTCAAACAATGCCCCTAATGATGTAATTTTTTGAATAAATACCAAGTATAAGCTTTCCAGACCATAAAAAGTATTAGGCCCACATTGTCACATTTTGAAAGAAACTAAGGCGCTTTGATGTTGGGCACAAGTTAAAATGGCACCTAACACCATTTTTTAAAAAATTTTATCCTCCCACGGTGCTAAGCCACCTATACTATGTTGGGGGTGGTATGGTACTAATTAGGCACATTGTAAGCAAAAGGGAAAAAAATACAAGTTAAGCAAACTCAAGTTAAACAAAATATGAAAGAACAAGGATTGACGAATGCACTACAAATCGAATACCTGATACAATGTGCGCAAAATTTAAAGAATCAACTTCAATGAGTTAACGACAATGGATAAAGCATCCATCGACTATTTGAAGCTAGCTACCAGTTCCTTCATATTGAGTTTAGCACAATGATTAAACACTATTTAGATAGAGAAAGATCCTAAAATTGCACTAAAAAGTCTTTAGTCAACCAAGAGTGGTAATTGATATTCCACAATTAAGAGTGTCAAAATGGGCTTGGACTAATGGGCTAGCCCAATTAGCTAGACTTGAACTTATTTTGACCTGGCCAAGCTTGACTCAAAAAATTATTGGCCCGAAGTGGGCTAGTCCATGATGGGTTAGGTCGGCCTATGGGCTAGATTTATTTTTTATTATTTGATTTTTTTTATAATTGGTAAAATCATATATGATAAATTTCATACTACATGTGTTCTTAATGTCCATGAAAAGGTTAATATTTTATGCATATTGCATTTTGTTTTTAATTTTTAGCATATGTTTATTGTTATAATTGATACATTTTATTTTATTTATATTATTATGTATTATATTTTACTATTTTATGGTACAAACAACAATTTATATTTTTTATTTTTGTTTATAGTAATTAAAAATATTTTATTAACTAGTTATGTACAAATTAATTTATTTTAATAATTTTTAATTTTTATATTTTAAAAAATGATTGGCCTATGGGTAGGCCTGTTTGACCCATAACTCTACTAAAGGATGGGCTGGCTAGGAAAATTCCAGCCCAATGTCAAATTGGCTTGACCCTCGCCTAGCCTGAAAAAATGTTGGCCTGTGATGTGCAAACCTAAATTGGCTAGTGTAGAACACAAAGATAACATAAGGAGGGGGGTTGAATTGTATTATAGCAAATTTTCGCAAAACCTTTTCAAAGACATATCGTCTGACGAATTATTCAAAGATTTTTAAAACGACATAGAGAGAAAGACGAATGCTGTAAGAAAAGTAGAAAAGCACAGAAGATTTATACTGGTTCGTCTCACCCCAGATACTACATCCAGTTCTTAGCAACAACCAAGTCCTACTAACTTAAAACAAGTTACAAGTATTCTTTCAACCAAGCCTCTTTAGGCTCAACCCAAGTAGTCTTTAACTTGTCTGTCCAAGCAAAAACCCAAGTGTTCTTTGAATCAAAGCCTCTTCAGGCTTCTACCGATTTCTTGAAGGAAAAAGGTTGAATGTGAGTTGTCCTAGTGAGTTTAACGTCCTAACAAATGAATATACAATGAAGTACAAATAAAACTTTTCACAAGCAGTGTATATGATTATTAGAATATCAGAGCTTTTTTTTTTTAGATAGAGATTTTAATCAGCCAACCAACTAACTAACTCTTGAGACTGAGGTCTCCTCTTCTATTTATAGGCTTCTCCAGAAAAGTATCCGTTGTGAGTGCTGGTAGGAGACAACTTTTGTCTGTTGAAAAGAGTCGTTGAAGCATTAAATGCAGCATTTAATACCTTTCACCAACTTGTCACTTTAATAAGATAAAGTAATCTGCTTATCTTTACCATTCTTGTACTTAATCTTGTAGCAATGGCTGTACCTATTTTCCATTCTGACATCCATATGCACATTCCTTCTTTTATGTGTAAAGTAAGCTTCCTCGAGAGTAGGTACGTAGACTTCATTTATTTCGAGGGTATTTTACACTTTTACAACTAAGTAGTGTGCAGTTTGTTAGAACATCGTCTGAAAGCCATTAGTTACTGAATCTTTTAAGAGAAAGATAAAGATGGTATTATATCAAGTTATCAGACGATAGCGAATATATAGGTTACAAATGACCAAACGACTGCTTGAAAAACTCATTTTAATTATTTGTTATTATCAAAACATTTGAGGGTTATAAATTCATCCTTTGTCTTAATAGCCAAGTTACCTGAATTGACAGCTTTATCCACAATGGGTCAAAGAGATGCCCCTATCCAAATGATTCCAAAAGGGATCTCTATTGGCATTACATAAATCTAAATCAAGAATGTCTCCACAATGATCTCGAATGTAGAATTACATAAATCTAAATCAACCTCATTAAATCCACAAGTTTAAATAGTAGTTGTAAAGGGTGTTACGACCTCCACAGCTTCCTTCGGTGTTGAAGGTTCTAGAACCCAACGATTATATCGTAGTCAAGCAAGTAGAAGGGGTTTTGCAACACACCATTTACATGAGGAATTTGGTAAATATGGTAGCCTTTGCGGATGCAGAGTGTAACTGCGTTCGTCGAAAGGTCTTCATCTTCCACTACAACAACTAGAATAGAGTGCACGGGAGACCGACCACCCTAATTGTGGCTCGGTAGAAGTTCATCCTATAAAAATCAAGTGTCTCTTCTAAGAAACTACGTGCGACTTCAAGGCTGGCAATGACCTTGACAACAAAATAGTCTTCGTTCATGTTGACGTATATGAGCTAGTGGTTGTCATTGATGTTAATGGTGTAAGTGGTCAGCATTGTTGCCGGGTGCAGAAAGAATGAGAATGTGTATCAAGAGTTTGAATCGAAGAGATCTCTGCTGTTTTTGAGAGGCAAGTGTTTGCATGTGTAATGTGGCAACACCTTAAAGGAAGAAAGTGGGAAGGAAAGGATACTATGATACTAATTAGGCACATTGCAAACAAAAAGGGAAAAAATAAACACAAGTTAAGCAAACTCAAGTTAAACAAAATATAAAAGAACAAGGATTGACGAATACACTACAAATCAAATACCTAATATCGTGTGCGCAACATTCAAAGAATCAACTTCAATGAGTTGATAACAATAGATTAAAGCATCATTGATTATTCAAAGTTGGCTATGGTCCTCCATAATGACTTTAGCATAATGACTAAACATTACTCGAATAAAGAAAGATCCAAGAGTCGCACTAAAAAGTCCTTAATCAACCAAGAGTGGTGATCGATATTCCACAATGAGTTGAAGAGATTCCTCTATCCAAATGCTTTCAGAAGGGATCCATGTTGGAATTGGAGGGAATCTTGAAGAACTCGACCTGGTATTTCACACTAATCACTTGTAAAAATTAGTAAAAGGTTTAAGAAAGACCCAATCTAGCATAAACCTTAATAGTGCAAAGACTTCAAAATGTCTTATCCTATCTCAAAAGATGTGCCTTCATTTGGGAAGCATAATAAAAGTCTTATCATTCACATCCTACTTATTACAAAAGATGTAAGGCATTCCCTGGTCCTTGATCTTACTCATAGGTCACAGTCATCCAAAGGCTCCCTTATTCCCATATTAAAACCTAGTCCACACCTACGACATCATTTAACCCTAATAGGCATCCATCTCAGACCTATTGCTCCCCCAACTTATGCCTATAAATAACAACATTGCTCTTCCTTTTTGGTATGGATTTTGACCCTTAATTACATTACTACTACCTTAAGTTATCCTTAATTTATGTAGGTGTCACCACCTCAATCGTTAGTGCCTTTTGTCCTTCAAAAAGCTTTTTGTCTACCACAATCTTGTGGACCCCTTGAATAATCATATGAAGTAGTACACAAGCAGGAGATGTACCTTTCAACCTTAGGTTTGCCACGTGCCTCCATCTTGAATCCATTATGAAACAATTATCAAGGAAATAATCATTTTTTTTTTTTGGTTCCAAGCTATATGATTGTTTGTGGTATACAAGTTAGAGGTATGTTGGGGTTTTATGTAGAACAATGAGACATGTGTTGTGGGTAATGGTTAGCCAAAGAGCTCTCTAAATCAACATCACAAAATGCAAAGCCTTTAGCTAGTTGGTTTGCTTATTTTCATTTTCATTTTCATTCAAAACTAAAAATGGTGTTGAAAATATGTTTACTTGAATTTTAAAAAACATTTTCGTTGGAAACATTTTTAAAAACAAACCCAAAATTGAAAAAAAATAAATAAGACTTTCTATTTCTATTTTCTATTTTCAAAATTCTAAAGCTTTTCTTTCTTTTCTCCTTTATATCCTCCGACCCTTCATAGCAGGATTTCAAATTGACCTACATCTGCCTCTATAACCATGTTGGAAACATCCTCGTCGAGCTTTTTTTTCCCCCTAGTCTAGTTACTTCATCAAGGGTGATTGACTTTTCAACCATTTTGTTGCCTTGAAGCACATGTCATTTTGCACAACCATTATTCGTTGAACCATGAGCGATGATGTGTACAAATTGTGAACCATTAGAACAAGGAAGTAGTATGGTATTTCGAAAATAGGAAACAACTCAAATAAGCAATCAAAACAAACATAATTTCTAAATCTTGAAATTTGAAAATGAAAATTGTTTTCAAAAAATGAAATTAGGAAAAAAAATATATAAATCATTTTCTTAAACTAATAGGCTCTTGAATTGTCTCCTGGTTCTCTTTGTCATGTTTTTACAGTTGTTATCGCTAGAGCAAAATCACCTCTTTTGGGTTTTGAGGCAATGAAGATCTTGGATAATAAATGTCTCACCTATCATATCCTACCTTGAATTAAACAAGGAAAGAGTAAGCAAATTGATCTATCTTTAATTGAGATTCAAACTAGGGGTAATTCGATTGAACGACCTATACACCTTATACTAGACAAAAAAGGAAGAGGAGGAACTCCACCCTCTTGTCCTATAACTATGTGACTACGTGATATGGTAATATAATGCTTGTTAATTAATAGATATAAATTATATAAGTTTATTTTAGGAGAATTACATAAGTTACTTGTATTTTAGTCTATGCAATGTACATGATAAATGATTATTTTATATAATTAAAATTTATAATAAATAAATATATTTGAATATATAAATTATGTTATAATTAAAATTTGTAGTAAATAAATATTTTTGAACATATAAATTATATTTTGAATTTACGATAAATAATTTATATTATGATATAAGATTAATTTTTATTTTTGATATTTTTTTAAAAATATTAAAATTCAATCTATTCTTACATTATAAATTTGAATTCTCATCTTGAATAAAAGTGTTTTTATGGGCTATTATTCAACGAGAGCATTTTAGAGAGTTTTCCTTAAATGAAAGTATTTTTAGGAACTATTATCACTCTCATTGAGTCACATGTCTTATCCTAGTCTCATATATTGAATATTTATTTTTATTTTTAATTTTTTTACTCTTTTTAAATATATTTCTTAATTTTAATTTCAAATTAATTTGATTTAACAACTAGCCCAAATTTTTTGTTTCAACTATCTCAATCCCATCTCCTTTTGCCTTATTTGTATATTTGATTTTCTTAATCACTTATTTCTTTCAATCTATCTTTTCATCTTTATTTATAAATTGAATTTCAATATTTTTTTAAAATATCAATAATTAAAAATAACTATGTATCACAATATAAATTATTTATTGTAAATCTAAAATATAATTTATATGTTTAAAAATATCTAATTATTGTGAATTTTAATTATAGTATAATTTATATATTAAAAATTATTTATTTATTTTAAATTTCAATTATGTAAAAACAAAAATTTATTCTATGCATTTTACAAACTAAAATACTAATCATTTATATATATTAGAATAATTATTTTGAATAAGAGCGTTTTTAGCTGTTATTTTCCAACGAGAACGTTTTTAGCTGTCATTCTTCGACAAAAGTGTTTTTAGGAATTTTTTAACTTCTTATCTTTTTCAATCTATCATTTTCAATATTTTTTGTTCTAAATTGAATTTCAATATTTTTTTAAAAGAAATTATCAATAATTCTCTATCCTCTCTCTATATAAATTAGAGTAACTATTTTGAGTAAAAGAGTTTTTAGTTGCTATTCTTTAATGAGAGCATTTTATGCTGTCATTTTTCAAAGAGAGTGTTTTTAGGAATTTTTTCAGAGAAAATAGGTTATGCACTGACAGTGTAAAGTAGTTTTACATTGTCATCCAATCACAACCCACCGTGTATGGTAAGTTTGTTGACTTTAATAATAACCACCCTAAAAGTCAAACTAAGTTGATTTTTTATTGGCTGACAGTTGATGCACTAAAAATACGCTCAAAGACAAGCGTACCCTTATCGCAGTAGTAACAAAAGGACGTGAGTCCCGATATCAAACCCAAAGGACTAAATGGCGATTACTAGTTACCAGAGCTTCTATATTGTTTAGGTTAAATTAAATAGGTAGTAGATTGATTCAATAAGATAAATGTGTAACAAGAATTGTAAAACAAGCAGTGGCAAGTAGAGAAAAATTTAGAGGAAAATAGGCTTAGGGTTGTGGTTTCCTTCGTGCTTTTAAGTTCCTTCACATTTAATTTTAACTGAACCTTGTACTATTTGTCAATTACCAATATTTCCCTACGCATTTTATTGTCAATTGTCGGTCATAAATTGCAATAGTCCTTTCTAAGTTAATTTTCCAATTGATCATATGAGATATTAAAACCTTAGGAAGACATAAGGAATAAAGGGGGAGATTAATTAATTAATTAATTGATTGAAAATTAGGAATGAAGGTTGATCATACGACAAAACCTAATTTGATTACCCTACACATCTATCAATTAATTACGGTATGACCGGCGTTCAATTAATCGATTCAAAGCATACAAAGGATGATCAATTCCAAGTAAGAAAATAAAAATAGTAGAGCAATCTAATTGATTGAATAGAAACAAGAATTCAATTAAAATTAAGCATTTAGGGGTTCCAAACACTAAGTACACCACAACCCTAATAAGGAATTTAGCTACTCATAGCAATAAGAGAAACAATAATTTCAAAGAAATACATCAAAGGAAAGAGAAGAAGAAATCTTTTACAAGAAAAGGTTTTTCTCCGGTCTCTAACTCTGAGTATCTTATTGTCCTTCAAGAATTCTTCTCTAAGAGCCAAAGACAAAAAAAGAAAAAATTAAGGAAAGAATAGAGATAAGACAGAGATTCCTCCTTTTGTGCTTTGCTCCTTATTATTTGTAATACAATTTCAGAATTCTAGAGCAGCAGGTTTTATCCAATCCATTTTGCCAAATCTAGGCCCATTAAAATAAAATTAAAAGTTGGATCTCGAACCTGTCTAGCGAGGTTGGAAATCCACTGGGCAATTTTTCAGAAGTAATCTGCTCCGTGTTGGCCCTAGGCGTGCTGACCCGCCGGGCGGGTGTGGCCTTGTGCACTCCGTTTTGCGTTTCAAGTTTCCTTTTTGTTGTTCTTGTGCATATAGGTTTCTTTTGTGATTCTCACCTTGGTTCTTATTTCTTTAAAGTCCACTTTGATAAGTATAATATTCCTCTGTGCCTATAGACTATATTTCTTTTCTTTGCTCAACTAACTTCTTTCATAAAATCCAACAAAATTAAGACAATTCATCTAATTTTAAATAAAAAGCTTAAAAATGCACATCACATGAAATCTTTCATTAATGGTCTATTTTCTTGCAAATTTCCTATGAGCTAATGCAAAAATCATGTGAAATTGCTCTATAAATTTACATAAAATGTAGATTTATCAATAGTATAAAAGTTTTTATAACAGTGCATGACAATTAAACTCATTTTTTTAATGTTTTATCTCTTTCAAACAATCATTTTCAATATTTTTAGTTCTAAATCAAATTTCAATATCTTTTAAAAAAATATCAATAATTAAAAATTAATATTTTATTACAATAATTATTTGTTATAAATTTAAAATACAATCTATATGATCAAAATATTTATTCATTACAAATTTTAATTATAATATAATTTATATATTTAAAAGTATTTATTTATTATAAATTTAAGTTACATAGAATACATATTTGTTTTGTACGATGCACATGTTAAAATAATAATTTAAAAAATAGATTGAAAGAAATAAATAGTTAAAAAAATCAAGTATATTGATAAAGATAAAAGGACAATGATTTGAGATGATTGAGAGTTTTTCTTGAACTAGTTGTTACATCAAATTAAATTTAAAAATAAATTAAGAAATATATTTGAAAGAAATAAAAACGAAAAAACGAAAAAAAGATATGCACTAACAGCATAAAGTTTTTTTATATGGTCATTCAATCACAAAACACCATATATGAGAAGTTTGTTGACTTTGATAATAACCACTTAAAAGTCATATGAAAGTTAATTTTTAATTGATTAACAGTGTAAAATTTTTTATGCTAATAATGTATATCCATTAAACTTAAATTAAAACTAAATGCTCAACATATAAGATTAGAATGAGATATGGGAATCAATGAGAGTAATAATAATCGTTAAAAATGTTGTTATTCAAAAATAACTCTTAAAAGCTCTCGTCTAAATATGAGATTTAGAATTGTAATATAGGAGTAGTAGATAATAATAATTTTGAAACGTGATAATTTTAGAAAATTAGGATGATTGATTAAAGATTTTCGTTCACTCAATCGTCATTCGTCATGGTTCATTGAACCATTTATAATTGTTCCCGTGCGCCAAAAAAGAGAAAGCAGTTTGCGAATAGTAGAAGAGGTAGGACAAGTTGGTAATTTAGACGTAAGGAGAGGGACAGTTTGGCTGGGGTGTGGTTGGGCGCGGTGCGCAGCCAATCCCATCGCGTCGCCACCCCCATTTTACCATCCCTTTCATTTTTCATCATCATCCATCCTCATTTTTAGTAATCAATCCATCCTCCATGCCGAGACCAAAACCCTAATCAATGGAGTCCGTCCAGAAAATGATAACACGAATTGAGAATCCGAATGCGATCTGAGAAGCAAGCAAGGTGTCGGTGTGGCGATTGAATTGCAATGATTTCGAATCCGGAGTTGATCCACTACGCGTGCATTGCTCGATCGAGCACCATCCTGGCCCAGCACCAGAGCGAGAAGGAGCCAGACATGGAGTCCCTGGCGGCCCAATGCGTGGCCCAAGCCCCGTCCAACCACAGCCTCTTCTCCCACACCGTGAACAACCGCACGTACACGTTCCTCATGGACCCTCCCTTCGTGTTCTTCGCCATCTCCCACCACACCCTCCTCAAATCCCAAACCCTCCCCTTCCTCCACCGCATCAGGTCCTCCTTCCGCCAGACCCTGTCCTCCAACAACCACCCCTTCGCCCCTCTCTCTTTCCAGCCCCAATTCGATTCCATCTTCAGCGACGCGCTCCGTTTCGACCCCGACAACCTCAGATCGCCCCCCCTCCCCCTCCCTCTCCCTCCCCAGCTCCTCAAGAAGAAGAAGCGCCCCAATGACCCCCCCGCCACGCTCGACGTCTCCGACGACGTCGTTTCCTCGCCGCCCCACAAGCCCCAACCCCTCGACCGCCACAACAAGGCCAAACACGTCTGGAAGAAACACGTCTGGGTCCTCCTCCTCCTCGATTTGTTCGTCTGCGCGGTCCTCTTCGTCATTTGGTTGTGGGTTTGCAGCGGCTTCAAGTGCATGGCCTATTGATTTCAATTTTTAAAACAACCAAAAAAAAAAAAAAATGGTTTTCGTTTCCCTTTTTGTCCTTTCTCTCGGGGGATTCTTAGCTTCTTGTTTTTATCCACACTTGACAACCATGAAAGTGCAGACTGCAGAGCATAATACCTATTGTGTATATGTAATCGGGGGGTTTCGGTTTGCTTCTGCTTTTTTTTTTTTTTTTTTTTTCCAATTTCCATTGGAAATTTCCTTGTTTTTCTTAATGGGAACTGCATATCAACTTATCATCCGGACTAGTGCACTCGTGTAAGAATTCTTCAACTGTGCAAAATTACAGATTCCAGATGTTGACTATCATATACTACTTTCTACTTGCTAAACGTTGTCATTACTATAAACTTGATTTATGATGCTGCGCGTTTCTTTTTTGGTCTACGGATTGTTTAGTGATTATGTTAACTCGGGTATTTGTTCTGTCCTTTGATAGATGTCATTGTTGCATGTATTGATAATAATATGATATGAAGGATGGAGATCTGTTCTAGAAACTGCAGAGTGAGTGAATGGGTGTTCTTGAATCCATTCTCATTCTCCATCAAACCAAAGTCATCTATCCCCCACCAATTTAGGAATCTATCCTTGTCCCTTGTCATACGGTTAATTTCTCTGCTTCGTGATGTGATCAAAAGATGTCTCCTGTGATTTCTAGAAAGGTTACCAGTTAAGATTTTTTACCCCGTTTGGCCATATATTATTATTATTTGCTTGGTTTGATATTAATTGACATTTAGTAAAATTTGTTCCTAAAAATCTGTAGTTATGTTTGGTTGGGGGGGTTCGATATGTAGCTTTCGTACCAGATTGTCAGATACAAGCACAAATAAATAAATCTTTTAAGTATAAAAATTGAAAGTGTAAGCTGCCTCGACCAACCCAAATCAGATGAGAAGAGCTGAGCCATGCTGTCTTTGAGGTCGGTGTGGTGGGACTACCGAATGGCAATTTTTGTGCTGGTATATTGATGTGGCCACCCATGAACGATCCTTTTATTCAGTGTTTTACGTTGGTCCATGGTCGACAAACAAGTTCAGTTTCAGGGTGCCAGCACATGGGCAGCGGACACGTTGCAAGCGTACCATCCCAGCTTTATAGAGATAGAATGAGATGTATGCTAAATTATATTATTAATTAACAATTTCTTTTAAGGACAAAACAGCAATCATTGTGGCAAGTTGGCACGCTGCCTTCGGATCTAAGGAATATTATTAAATCTTACGAGATGCGGCATAACATAACAAAGTTTGAAATATCTGATTGACGTTTCCAATAGTGTGTGTTTGTGCATATGCCCCCCTTTCATTATCGGTGACGTGTTATACTTGACATTAATGTCTCAGTATCTATCTTACTCGCTATATTTCATCCTCGTCTTTTTCTCTTCTTTAATCCAAACGTTCTTTATTTGTTCAGATACTTGATTAGGGGAATTTGAACTTACATGAATTTGAACTCTTAATCGCTCTGATACTATACAGTATACACTTCATTTAAAATTTATATAATTTTATCATCTAACTATAATTAATAATACATTATTTGCTGTATATACCTTTATATTGGTTTTAAGATAAATATTCTAGGATCGAATGCATGGATGGCCTTTCTAGTATAATTCAAAATTTGGAACTTGGAAGGCATTGTCATTTTTTATGTGAAGAAATCATTAAATGTATGTTTGGATCTGCGTCAGGTTCTCTCTAAAATCACATCAACGCAAAAGCTTCTTTTGTTAACTTTTGATTTTTACATTGATTACATACGTTTTTGTCATATGGACATAGAACTAAACATGCTATAAATAATATATACATGAGAAGTGCTAGTAACATACTTTTTAATACAATTATTCTAACACATTTTCTATTATTTGTTAAAATTTATTAAAAAGTACAAAATCATGAGTGAAACTCGTTAAATAAGAAGTGAGACACACAATTTTTTGTAATTTTCAATAAATTTCAACTACTAGTAGAGTGTGCTGCTAGCATTTCTTTACGCACATTAACGTAAAAACAGTATGATTTTACATCAATAAGACCTAATGTAAAAACAAATAGGAGCCTTTTTCTTTTTTAAGTGTATGAGAAGAATACTCCCTTCCATATATAAGATTATTGGGTTATCAAGTAATTTTTTTTTTTGTCTCGAGGTGATTTAGACCTTAGATTAGTCCATTTTAAGTTATCAACATCTATTAGTCTTAAGTAGTAAAGAATTTAGTTTGCTTTCAATAAAGTTGAGTTTGAATCTTATGAATAAAAAATATATATACATTGAGAGATCTTTGTCTCTGTCAAATGGATTCACTCGAATTAACTTAGGTTAGTTGAGATGCAATGTAACTTTCAAATCTCAGACCAAAAAAAAACAAAAATATTCGTGTTAGGATATCTCATGGCATAGCTCTTGATTATATTGGCTTTGAAATTTTATTTAAAATTTTTATTTCATTTTCTAAAGTTTTAAAATTAATGAAGACTTGAAACTAGTTGACGATAATAGAGACTTTAATAAGCTCCTTTGCGTTAAAATAAATTAAAATATAATATATTAACTTTTTGAAAAATAAATGCAATGTTTTAAAATAAAATATAATATAATTTAAGCATATATTAAAAATGAGAGTATAATTTACCCAAAATTAAAAACTTCTAACAACTGAGGTTGGCACTAAATAGGCCATAAATTACTTGACATTAGACGGGCCTATGTAACGATACTGTTCACTGTCAACCAGGCCCTAGATCTGTAGATCCTATAATTGATGGTTGAAAGCCCAGACAATCCGTTTCCCCATTTGCTAAATGCACTCTTCTTTTCTATTTTTTATATAAAATTACTTAAATAACTTTATTTTTTCCTCTTTTTTAAAAATCATTTCTCGCTTTCATTTCACTGCATTTTTTTTTTGTTTTATCGTACTCTGCCACCTGTGATCTCACCATATTCCCCCACCTTTAATTTCACCACACTCTCTCCTCTCGTTTCTCTTTTTGGTGTTTTTCAAAAAGTGCTTTCCGAAATGCAATATAATTATTATTTTGGAAATACTTTTTAGAATAGTATTTTTTGTATTTTGGAAAGTAATTTTTGGAATTAAAAAAAAAGATTGCAGCTTAACTTGTCACTCACAATATTGACAATTTGGTTGAAGTATTTTATGTGTACAATTGAATTGAATAGAAGAGTGCAATGGAACGAGATTAATGTAAAATTTTAATACCTTTGATAGAGAAAAAATAAAAAGGAAAGAAAATAGATAAAATAGGTTTAAAAAACAATAGAGATATGTATAGAAATAGAGTTTATATTTTTTTTATATAAATAATATTATTAGCATAAAAGGTATTTACAATAATTAAAAATTAAAAAAAGAAAAGAAAATGAGAAGTGTATTTAATAAATTGGGAGAATGTAAATAGCAAAACCCGGTTTGAGTGTCTTGTCATGTCAAATGTAATGGACTTTTGACAAAAGCCATGAATCCCACCAATAACACACCGAGGCCTGCGTGGAATCCGTGGACGTTGCTACTAGAAATTGCTCTGGTTTTTTACTTGTTTATATTTTTGGGGCAAAACTGGATGCTATTTGTGTGTGTGTGTGTTTTGAGTTTACGTGTATGAACTTTCTTATGATCAGATCATCGTTACTGTATTGAGAGAAAGTATATGCAACGAGCTTTGGTATTCCTGTAGTGTAACCTTTTTTTTTTCTTTTTCTTTTTATCTTCTTCTTAAAATTAAATACACAAAAATAATTTTAATTTTGTATAACAGGTAGAGATAACGGGCCTGCCTTGTGAGTCGTGCTGGTGGTAATTCTGTCATTTTCTTACATTGAATTATCGAAGAAAATTTTCGTTAGTATAAATTTTAGAGTAATTTTGTTTAAAATATTAGTACAGTAGGTGTAACATTATTTTTTGTCTTTTAAAAGGAGTAATAATTCCAGAAGGGAAAAACTAATAACTGAAAGAAACAGAGCGCGAAAAACGTAGCTAATAATTTTTAAATAATTCATTATATTTAATATTAAAAAAAATTAACAAAATTTAAAATGTTTTTTTATTAAATAATTAATTAGAAATATATTCATTTAATTTATGTAAAAATTATAAAATATGTATGACATGACTAAAACACGTAATAATAAAATATATTTAAAAATGATCTATTTTAAAATAAAGATTAGAATTTGCTATATAATAATAAAGGTCAATTACTAGTAAAAAAATAAATAATAATAGTATTTTTATTTCTTTTATATAATTAATTTGCACACATTTGTTGCTTAATGGTTATTCAATCAGTTAAGAATTGAAATACAAAAAGAAAATATATATTATATCAGAACTATTTTTATATATTTTTCAATATTGTATATATGTGTGTGTGTGAAATAAAATAAGATAGACAATAGAAAATAATAATCATATCTTATTAATGTATTAAATAATTAATAATTAATTACAATAAAATATGATAATTATTCTATTTTTATCCTTGTTAATCAAATGGGTAAGTAAAACCGTTTTTTAAATACTTAAAGAAGAACTTTATCGCCTATAATAATTTTATCTGACTCCAACAACATTGTTTCTAAGGAAAAAAATGCATGTGTCTCTAAAAAAAACATTTTTTAAAGTGATTTTTGTTTTTGGAAGTGGCAAGATGTGAGTGGAGGACGCATGTGTATGTAGCGTGCACCCTTCCACATAAAACCGAGACTGCCCTTCTTCCTTGTTCTCGATCTCCCTCGATTTTCTCCTTCCCCTTTCTCCATAAACTGGGTGCTTCAGATTTACTCGTAAATTTCGGATTTTCCCCCGCGAATAAACAAAAATAATCGGAGGGAATCGAAAGGCAGGTGCAGAATGGAGGACATGCCGCTGCCGGCGCTGTTTGAGCAAGCCCGCAAGATCCACGCCGCAGCCACCGAGTCCGGTGCCGACCAGGTACGCTGCACGCACGCTCCTTCGTTCTGTTTCTGTTTTTGTTTTTGTTTCTTCATTGGACACGCTTTGTTTTGGGTTTCAGGAGGTTGTGAGGAAGGGGTGCGAGGCGCTGCATAGGTGCGAGGAGATGGTCAATAATCTGGGTTTGTTCTCTACCAACGAGACCAAAGACGATATCAGCACCACCAATCTCAAGTATATTCTGGTTCGTACTTCTTCGCATCACTCTCTTCCAAACCTTATTTTTTTTATGAAATTTATGTTTTAATGGTTGCTTTGCTTGCTTCCCTGGATTATTATTATTATTCTTCTCTCACGTGTTGTGGTTTAGTTGTTTGAAGTTTAATCAACGCGATTATTTTATATATTCAAGGAAAATGAATAGCAGCATGGACATATTTAGGCCGTGTTTGGAAGAGTTGAGTAGGTGTCTTTACGTCTTAGCGATAGAGCCATCTGTTTGGGAGTATTTTATTTTTGGCTAATGGAATAGATTTGGTGGGACGGGCTCAAATCATATTCAGTTTTTCAAACTCCTAGAGTCAGGAGAAATTATTATGTACCTGGAGAGTGATAAACTAATCCATCAAAACATGAGGGTTGAGGCAGAAATGTGCTGTTAGATTAACTTTATAATGCTTTTAGTGTGAAATATAAGCCATGGAGCATATTATATAATAATTTCTCGTAACATAATAAACTACTATACTTTTTGGTTTCCCCCTATTTTTCTGCATGAGGACTACCTTGACATTTTAAAAACTATAACTACTCCGTTATAAACGATCGATTATCAACATCCAAACAATGCAGAAAGCCAGAAAGTACTTTCCATTCCACTCAAATCTATTGTGAACCACCTTACTCTACTGATCCAAACACTAGTTAAAAGATATTTATCTGTTTAACCACAACTGGTTCATGCTGAGAATCTGTTATCAACAAATGCAAAACTGGAGGAAAATGATTAGTGAAGATTCTTTCAATACCGTAATTGATATTTGAAACTAACTTTTCTTCTGCCTAAAGGTTGCGAAAGGAAGGTAACATGATGCTGAAAATTGGAAATCATGTTGTAGCTCTGTTTCAATTTCTTGTTTGAATGGTTTGGATTGCATTCTACTATTAAAGATAGGTGGTCCTGCAGGGTGTTCTGTGTCAGTTTAGTAATTTAGGGTACTATTTGCTCCCTGATAGAATAGAATTGCTCTTTTTTGAGCTGCCTTTGAGAATGAAAATATGTTGTTTTGCAAAGGCACTCACTTGCCATGGTCAGCCACTACTCAGCTTCTTGAAAGATTTAGCGGTGGGTTTTCTAATGGAATGAGTTTCATCATGGGAATGGTTGTTTATGCTGTTTCTCACTGAGCTTCACATAAAAGGAATGTGCAACAATTAGTACTGGCAAATTAGAAATCCAATCATCACTATGCATTTCTTCTCCTGATTAGTTGAACCAAGTATAAGGATATGTGTAAATGTGATAAGGCTAGACACATGCACCACCCATGGGATAATTGCTTCATCTGTTTTAACTTCTAACTAGTGCAGATAGTTGAAGATAACTGAGGAGTTAATATTGATAGCTTTTTGCTAATTTCATGTCATAATTTCCTCAGGTGCCATTTTATCTTGTGGAGTTGATGGAAAAAATAGCACAGGATGACAGGATACAGATTCTAAAGGCTTCCCAGGCAAAACTAAAGGTGAGAGCTGATCCATAGAAAGGAACCCCCCCACCCCCTTTCACCAGCCAATTCAACATAATATATACAATTCCTTATTAAAATTTCGTAATATTCATTTTAATTAAAGCTTACTGACAACAGCCTTTTTGTAGGAATTTATCTCATTTTGTGAAGCAATGGAGCTGGTCCCAAAAGAGGAGTTAGAATCTTATATTGAAGGGGCACCAAAAACTGTTGCTGATCAGAGGGCCAGGAAGGTGTTCTTTTTTCTACATTTTTTTGTATAAATTATATAACATAATTTTGTATAGAATTCAGGCACTATAAATTTGTATCCTGTTGTGCAGATCGCTAGGTTCAAACGTCAGAGAGCTGCAGAATCAAAGTTGTTGGAAATAAAAGAGCGAAAGGAACGGCGTGGGCGTTCTACTAAAGCAGCTGCCCTGTCCACCCCTGTTGAAGCAGGAGAGGAAGAAGTATTGGATGATGATGGGGAAGAAGAAAGAGAGGTTTGTGTCTGATCCGCTACTTATTTTAGTGTGACGCTGTTAATATTCTGCTACTCCTGCTTTATTTTGTGAGTTTGTGCTATATGCCTGTATCGCTGAAAATCTGTTTTTATATGATTCATTTGCTTTCCATTAGATAGGCTTAAATTCAGCTAACTTCTTCTGTAAACATTGGTAATTAGTTCTCACTGGATATATTTAAAAAATTGGGATAAGCTCTTAAAAATTGGTTTCTGGGACCTGTAGTGGTCTCATATGTTGCCTGACTGGCTTATGATTTATGAAACGGATTTTGGCTGTTTCAAATGCCTGAAAGATTGTGTGTGTGATTGCATAATTGTGATTGCTATGAAGTATGAACTATATCTGCTCATTGTACCATTCATTTATTTTTTTTCCTTTTTTTTTTCAGGCTTGGACCACTACCATATCTTTGGCAATCTGTAAGGTTGGTTTGTACTTATGCAACAGTTTCAGTTGTTGAAACTTCTACTTCCATTGTTCTCATGTTTATCTTGTGCCATTACATATTCAGGCACTAGATCTGCTGGATATGTTGAAGACAGAGGAAGATATGCTTTCTGCTGTAAAGGATAGACAATCCAAGGTAGTAAAATGCTTGGTGTGTCTAATACTTCATAAGGCACTGTTGTGTGCTCCTAGTCAGCTGTGGACATATTGCTATCATTTTACGTTGATATTTTTGCACTGTAAATCTTTATTACTTTATGGAATGTTGTTGAGTTAAAAGTTAGAACTCGAAATGTTATAAAGTAGCAGAAATTAATACGTAGCTAACTTTGTTAAAACATCGAAGCATGTTTCTCAAGCTAATTCTAGAATCTCAGGCCAAATGTAGCATATATAATTAAATGTAATAGACAGATTCCATTTTAAATAGGAATTTGCTGACTTAGACTTGGTTTTATTTATTGTTTCTTGTGATTTTGCCATGTTTCAGGATGGGGATAAGGAGTTCTCTAGGGATGTTCTTGATGAACGAGCCAAGAAAGCAGAAGCTTGGCATCGTGATGCTGCAGTTCGCGCACAGTACACAAAGCCATCGCCACCAATCACATGTGCCACTTTCGCCCAAGATGTTCTAGAAGGAAGAGCAAAGGCTTCACAAGCACACGATCACAAGCACCAACCACTAATATTTGGACCAGCCAGCCTTGTGAATGGAAGCTTAACAACGGAGAGAGAAAGAATGGCAGCACAGGTCTTCCAACCTAGTCATAGGTACACATTATCCCCTTTATCAATAAAATGCACACACAACCTGGCTAATGAAAGGCTTTGGAATACGGAAATATAAGAGTGTTTTAAACAGACCATGTGCCCAAAAAGAGATGAAGTTTTATTTCCTTCTAGTTTTCAGTGTTCTATTGCTGAGGACTCCATTTTGAGAGAAGTGGTTGGGTAGAGTTTTATACTTTTACAGTTTTACTGGTAGACAAATCTTATGGGAACATGGTTTAGGCTAAGGATGGACTTTACTTACAGTCTGCTTACATTTTTTGAGATGCTAAGTTGAATATTTTTATGAAAGGTTGCCAACTATGAGCATTGAGGAAGCTGGGCTAAGAGAAATGGAAATAATGAATAAGTGGCAAGAGAAAAATGCCAGACTCATGGAAGAAGCCAATTCTTCTTGGTACAAGGATAGGAAGTCAAAGCCAGGAGAAGACGATGATGAAGATGATGATGCTGCACAGGAGAAAGCAAGGGCTTGGGATGACTGGAAGGATGATAATCCACGGGGCGCGGGAAATAAGAAACTTACCCCTTGTGGGTAAAGTGAGTTCTTCCCTGGCTTAAGAGAGAGTAACGGGCTTGGGATAAATCTGATTTTATAATGAAATCCCGTGATTCATAGTTGATATACTCGTAGTTAGTTTGTGTTAAGATTATATGTATACACAAGGATATTCATTTGATTACATGTGTATATTCTTAGAGTGCAAGTAGGGTCCTACCCCACCCTGCCCCCTTTTATTTTCTGTTTTGCACGATGCTTCCTACGGATATTTGTGGTATTAGTTTGTTTTACAATTTGCACCAAAATAACGAATCATGATTATTTGTCTTACTGACTTACTAATTAAATTTTGCATTATACAAAAGTTTCTATAAAAACATGTTCGGTTTTGAATAATTTTGAGAAAATAATTACGTTGGTTCTTCTAGAAAGTATTTTCAGCAAAAACTGGATTATACAGTTTAGTTACACCTCAGCTTTCACCTTTTAGAATCACGTCTTCCAAATTTGTTCTCGATTCATTAAAGGTTCTCAATGAAAATTCGCTGTGAACCTTGGTGAAATGACAATGAAAATCTTAATGCTATTTATTGGTCTACCTGTGTGTATGGAAACACTGTAAAGATGAGATAAACCACATCAATCTACCTAAAAATGCCGAAGCTATAGTTGTTAGTTGTAAAGGGAACGTGAAAAATCGCATCAACAACTTGTAACCGAGCACGCTATACATGTATACAGAAAATGCACTCCTCTACTGTTAATAGAATAATGGTACTTCACATTTTTGCTTTAGTTGTTCTCAGCTTTGCATGCTTGGATTAAAGTTTGGAGAGTTTAAAAATAATTTTGCTTTTAAAGTAATAATTTTTTTCTTTTACATTTTTGTATTGAAATTCGTTTTTATGCATTAGAATTCGCAAAAATACTTTTATAGCTGTCATCCAAACATATTTTTGTTATTTTTGTTTAGTTTGCATCAAGAATGTATTTGAATTGATAGGTAGAGACTAATTTCTTTTAGAAACCGAAGTGGTTTTTTAACAATTTTTGTTATACTCACCGATAAGAATGTACAATCAGTTCATTAGTATGTGTAGAACATGTTTTCAGTTTGTAGTAAGTATATATACATATATCTATTTACTTATTTAATTATTTTGGTAGTAATTTAAAATGTTTGAAAAGGGAATTTTAGCTTATTCCCAGACCATAGAAAATTGCCAGTGACTGATAGGCACTTGTGCGTGTTTGGATTATTAAAAAGATTATTTCAATAATCAATTATAAAAAATAAGTTTTAGATTTGGAGATATTAGGTGAAAAATAATTTTAAGATAATTTATTTTTAATAATTAATTTTATGAATTTATTTTTAATAATTAATAATTAATAGATTTGGAGATATAAAAAAAAATCTATGAAGTTATTTTTAATAATTAATTTTATATTTAAAATAGGATAAAAAAGTTAATTAAAAAATTGTTAATTTTTAATTATAAGTTTTAAAAGTTTACTTATTATAAAAAATTGTTTCTTTTGTTGAAATTACAACTAACATTTTAACTCTTGTAAATGCATATTTTTTATATACAATTATTTAATTAAATAAATTAAAAATACTTTATTATATTCTTTCAATCAATTAAATTAATATAACAATATTAAAATAATATTTAATATGATTTAAATTTGAAGATAATTATATAATTATAACAATATTTTGAAGACAATAGAATTTGTTAGAATTTAAAATAAAATAAGATTTATTTTGAATTTGAAGATAATAACAACTCACAATTTGTTAGAACTTAAAATAATAACATACTCACAATAACAATAATCAATTTAATTTAAATTTAAAAATAATATTAATTGTCATAATTTAAAATAAAACATAATTTAATTTGAATTTTGAATTTAAAAATAACAACATACTCGATAATAATTTAATTTTTATAAGTTGTGTGCGAAAATCATTACATAATGAAAGAAGAGAAAAAATATAAAGTCAGTTGATCGAGAGAGTGAGGAGAATGAATCTCACTCTTTAAAATAAGTATTCAAATTTATAATATAGGAGTTAAATTAAATATTATAATTTAAATTATCACAAACATGTTTGAAAAGAGTAATGCCAATAGGTTTCTCTCTACCAATCATATTATAATCGTTGAAAAATCTTAATCCAAGCATGCCCAGAATTGAATTTTTACTTGTAGTGAAATTCATTTCTACACAAAATCGCTGTCCCCTTATATTGAGAAGAAAAAAAAAATAGAAGAGAGAAACACTATCTAATAATTGTTCTCTTCCTCTCCCTCTCTCTCTAGGGAGGTTTTTTCTCCCTTCTCTCTAGGAAGTTTTATACGATATGATGTAAAACTCATTTATATATTCGTGCATTAACTCATTACGGATGCAACACTGCTGTGTGTGGTATCGTATCAATTTGCATGGGCCCAAAATAAGCATCACCAAAAATTCGAGATCCGTGGTGGGAACATAGGCTATGATTTTCTTCGTCTAAGATTAAAAATTTCTTACACTTCGTTGTCGTACGATTGTAATCATAAGGTGGATAGATATCAACATCCATCCTCCAAGCTCGTTATCTTTGAAGTTTTAAAATCAAATTAAAAAAAAATTAAAAAGAACATTTCTAAAATGTATTGGCGAATTTGAAGCCGGCATTACCGAGTTCACATTCCAATAACAGATCTTGAATTTTCGAAATTACAAAACGTTTATATACAAACTGCTAAAGGTCCGGTGAGTCATCCTTAGATCAATAATAAAGGCAAAAGTATATATGATATGATATAGCTATACATAAACAATCATTTGTCGTTCCTCCACCAATAAAAATAAATCTTTTAAAATTATCAATGATACTTGTGTCTGGCTGACTCTGCTATTAATTATTGAATAATGATTAAAAGAGTATAGTAAACAATAATATTTCCATGGGTTTATTATCAGTTGATTAAGGTTGGGAAAGTTGTTGTGCCTTAAAATTAAAATGTAATATTAATTAGTGAAAAATTTACTGTAATGTATTATATAAAAAAATCATATTAACCATAAAAATCCATAAAAGTTGAAAAGAAAACTTAATTGAAGTTTTGTTAGCACCAAGTGCGTGGATTAATTGGCTAAGACTTAATTAGGAGAGGCCACTTATTTAAAGCTGTGGCCTCTACCAAAATATTGAATTTTTGTTTTTCCTCATTGGACTTAATTAGGAGAAGCCACCTACTTAAAGTATCTTAATTTTTTCTGCTATGTGTATGACCCTGACATCCATAATTTAGTTTGATGTTGTATAGCTTTTCTTTAACAGGTTCCAGCTTTTACAGATCTCAATTCTAAAAAGGAAACCAGTTAAATAGAAGCGCATATCCCTCTAGTGCATTTGGTATCCATCATGACTCTTGACACCTTTATTGCTTGGAAATTGAGAAATATGTACTGAACGCAACATATATTTTTGCCCCACAAATATCAAGGATCTGAGATTGCAAAATTGGTGGTATCACAAGATATTTGAATTCCTAACTTGTGAAGGTATATTACACGGATGCAAACAATTCCCCAGTAATCGCAGGTTTAATTCACGGATAAGATACGTGGTCCAGGAGAAGTTATTAGTTTGCTTGTTTGTGTTGTTATTGTTATACTATATACTACCAATCGTGACAGGGACCGATTTGTCAAAAATGAGTAAACCACGTTGCAAAGCAACCAGTACTTTTTCCCAACTTGTATACTTATACGGAGAAGGAAAACAGAAAAATATACTCTCTGTAACTGCTTCCATGCACTTTCAAATATGTACTGTCAGAGATAAATTTTAAAAAAAATAAAATTATCTCATGTTGAAACTCTGGTCTTGCAAGTCTTTTTTATTATTATCATTTCTGGTTCGGCAATAATTTATTACGAAAATGTTTTACTGTGTACTTTGATCACCAATAGACAGGTAAGCAACTCTGATGTTATTCAATATTCAATAGCCAAATTGATTTTGGATATCTATTCTTTTTGTTGCTCAGCTTCTCTCTCTTGCAATTAATGGTGACAAGCATCCAGGAATCTAGTGCTTTTGCTTGCTAAAATGGTTATTAAGACCTTAGGCAAAGAGAAAGGAGTGTGAACAGTGGGGGGTTGGTGGTGGTAGGAGGAGAAGAGAGAAAAAATTAAAATAAAAGAAAGGAAGGAGCATGTGGGGTTGATAGGGCAGTGTTTCACTGAAAACCAGGGAGCACAATTCATAGCTCTCTTTCTTTCTATTCAGTGTAGAGTACCCTTTTTCAACCGAATGTGCAGTGTTACACGTGTAAGCACCCATCTTCTATGCATTCTCTGGCCCTTTTTAGAAGATACCTTTCACATCAGTTACATGAGCTTTGCTGTTTGGTGTGACTGGTGGAGTTAACTTGTCCATTGGAATACTTTTTTCCTGAACCTAGCTGCAGTTTCTTCCTTACTCACTGCCTTGTTTTTTTCCCTGGATGTGAGTAGCAGCAGTGGAAGTGTAAGTTGTTGAATGTTTTTTAAGGAAACTATTGCTTTAGTCACATTCTGCACCCATCAATTTCACCGGGTATTGCTGTTCCTCAATTATTGCACAGGCAGTGTACTAAGCCTAGTTGGTTCCCAATTATTGAATCATTTCGTGATCTGTTTTATCAGAAGTGGGTCTGTGTTTTTCCCCATTTGTGTCGTATGAGTCATGTGGCTTGTAAGGTGATGTGGGACTTACAGTTTGCTGGTTTTGTTTTTTAACTTTTGGTTTTCAGCTGCAGAGGTGCCAGGGAATCCGATCTCACAGGAATGGGTGAGAAGGAAATCTCTGTTTTGGATAGAGTTGGGTGTGACAACAAGAGTGACACTGAAAGCATGTATCCCGTGTATTTTGGTGTTTCTTGTGCATTCTTTGCGCTGCAGGTTCTTTCAGAACCACAAGTTGAAGTTAAGAGATGGTCTAAAATCCGTGACACCATGCTTCAAGGGAGTGCCCAGCTCTTGGGGTTGATTGTGTGGAAAGTTCAGAAGGGAATGCCAAATGGGGGAGAGGGCAAACTCAGAATTGCTGAGAGAGAAATTGAGAATCTGAAAAAGATGAGGCATGAGGATGCCAAGGCCAATGAGAAAGTTGTGGGAATCTTTGCAGCACAAGAGCAAAGCTGGTTGAGTGAAAGGAGGAGACTCCGCCAGCAGAATGGGGCTCTACTGAGTGAGTTGAGAGTTTTTGAGAAGAGCAAGGATGCTGCTATTTCTGAATTGAATCAGAAATTGAAGGACATGGAAGCTTTGGTGGAGTCAAGAGACAAGGAGATTGAACAAGAGGAGCAGAAGAGGAAGGAGCTAGAAGAAAAGCTGACCAAGGCTGAAAGGGATGCTGAAGAAATGAGAGAATCTGCTAGGCGTGAGGCTCAAGAGCATTCTTCTGATCTCAGGAAGCACAAAACTGCTTTCATTGAGCTGGTGTCAAACCAAAGGCAGCTTGAGGCTGAACTCGGTCGCGCGGCTAAGCAAGTGGAAGCTACGAGACAAGAGCTTGCATCTGTGGTGGAGAAGAAGGAGGAGTCAGATTTGATGGCCCAGAAATTATCTTTGGAGATCACAAAATTTCACAAGGATTTGGAACAGAAGGATAAGATTTTGTCAGCAATGTTGAGGAAGTCTAAGTTGGACACTGCAGAGAAGCAAATGCTGTTAAAGGAGGTCAAGTTATCAAAGGCTAGGAGGAAGCATGCGGAGCAGGAGACAGAAAGGTGGAAGGCTGTTTCAGAAGGAAAACATGAAAGACATTCCTTAAAAAGCATGTTGGTGAACTTGAGTTCGAGGATGGATGTTTTCCCTGGTACTAGAGGCATGCGGCATAGTTCCACTGGGTCCTCACACATTGCAAATGAACCAGACCAACTTTCACCCTTTTCTGATCACTATTTGCAGCAAAGAAATGGAGACTTACGTAAGATTAAATTCTTCAAACTTGTATTGTATATGATTTTCTTTGTTGTTAGTGTACAGAGTTGCCTTGACCCTTTGTCCTATTATTTCGTCTCCAGCCATTCCCGCTAATGCTAAGCGTTTGGAAGATTGGATGAGAGCTGAAGCAGAAAGATATGCAACCTTGATTGAACAGAGGCATCGCTTAGAGCTAGATGCCTTTGCTGAACAAATGCAACTCAAAGATGAGAAACTAGAGGCATTTCGCTGGCAGTTGTTGAGAACAGAATTAGAAACCAAACAGCTGCAGGCACATGTGGAGGGGCTGGTCAAGGATGTGACACAGCTAAGACATGACAAGATGAGATTGGAGACCTTACTGTTGGAGAGAGAAGATGAACTGACTTCCCTGAAAGAGCAATTTGTATCAAAATTGAGGCCCTTAAAAAATAACTCAAATTTGCCTCCACAATCTTCAGAACTAGCCCAAGATGCTGTCTGGTCCAGAGTCAAGGTTGTCAAGAGAAAACCAGGTGAAAAAGTTCTAGAAATGATGGAAACTTTGATTGAGGAAGATTGTGAGAAGGAAGTACAGTGTCTTCCCCATGATCAGCTTAACAGTGCTAATTTACTAGTTCAATCTCCAGAAAATGAGATTGCAGAAGAAAAGGGAATTCCAAGGGAGGATAGTCCTACTCCTATGCAAAATCAAAGTCCAAATAAAGTAGAAGCTGATGCTTCTGAAAAGATAGCATCTACCAGCCAGACCTTTAGTACAACACAACAGTCCCTATGGAAGATGGATCTTCATGCTCTTGGAATATCTTACAAGATCAAGAGGCTGAAGCAGCAACTTGTTCTTGTTGAAAGGTTAACAGGAAGGCAAGCCAATGATGAACAAGCAGAAATTACTGATGATAGCAAAGTTGGTATAAAGGCTTATCTGTCCTTGACTACTTTGCTGAATAAACAAGTTGGAAGATATCAATCCCTCCAAGAGAAGACTGATGATCTTTGCAAACGAATGGTAAGCATCCATTCTATATAGTTCTATTAGTTTTTTTGTCGCTACAATTCATTGACTACATGCTCACAATCAATCTTTTATCCATGTGAACATTTTTGGCTTCTTTTTAATGCCCATTTATGACATAGAAAAATGGTGCAATGTTGCATTAACTGTTACCAAAATTCTAGTGTCCAACTTCATTTGGCATTGCAAAGTTGAGCATCAGTCAATCAATCATTTCTTGCACATTATTTCAGCACGAGAATGACCTCTATGCAAATCGTGGAGATGTGAATGCTGCAAGAGCAAAGGAGAAAACATCAACACTGGAGCACTTCCTAGAGGAGACATTTCAATTACAGAGATACATAGTTGCAACTGGACAAAAATTGTTGGAAATTCAGTCCAAGATTGTTTCTGGCTTTGTTGGAGTGGCAGAAGAGATGGAGAAAAGTTCTGGCATTGACATGAACCGCTTTGCCGACAGTATTAGAAATCTGTTCCATGAAGTTCAAAGAGGTCTAGAAGTTAGGACGGCTAGAATTATAGGGGACCTAGAGGGAACACTAGCTCGTGAAGGAATGATATGTTTGAGGAGGTAGCTGTGGAACTTTGGTTTCCTGTGCTGTGGCTTAGAATGGCCTTCATGTGTTTACTTGTCTATACTATACTTATTGCTGTAGTTAATAGCATCAATTTGTATATGGATGTCACACAAAAATTCAAATGGAATTGAAACTTCCATGATTTTTCCTTTCTCAGTTGACTTGAAGGAACTCAAAGACCCAGTGTATTAAAAGGTGACAGGGCATGCCCCCAAAAGAAAAGGGAAAGTAAACTTCATGTATTTCCCTCATCTTAGAGCGTTAAATAATTTGCACTTAGTTAGGTTGGATAAATAAATGAAAAGTTAAGTGTACTGTGTACACTGGTTTTATTTCAAACTTTTCATATTCCCATTTTCAATGTACTCGACCAAATATACCTATCTTTAATCAGCACGACATGCCACTGAACCCCCCAGCCCCCGGGCCAACAAAAAAACATAGGCCATTTTATTTCTGTGAATAATCTATGCTTATGGAAATAAAAATAAAAATGTTAAAAACAGAATGCGTGAAATATTGAAATATCAAGGCACTATGATCTATATGGATAGTTATGTGTGCAACAAGAAAGAAAAATATTCTTTGGATATGCTAAATCTTACACTAACAAGGTTTTTTGTTTTTATTCTTCTCACTTCTAATCACATGAGCTTTGACTAGCCTTCGTGGAATATTTTCCTTTTGTTGATCTAATATTTCATCAAATAAGGTGCTTATGGTATATGATGCCGTAATGATGTATCAAGCTCTCTCTTCTCTCAAGCGTCCCTCTTTGTTTCCTCCTCTAGCTTTGCAAATTGTAAAGTAGAAGAAAACATAAATGGTGAAAAGAACAGCAAAAGTGTAAGCACCAAATTCTTCTTGTCCATACACTGACAACATTGCTTTTATAAATCCGAGTTTCTTTTTGGGTCGTGAAAGTGTGAATGACAAATGTTCAATACAATTTACAAAATCTTTTCCTTTTGTTGGGCCACTCTCGGTTGGCTGAACCCTCAAAAGTATCGTCGTCGGCTCGGAAACCATATAACTTGCCTAAAATCTAAGAAGCAATTCGTCACCACATTGGAAATATAACAATATTTGGTTGTGCTATAATATAATTGGGCTCAACGTTTCCCTTTTATCTTACACTCCTCAGTCCCTATACGCTGTTTTTAAGCACTATCCAATTCGCTAGATGGAAGACTGGCTAATGTGGTCTTCATTCTTCAATCCAATATTATAGGGTTATTTGGGTAATCCTGAAATTGCAAATAAAAATTAAGGGATATGTTTTTAACATAATTTATATGAATTTTTCAAGCCGTTTTAATGGTATACAAAACATTATATTTATATGAATTAGATACATTCACCAATAAATGTGAGGTGGATATTTGAAAGTTCACTTGGGATAACCAAGCTGTACTAAATAGAGATTAGACTACTCCCATCAACGTGTCGCATATAATAAACGCACAGTTTTGAACTGGACAGCGAACCTTCTTAATGAGCTTGAGCTATTCAAACTGCAAATCAAACATTGATTTCTTTTTTGATAGTTTTCTTTTTTCTTTTTTCTCCTATTTAAGTGGCGTATACCTTCAACTAATTCCGCTTCTTTTAGTAACGCACTACGAAGGAGAAAAGAAGCAATAATTATTTTAAGAGGAAAGAAAAGTAAAGAAGAAAAGAAAATAGCATATACAGTTTTAGGTAGTGGATGCATTCGATGGTTTAGACATATTTATTCTCTTCCACTCACCCTATAGGGCCATCTCCAACTCAAAATCCCTCCTTGGAATTCTTAAATGGGTTCTACTTATACACATTATTCATTTTTACTTTTTTTTAACTTAAGCAACTTATAAGTACCCAATCCCTTCAACTCAGTAACTCCAAAAAAATTATTAAATGGATCCCACCAATAACCTCACATCCCCTAACATTTCATCAATAATTTATTTATTAAGTTATAATTATCTTATTTATGAAACAATTAAATTATTTTATTTCACCCAAAATCTACTTCCAAATTAATTTTTATTTTTTTAAAATATATAAAGCTGACATGCTAGCCCACAATGATCAAATAGGAACTGATGCTTGTAGAAGCACTTGGTCCTTAATAAGATCTCACTCCAACGCATTACACTAAATAGGCACCGCTCCTTAATTGAAAGGACCTGTAATTTTTGTGTCGTTGCAAATGGCCTAAGGTACTTTTACAATTTTATTTGAGTAGTGTTGCTGTATACTAAGAAATTTTCGGTATTGAAAGCATATATTTCAAGTGGCTAATTTCAATTCTACAAAAGAGCTATATTGCTTAGGAATGGAGACTTTTAAGTTATTATGCTTAAGTTATCAAGATTTCAAAGAACGGATGATTTTGAATTTGATGATGATATCAAGCAAACAAGACAAGTGATGAGAGTGTCAAAATGCGAAAAATATTAAGATATTCAAGTGAAGCATTTTGAGTAGACCACATCACATGACAATTAGCAACAGGTTATCAAAATCATTTGTATCAAGTTAGATGTTAGCATCTTAGTTAGTCGATCCTAGACACTTATTACACATGTATGTGTTGGATTTCAATGTTAGTAGAAATCTATAACTAAGGACCTTTATAGCCATTTTTCTCAATCAAAACACATTACATTAATCCTTGTAATACCTACACACTAAACGTCAATCAGTGGCTACTGATTCCAAGAGTAACTTGTATGTATTCACCCAAGTTTAATTCCAAACTCTACATTGCTGCCGTTGTTCTTTCTTTTCGATTTATTTTCCGTCTTTACATTTCTGGTCTTTGATATTTCCTACAATTTTTCTCAAACATATATTTACCGGAAAATTTTAAAGTAAAATTTGAAGGGAAATAAATTAATTTAGAAAATCATAAGAATTTCTGTGGATATTTCTTGCACCTTTTTTTCTGGCAATTTTATTTACCAGGAATTTATCGTGAAATTATAGTTATTTGCAGATTATTTTTTTTTCCAAAATAGAACAGAAAAAATTGTATGAAATATTTGTTTTTTATTAATTTATTTAAATACTTTTTTATTAAAGTTTAACTTATTTTTAATCAAAATCTTTAAAATTTTAATTAATTTTTTGTTGGAATAAAATAATAACTTTTAATTAACTTTAAATATATCTCTTAATTTAAGGATTCCCAACTTCACCTAACAATATCTAATAATAAATTGAAAAAGAACAATTCAAATATAATAAAATTAATTTTTTTTGTTAAATTTCAAAACAAGAGTTTAAAATCTATGCACTCACAATGTTGATACGGTCAACCAATAACAAATCATGGTAAAGATGACTTTTAAGTTAGTTATTATAAAAGTCAGCAAGATAATCATGCATGACAAACTCTGATTGGTTTACACAGGAAGCATTTGAAACCAGGGTTCCACCACAATTTTTCCACCAAGCCAAAAAGTAGCTTTAAGGCTACCACGGTTTTTTAATGTGATCCACCAAGTTTCCAAACATACTATCAATGTATATACTATTTTCTCTTAAAAGCACACACAAAAAAAACTATTTTCTCTTAAAAGAATAAAAACATTTCATTTATTTAAAAGTTCAAAATTATTTATCAGCAATATATTTCTTGCGAATTTATCTACAAATATTCCTGCAAATTTACCTGTGAATATATGCATCTGCAGTATTTACTGCAAATTTTCCTGTAGATTAATCTGCAGTAAAACTTTCTTGTGGATTTATCTACAAGAAAATCTGTAAAAAATTGGAGAATACTAATTTTTTATGAATATATATATATATATATATATATATATATATATATTGCGGATTTTTCTATATTGCGAAAGAAAACTGTAAGAATTTTTTTATGAAATCAAAATTCATAAGTGAAGTTTTTTTTTGGAGACAAAAATTCATAAGAAAATAAGAAAAGTTGTTTTCTACAAATTTATATAAAATTTTACAAAAAAAAAAGCAGAAAATTAATGATTTTTTAATAATGCATCATGAAAGCATGAATTATCAGGGGCATCACTATAAATAAATTTGAGAATCACTATAAATAAATTTGAGAATCCATTCACAGGTTTGGATTACAAGTGGCAAATCAAGAGTAACTTTCAAGATTTGGATGACACATGTTATTTACAAAGAAGTTCGGATAACACATGTTGTTATATGATGCTTCGTAAATATTTGGTTTAGTTACAGATCATAATTGTAATCATTATAATTATTACATTAATGAGTTTTAAATAGCTATATTTGAATTTTGAATTTGAAAATTCTATTAGATACCTATGTTTTAAATAACTACCTTAATTATAATTAAAAATTCTATTGGACATTTGACTTAAATATTTGTTAATAACTAACAAGAATAATATATATAGTTTCCTTCATTATTTTTGAATTAAGGATAAACTAACAAGTATTTTTTATTTTTAAAAAAATTATATACTTAATCAATAATTTTTTGCTTACACTCACCCTAATTTTGTCCTAAATAAAAATCCATAAATAATTTTTACTTAATCAATAATTTTTTACTTACATTATATTATTTATGACAATAATTTAATATAAGTTTCAAGAACCAAAGTAATTATAATTATCTATTTTAAGTATAATTTGGGAATATATTTGTGTATAAATTTAAATATATATTTTAAATTAATTTGTAAGTATAATTATTATAAATTAATTTAACATATTACTTTTTTAAAATTTTCCATAATTATATAACTGGTATTTTTTATATTAATTAGTTTCCTTTTTGCAAGACCATTATTTGTAGGTTGTGTAAATATTATAATTTAAGAAAGAAATCTCATATTATTCATAATGATTCTAAATTTCCATAAATATAAAGGTCCATGAAATTGATATTAAATTATTGTCATAAATACAATTCAATTTAGTTCTATTATGATTATCGATATATTTTTAAATTAGATTATATTAACTAGCATTGCTTTAGTTAATATTGGATACTTATAAAATGTCTAATTAATTTAAGTTACATAAATAATTAATGTTTGGATAAATAAATAATTAAAAATTCATAAAAAATAAATCTATCTATTATAAAAGAAGATTTTGTTATGTAGACAGATGCCACGTGACATCACCATATTTATTTATTTTCTACTTAGATTTCATTGATTTTTTTTGTTTTTTAATTCATATAAACACATTATTATATTTAATTATAATAAAATTATAGTAATTAAGGTAATTATAACAAGTATATATTCTAATTACATTAATCAATTAAATCACTCAATCTTAATTAAATTTTGATTTTATATAATATGATAATTAATTTATGAAATTTTATGAAATGTTTTTTTTTATAATTATGGTAGCTTTTTGGTTCATTATCATGATTTTATAACAACCTACTATGAATATATATTATAATGACAATAAGTTATTATATTACGGTAAATACTAACATAATGAATAATAATTGATTATATTATATAAACAAAGATTTTGCCACGTATACAAATGTTACGTGATAGCACCACATTGATTTTTCCTAACAAAATAATACTAAAATTTTATTCTATTTTTTAATTCATAAAAATACATAATTATAGTAACTAAGGTAATTACAATGAGTATATGTTTTAATTTGAAATAGTTAAAGTAATTATGATCATCATATATATGTTTTAATTATAATAGTTAAGAATATTTTAAACTAAGGTAATTATTATTATTATTATTATTATATATAAACAAAGATTTTGCCACGTATGTACACGCCACATGATACACCACATTGATTTTTTCTACTAAAATATTACTAAAATTTTTATTCTATTTTGTAATTCATAAAAATACATAATTATAGTAATGAAGGTAATTACAATGAGTATATATTCTGATTTGAAATAATTAAGGTAATTATGATCATCATATATATGTTTTAATTAAAATAGTTAAGATTATTTTAAGTTATGGTAATTAGATTATTTTAAATTAATTAAAATAATTATGACCAATATATATTATTTTAAAATTTTCTCCATATATATTTTAAATTTTAAAATGTTTGTATAGTGTTACAGATTTTGTCAATAAATTATATTAAAATAATACAAAAAAATCACTTGATAATAATTAGTTACAAGAAAAGTATGTTACAGACAACCTAAAAAAAATGTATATGTGATCTAGAGTATCTAAATTTTAAACATGATAAAATTATTATTATATTATTATTATTATTATATTATATGTGTGTGTGTGTGTGAAGGTTTGGTCACGTATGACTAGCACCATATTGATTTTTTCTGTCAAACTATTATTGAATTTTTATTTCTTTTAATTATTCATAAAAATACATAATTGTAACAATTAAAGTAATTATCACAAGTATATATTATGATTTAAAATAATTAAGGTAATTATGATTATCATACGTATGCTTTATTTAAAAAAGTTAAGATTATTTTAAATTAAGATAATTAGATTATCTTAACCTAATTAAAATAATTATGACAAATATATATTATTTTAAAATTTTCTCTCTATATATTTTGAATTTTAAGATATTGCAAATTTTTTCAATAAATTAAATTAAAATGATACAAAAAAATTCACTTGATAATAATTAGTTACGATAAAATTATACTACAAACAATCTAAAAAAAATTATTTGGGATCTAGAGTATTTAAATTTCGAATATTATTAAAATTGTTAATTTCAAATTGGTAATTTTGGGGTGATCTTTCACTTTTTAATCACATTCTTAAACCATTTTAAAATTTATGTTTTTTTTTGTTTCCAATTTATGTTTTTTATAAAATTCTTCATTTTTTATATTCATGACATATTTTTCCGCAAAGAATAAGGTAATTATTGAATCTATTTCATTGTTCTTCATTTCTTTTCTTATTTTTTATGTAATTCTTTCTTCTTTATGTTTAGGGCATATTTTGTTGTCATTGAAAAATGTAAGCAATTAGTTTATTTTATTGTTCTCGAAATTTTTATTATTGTTTTTGTGCTTTGTTTTTAACTTTTGGGATGTTCCCTCATTTTTTTATTGCATTCTTAAACCAGCAAGAGAAGAATTTTCTTGAGAACCCAAAAGCGGAATATCTATCACGAAGAAGTAGAATCATCATTTTTTATTTGAAATTTAAATTCAATTTTCGGAAATAAAATTTAATAAATCTAAAACTCACAAGGCCCATTTTCATGCACGCAAGCCTCCTTCTCTTTATTAGTTCACTTTGAAATCCATTATCATATTTTGATATATAAACACTTGGTGTAAATCCAAACTAAGCAATGTAGGACATGAGCCTTTTGAAATACCCATTACATACAACACTTAATTTCTTTTCTTATTTTTTGTGCTTTTTTTTTTATCAATTTTTGTGGTAATTTCTTACTTTTCCAATTGCATTTTTAAAATTTTTAAAGTTTGTGTTTTATCTCCAATTGGTAATGTGGTTTTTCGATTAGTTTAGAGATTTCTTTTACGCTTTTAATTTTTTGGTCTATATATTTTACAATTTGTTTTTTAATGGAAATTTTGTAACTTTTAAATAATTTTTTTTAAATGTTTATGTTGCTTGTGTTTTTGTCAAATCCAAAAGCCTATGTAAATCATTACTAAGATATGTGTCTTAAACCTTATAAATTCTCACTCGATAAGCTATGGATTCAATTTATATATTTGGTACAAGTTCAATTATAGTAATGTTGTATCATATTCATGAAGAGATTTCAGGTATTATTTTTAACAATGGTATATCTTAATATTCAATATAGTGTATTTTATTTTGAATTTGTTCATAATGGTGGATTTGATTATCGCAATCTTACTAATGCAGTGTATTTGTTTTTGTAGCTTTTGCTTGTGGTATTCTTTTGATGGCATTGTCTCATTTATGCTGCACATTTGCTTAATGGATGAAAGGAAGGAAGAGTAAGAGTTGTTTGACTAAGATTTAAAATAAAGATAGGAGCAAGATTTATATTCCATATATGTTACTTATTAATATATAGATCACAATAGTTAAAATGTATTTTATACAAAAATAAAAAAATCTATGTGAAAACATATTAAGATTTAGAGGTAATATTTAATCATATAAAAATAAAAATTTTACATCAAAATATATTAATATTTAAGTTGTAGAAGTAAATGCGAATAAAAAAAATAAAGTAAAAATATATCATAAAAAGTTAATATTTTACATCAAAGCATATTAATATCTAAATAAAATTACTAATATTTAAATTTTAAAGTAAAAAAATACCACCAAGATATTAAATATTTTACATAAAAATATATTAATATCTAAATTATTATGATATAGTTTCAATTATAACAAAATTTAAAAGATACTTAAAAATTTAATGACTCTTTGAAATTAATAATGATATTATAATATTATTGATAGGGATCAAAAATATATTTATATCTATTTTTAAATAAAAATATATTATTATATATTAATTAAGGAAACTAATTTTTGTTATTTATTAATTCATAAAAATACATATTATATTAATGAAGGTAACTACAACCAGTATATATTTTTATCTGAATTAATTAAGGTAATTATGACTAACATATATAATTTAGATTTACATTAATTGATAGTATTAATATATATTTTGATTCAAATTTATAGTATATATTTTTTTAAATATCATATATTAATTCATTAATTTATACTTAAAATATCACACTTAAATTATACATTAATATAAATAAAGTAAAAATACCAATCCATAAATAAAAAATAACATATAATATTTGGAAAAAATACCTGACATTTTTTAATATTTATTAATTTATTATAAATATTTGTTGTTACTATTAATATATGAATTATTATAAATTATGTTTATTTATTTTGCAATGTATTTTAACCTTTATACATTATTATTGTTACTATTATGAACCATTTAATTTATAATAAATGTTTTAGTAATGTACTAAATTCAAAATTAAATTGAATTAAATTAAACTTAAAATCATATAAAAATTATCACCTAATTTATAAATACCCACAAAACTTAGCTCAAGTTTTTATCTTTTCATCAGACAAAAATGTTTGTTTTTTGTTCTTCTTTGAAATATAATGAATATTTAAATTGATATACAAAGTTATTCTAATACAAATTAAATACAAAAGTCAATGTTAATGCTTATTATAAAAAAAGTTAATTGTCAATTAAAGCTCATACATATATATATATATATATATATATATGGGTGGGGATCAAGTTATTCCACTTAATAACTCTTGATATGTATTAAATTTCAACGATCCAACTGTTGAATTAAAAGATTATATTGAGTAGATCAAATCTACAAATTTTTATAAAATTTGAAAACTATTTGATATTTCATTAAATAGATTCAAATTAACGCATAATATACTTTTCTAAATTATAAGTAAATGTCGATAATAAGATTAACTAGCTACAAATGTCCGATTTACCTAAAATTTGGCATACATGATCATTGACATATAATCTTTTAATTCAACGGTTGGATCATTAAAATTTAATACATATTAAAAGTTATTGAGTGGTGTAACTCTACCAAGAGTTACTCTTGGAGTAACTTGATCCCCACCCTATATATATATATATATTTAAAATGCATGCATTCATGCATACGATCATGAATTCAATTATAACTAACATACTTAAAGAACTTAATTATTTTTGCAAAGAGTACTAGCAACACACTATCTAACACACTCTTTTAACACACATCCTACCATTGATTAAAATTTATTAAAAACTACAAAATTGGGATAAAGACTCATTAAATAAGAAGTTGGACTCCAAAAAATTTTATTTTTAATAAATTTCAACCAATAGTAGAGAGTGTGTTGCCAACATTTCTCATTTTTTATACATAAGGGTGAAAATGTTACGTGTAAATAGAACTACAAATGAACTAAACCAATTCGAAATTATTAGAGAAAAATTATTCTGTAAACAACATTTTATTATTAATATCTCTTATTAAAATTATGTATATATCTAAGTTACATTCAAATGTAAGTATATTTATAAAAATAATATTTTCTAAAAATGTATTTATATAAATTAAAATGATATAAGACATGTATAAATATTAAATTTAAATATGTATTAATATTTATAATTATTTATATATATATTTATATATTTAAATATTTATAAGTATATATTTACTATCATAAATTTATAAAGAATTAAACAAAATAATTAATAAATATTAGAAAAATCATAGTAATATAAAAAATTTATAAATTACATACTATAAACTTAATACTCTTGCAAAGCACGAGTTATTACACTAGTGAAGAAAAAAACAACGATAAAGGGGGAAGAAATGTTGGGAAATGAAACAAAAGTAAAACTAGGATCACTCCTTTGCATACGACATTGGAAAAAAAAAACTAATTCAAATCAAAATATCCATATATTTTGTAATAAAATTACTTGAATTGTAGTGAGTAGGAAATTTGTTCTCTTAACAACCATACGTGGTATAGGATAGCTGGACAAATTTATTAAGAATATAGATATAGATGAGATTTACATACTACCTCTATGCTTGTTTTATATCTACACCAAAAGCTTTTGTTGTTGTGCCTGTATAATTTATTATTATTATTATTTCTTACCCTCTATCAAGCACTAAAAAGTCTGTATCTATGAAAAGCCTTTCAAAATTCTTAAGACAGTTGGGCCGACACTATAATGATTACATGGCAATTTTTGAATATAATTACAGTTTTATTGGATCCAAATAATTTTAATTCGAATTACTTAAAGTTTTATGTGTTGAGCTTCACAAATTTCTGGTATAGGAATATTTTTTTTAAGGCATAACCATGCATATGGGCTTGCTTGTCGTAGTCATGAATCAATACGCATGTTCCTATATGTGCAACAGTAAGTTGTAGCTATTAAGTTCTCTGGAAGATGAAAGATGTTGTAGTTTCGGTTTACTTGTCAAGAAGCCCTGAATTTGGCATCCAACTGATTAAAGGTAATCCTCATGGCATAAACTTGTCGGTGGTATATATGACATTAATATTTTAAAGTTGTTTAAAATCAATATCAATGAACGAAATTGAAGGAGGAAATTCCCTATATAATTAGTTGCCAGTTTTATTGCAATGGAGAAATTTAGAAAACGAAAGCTTACTATTTCTGGTACATGTATCTCAAGTGCTCCTTAGCAATAACCATCACTAGACTGTCCTCAAACCATATGCATATATTACGACCATATATTTCTTTATTTGGTTTCAATTTTTCGATGTATGGAATATGTTGTGATTGGCTTGTTTGGTCCTAGTTTGGAGAATTTTATGGTGAGGAACCAATAGTTGTATAGAAAACTGAAAAGAAAAGCCACCGTGAGAATGAGTGGACGGAGCAGTGGCACGTTTAGAAAGTTTAAAAGCTGTAAGTTCCATTAAAAAATGTTATTTGCTAATGTAATGGATGAAAAAAATATTAATAGTTAAAATTGCTTTAGTTGATAATCATTTTCTAATAGAAATTAAATTATTAATACAGACATCAGAGGTCAACATTAATAATGTTATGTATTATATAATTAAATATTGATAAATTTATATCATTTTCTATAATAATAATAATAACAACAATAAGAAGAAGAAGAAGAAGAAGAAGAAGAATGCTAGCAACACTCTCTCTAACACTCTCTTTATTATTGATTTAAATTTATTGAAAATCATAAATTTTGATGTATCTCACCTCTAAATCAAGAGAATGACTTATTAAATGAGAGGTAAAATCCTACTAAAATTTGTAATTTTTAATAAATTACAGCAATTAATAGAGACAGTGTTAGAAAAAGTGTTGCTAGCATTCCTCTAATGATAATAATACATTGTTTTCCACATAATAGCGTAATCCTCACAGATGTAGCGAAGAGCTAACACATAACCATGTATTATCGACGAATTGTTTTTGTCAACGTCACATGGTCATATGATTTTCTCAAATAATCGTGTAATTTCCCCAACATCATGTTATGAACAACACCATGTCATCATGCTTTTACAAGATTGTGAACCGTATTCTAATATTGTTTATTCCCCTTTTTTTTCATGTTTTAAAATAATTAAAAAAAGAGAAGAAGGAAGACCCTCGAGGAAGAGGATACACAGATTTGAAAAGAGAATTAGGATTCTCAGTTATCGCAATAAATAACAAGATTAAGATCACTATAGATCAAAAAGGGTTTTCATAATTCTTTATCTTCTTTCTTGCTCCTTTCGCTTCTTGGTTTATCAAATTGTAATATTGTATTTTAGTTTAAGATTAAATCATGGTCTACTCATGAACAACTAAATTTATAATTAGGACTATGATAGATCTTATGTTTTGATTGAGATATTCTTTTATTTCAATATAATATTTTTTTTTTCCCGTCACAATTAGGATCGCCTTAGTATTTGATTTCATATTGAAATTTGGCCAATTTTATTGTACTCTACCTGATGGATTATTGATGACCATTCATGGTCAATTAATGGAACCCTAAAGTGAATTAGGTTATAATTATTAAAGAATTTGCAATTCATGCTTTCAATTAGTTATTAAATTAATAAATCACTTGATGTTTCATGCTATCTTTAATTCAATTCCCAATGACCAATCAGGGAACTTGATTAGGGGAAAGATTATTAATGGTGCATGACAATTGATAGTAAATGATAAGAGATGATTGGATTTTTCAAGGAACTTTGCATTATTTATATAAAAATAAGGAATTGGATAGTTAAATATAAATGAAACCTAAACCCTAGATTTACCAATAATTGAAGCTTTGTTTGTGTGAATTTAATTATTGCCTTTCTTCACTCTTGATATCTTATTTAGATTTACTAATAATTGAATCATCGTTTGTGTGGATTTAATTCTTGCCTTTCTTCACTCTTGATAACTTAATTATATACCAACTGCGATTTCAATTGTCTAGATATTATTATTTGTTCTCTATGGGATTGGCATTTGAAACTCTATTTCTATACTACTTATATAATAGGGTGCACTTGCCCTGTGTCTTGTGTTTGTCAAGTTTTTGGCATCATTTGTTGGAAAACAAATATAGCAAAATATTAGAAAAAAGAGATGCTAATTACTCTAGATGTTTTCATTTACTTTATAAGAAAAAAGCATATGCACTAATTTTTACACTGTTATTCAATTACAAACTATTATGTATGATAAATTTGTTGACTTTTAGAATAACTATTCAAAAAGTCATACCAAAATTAATTTTTAATTAGTTGACAATGTAAATTTTTTTACACTGACAGTGCATATTTATTAAACTCTTTTTTCTTTTGATACTATTATTTGTATGCTAACTCGTTCTCAACTTCTTACCATACAATTTGGTCCAGATCATGCATCTCTTTCGTAAAATGAAAATTTAAATAATTTTTTATAAAAAAATAGATTTAATTAATTGAATCATTAAATTTAAAATTTTCATAAAATAAATCAAGTTTATAAAATTGTATATAATTTAAAAATTAATTAATATTTTATCTCTCCACTTTATTTTAACAGATAATATGTTAGTTTATATATATATATAACCAAGTTATAAAGTAGAAAATAATGCTGCTAAACAACAAGGAGTGAAAAAGACCTAGTATGAGTGCGTTGGTATTCTCTGATCCTTTCCTTTTGTTTCTTTTTCAACTTTTCTGAGCTGGAACCTTTTTTTGGGTCGGATCGAACTTTTTCCTGGTTGGCTAGCGTACGTTTATGTTACTTTCGGGATCAATTTTTTTTTTTGGTTATAATATATACGTTTTAATATAAAATTTATGATAGAAATTAGCTTTTATATATATTTAAATTATTCTTAATAATTTAAAATTAATTTTATCCAATTTTAAAATATCAGACACTAAGGCTCCCTAAAAGACATTCATTATGTTAGGATAAAGACGACTCTCTTTGTGCAATATTTTCGAATATTTTCTTTGATATCCCAAAGTTTATTCATCAGGCATGTAAATTATTTAGAAAATGACCTCAAAAGATTCTCGGATTTAACAATAACTAATTCAAAACTCCTTTACAACCCTATGATTATGAATAATTTACATAAATTTTAAATTATTCTTCTTATTTTCTTTCATCAATGATTTCTTGTTTGTTCATTTTTTTAAAAATTTCTACTTTATCATAAAGGCATATACTTTTCTTTGACTCTGCTAAATGCCATTTCATTTTGGCGAGCTTGTGTTATAATAATAGCAGTCATGCACATTAATAATAAAAAGGTTGTCTTTGTAAAATATAAAATAAAATAAAGAAGTTGTCAACGTCACCTTCCCTCTAATTGGAAAAGATATAAAAAAGTGGAACTTCTATTTAGATTCTTACTATTTCTGAAAGAAAAAAAAAAGTACATCCATGTGATCCATATATTTATTAATAAAATATATTTTTACTTGTAATAAATTCGCAGATTTAAATCTTCTCATATATTGAGTAATATTATACGATGACATTAAAAAGAAAAGACATAAATTTTATTAAAGACAATAAATGAGTCTTGTAATTAATTATAATATATTCTTCTCTCAATAAAAAATATAATATATTCTTATTTGAACAAATTGATATATATCTTTTTATTTTTAATGTGTGCTCAAAATACGAGAAAATTCAAACTCATTATAAGAAAAATATGTTACCATAACTTCTTGGAATTCATTCACCAAAAAAAAAACAATAAATTTAATCTCCCCAATTTTTAATAATGATTCACTTATTATTTGGCAGACATGCGTAACCTCATGATCAATCTTGCAATATTCATAAATTCTACTCATTTTAACTATTTCAACATGTCAATATACAGTGTACCGGACAAAACACACACACACACACACACACACACACACACACACATTTAGGAATATGGTATAGGCATATGTACTTCTGAATTTATGAATTAACTTATTGAAAGGGTTCGAAATGTGTGGATAAATCAAATAGGAGTCGAATAAGAGAGCAAATTATTCCCCCAAACCCTCTTTCTTTTTTGGAACAATTGATCCTTTTTTTTTTCTATTTTGTGTTACTTGTAAATTCAAGTTATACTTGAAAACTACTTTATTATCTATATTTTTTTTGTATTAAGATTATTTATATTCACCATTTTCATTTATAGATACAAACATTATTGTGAGTCATTCATGTCGGTTCTATTACAAGTTTTACAATCAGGGAAAATTTGTCATCGATTTTGAGTGTTTGGACTATAATTAGAAAAGTTTGAAATTATGGTTTAAATAAAAAAAAATTATCTTTTATAACTTTTTTCCGAATGATACGGAGGTTTGCAACTGAAATCATAGTACACTTTATCATTTGGGAGATGGGATCTACACACAAAGAATTAAGGAACAAGGATTATGGGGTAGCCCGTAGAGCGTAGCCCTTCTCCCAAAAAACCTAAAGAAAGAGATAATGTTTTCAATTTGACTTTTTTTTTTTTTAGATATCATGACATTGGTACGAAATATCTATCGTTGGTACCAGCGACTAATCTTTGTCAGGAACCATGAGCGTACACAAGGTGAGTATTTTCCTATAAACATATTCTATACCCGAGACTAGGATTCAAATCCTACACAATTTGGTTAAGAAACACAAGCCCCTATTACTTGTGCCAACCAATGTAGTATTTTAAAAGTTTAAAATTTATTTTTTAATTGAAATTATTATCTTCATATTTAATGTCAATTTTTGAGATCGATTTTTATGGTAAAAGTTATTAAGTTAAAATTTTAATTTTAATTTTTTCCAAAAAATTTTAATTTTAATTAAATAATACCATTGAAATTTGAAAACACTTTAAAATTAAAATTTAATTACTATACACTGTCAATATAAAAAAAATATATATTATCAATCAATTAAAAATTACTATTAATATTAATTTTAAAGTAATTAATATAAAAATTAACAAACTTATCTTACATATAATTTGTGATTGGTAAATAATATGAAAACTAGCCGATTATAAAATCAGGCACAGAACAGTTTCTATCTAGTCCTTCTCCTACGGTTACCTTATAATTGGGGTAGAGTGTGACTTGTTCATCTCCTTTCTACATTTCTCATCTCTGCCACGTGTACAAGTCACAAACAAAACACACGTAATTTATGTCATCTCCATGACTTTTCAAAGGACCAGATTGCACTTCTTCTCTATAACAACCACAACGCACAGTCATTCACCGCCCTTCTCTATCTCTCTCTACAAATTAACTCGTTGACATGTTTCTTTCTCTATAAAAGCACACATACCCACTTCACTAGCTCATCATAAGGTGCCCCTACCACCGTGGTGGAGCGTTTTAGAGAGAGAAGTAAGTAAGTAACAACCAATGATGGAGTCTGAGTCAGAGAAGGGTGATCATGTTCACTACACGCCGACAAAGCTCTCTCTCTTAATCTCACGGCCGAGTATGCCGCCGGAGTCTCCGCCGCCTCCGCAGACTACGGTTTCGGTTCCTTTCAAGTGGGAGGAAGCACCGGGGAAGCCTAGGCATTGCCACACCGAATCGGAGCCCAAGAACAGAGTTAAAACCTTGGAGCTACCTCCGAGGTTGTTGTTTCTGGAGACCAAGATGTCCAACGTTGACGCTGACGGGCCTTCCCCTACAACCGTGTTGGATGGGCCTTACGTGGGCCGGGCCATGTCCTTCACCTCCTCCTATAGGACTCCCAGGGGCTACTGGAATTCCAATTTTGGGTCCTCCAGGTGGAGTGGTTATAAGAAGATTAGCACGGAGGACTCTGAGGGCATTTTTGACTTTTCAGGCCACTGCACTACTAAGCCTAACATGAAGATCACAAGGGTTCCCAGAAGAGGAAGCTTCTGGACTCTATCTAAGCCAAGGTCACACATGTGGGTAAGTTATGCTATAAAATTAACAAACATCCATCTTCTTCACTTTATAACGTTCTCTGTTCGTTATTAATTCAGAAATTCTTAACAAGAAATTTCTTGATTTATTCAATATATGATATTCATGGATTCAATGATCGTGACAAAATAAAACTTATAATTTTGATTTTTGTACGTCTAAACCATCTATCATTTCACATTTTTTTTGTTGCTTTAAGGTATCATAATATATGTATATATATGAGTTTAATAATTATGTATTGTCAGTATAAAATATTTTATATAATTAATTAATTAAAAATTATTGTTAGTATAATTTTAAAATAATTAGTATAAAAATTAATAAATTTATCATAATAATTTATAATTAAATAATTATATAAAATTATTTTACATTTTTAATTTATATTTTTTTTTTCTCTCTCTATATATATATAATCCAAATCATACATAAAGCAAAGCCAGCTAAGATGTTAGGTATGCATTATAAAGCATATATTGTTTCATGGACAAAAGTGATGTTTGACTATGACTGTGCTTTAATCATATTATTATCGAGGTAGCTACAACGTAGCCAGAGCTACCAAAATTATAGAAGTTATATATTAACTTTTATTTTCTTTGTCTAAAAAGTTACTGATTTCGTTTTTAAAGAATATATTTTCCGTCTTTAATTTTCTTAAGCTAAGTCTACCCTACACTTACGCAACTAATGGAAAGATTTGCTTACTTTTTGTGAGTCAAGAAATTAAAACAGTCAAACGGCAGCAACATTTGGGTACCGAAAGCTGGACTTTTACTACCTGGCTTTGAAAAACACCGACTGCTGTTGCTGGTGCGACTAAATTTTTTAATTTTTTTTCTAAAACTTATTTTTTATTTTATTTTCTTAAACTAAAAAGACGTAAAATAAGTGTTACTATATATTATAGTACCCAAATACTATAGTTCTTTCTTCATTGAGATATTCTTGCCAGTAGCGAGTGAGAAATTCTTGTTGCCTTTTGGAAAAAAAAAAAAAACAATTAAGAAAATCCCCCACCATAATACTTTTGTAGATCTCGCAAAACATACAAGTCAATGATGAAAGGTCATTTCGAAGGAGAAAACTTCATGAGGACACTATTTTTTTTTTCCTTGGTTGAAATGTCATGTACCTGGAATTACTCAGACTTTACAAAACTTAAATCAATGAGCACAATTTCTTTGTCCATTTTATTATTACCAATAAAAATATTGAGTGCTTCTTGGATCGTTAGACTTTTTTGCCCGCCCCGTTTGGTTATTTAATCCTTCCCTGTGTCTATGACTTGGTTAGGTTGATTTCTCGTCTCATAATTATAATTTTATAACTGCAGGCAAGCATTTATGAAAGCTTTAAGCAAGTGGTCCCGTGGGGACGCAAGCAACAAACACAGAAAAAACCTGCTTCCAAATTTGACACTGTTTGATCTTTTAGACTTTTACTCTTGTCAAATGGAGTTATTTAAGAAATTATATCCTTCTGACCAAAAAAATGATATCCTGAGAAAAAAGGAAATGGCATTTAGTATATAAATAAAAATTTATTTTACACATCGCAGTCGTCTCTCATAGCGTAGGGATCATGCTACTTGTATATATATAATCATATATGAATTGTGAATTGTCAAATAATTATACAAATATATATGTTCAAGATTAAAAATATATGTATATATTAGCTCTATATATGTATAATTATATATATAAGATTTATCATAGTCATACTAACAAGCGAAAGTAATTCTTACAGTATATTCTGTCATTACTGTAAACTCACCTAAGCAAATCTATATGTAATATATTCAGGTTTGGATTTTGAAATTTTGATTATGGAAAAGACTTAGTCATTATTTTCCACCAGAAGAATAACTCTCATAATAGTGTTATATACTAAAAGTTAAGTATATTGAGTTTGTTTCCGTTAGTATAGTTTTTATTTAATGAAAATTAAATTATTAATATAAAATCGTAAATTTTTACTAACTGTACAATGCAACATACTAATAAATAATTATTATGTGATATGAAATTAAAATATATATCATATTATTATTTTACACCTTATGCTATTAGTATAAAACTATAAATCTATTACCTATATTAAAGATTTAATTTTCAGTAGATAAAGTTTGTATTAATAAAATCAATTTTATACCTAACATTTTTTTTTTGGTTAGTAAATGTATTTATTTTATAGTTTAATTTTTATATACTATCGGTATAAAAAATTTTACACTATCTACTAATTAAAAATCATCTTAAGTTTAACGTCTAAAATAGTTAGAGTTTAATTGTTATATATTGTTAGTGTAAAAAATTTTATACTATCAACTAATCGAAAATAAGCTTTAGTGTGACTTTTCGGGTGTTTATTATCAAAGTCAACAAACTTACCATATATAGAAGGTTGTGATTAGATAATAGTATAAAACTGTTTTATATTGTTAATGCGTAGCCTATTTTCTCAAATAGTTATTCTAAAAGTGAACAAACTTATCATAAATGAGAATCTGTGATTGACTATATAAAAAATCTTTATATTGTCAATAGGCTTAAATATGTTTTAAGTATCTGTAAATACGGCTCTATCTAGTTTTAATCCTTGCCAAAAATTTGTTAGTTTTATATCCCTGACATTTTTTACCTTTTTTTTAGCCCTTATCATTAACTTTAGTTAATTTAATGCTGACTTGACTAACAAAATAAATAATATTAATTAATATAATTCAAGTAATGAAGAATATCTTAAATTAAGATAATTAAATTATTTTTAAGCGTGCAATTCAATTAAATAATGTATTTATTATTTTTTATAATTAAGGTAATTGCATATAATTTACTTTTATAAGTTATTTTTAATTTTTAATATATTATGAAAAATAATTTTTATTATTTTTACTATTGTTCTTACTTTTCAATTCACTAATTTTTTTAACATTGTACTTTTTAAAAAAATTATCATTTACTTAGACACTTATAATTTATTTTTAATATATTAATTTACCTTTAGAGACAAAATCACAACTTGTAATATATTAAAAAAATAAACTATAATACAATTAGTCAAAATTAATGAATTAAAATAAAAAAATAACATCAAAGTAATATAGTAAAAGTAAATTATAAGTGTCTAAGTAAATTATAATTTTTTTAAAAAATACAATATTAAAAATAATTTAGTGAATTGAAAAGTAAAAATAATATTAAAAGTAATATAAAATTACTGTTCATAATATATTAAAAATTAAAACTAAATTGTAAAATTAAATTATATATAATTATTTTATTTATATAAAATAATAAATACATTATTTAATTGAATTACAATTTAAAAATAATTTAATTATCTTAATTCAAAATATTCTTCGTTATCTTAATTAATATTTTTTATTTTGTTAGTCATGTTAGTACTAAATTAACTATAATTAATGGTAAGGACTAAAAAAACACAATAAAAAATGTCATGAATCTAAAACTAATAAAAAAATTTACAAGGATTAAAATCAAAAAGAATCATATTTGGAAAGACTTAAAACATATTTAAGACTTCTCAATATATTCTATAGGTGAATGACATGCATTCTTATACAAGAATCATTGTTTGTATAAGCGAAGTTGCTTAACGATAAACAATCAATATTCCAAACTTAAAATACAATTGAAAGAAGGAGGAAATTAACAAAATAGGGGAATCGAAAGAGGCACCTACGGGTGAATCATACAATAAAAAAGTCCCCAAAAAATAAATCACAAAATCTAAAAAAATCAACACCAATAAATCATCACAAACTCAACATCCACAAGCCCATATTTGAAAATCCAAGTAGTCGTGGAACGAGTTGACGACATTGTTGCATGATTTGTTGAAATATTTGGAAAACCCAACATCTGCTTGACCTTGTTAAACGAGTTGGAGGCAACAAGGGTAGAGGCATCGCAGCCACTGACCACGCAGTCATGGAGGAAGAGGTAGAGCATGGCAATGATAGTCGTTAGAGATGCTTTTATCCTCCACATGGCGTGTTATGTGGGAATCAAGTTAGAGGCGCAATGTGGTGTGCTGTGTAGGGGTCATCGAAGATGCTCTTATGCTACATGGAGTCATCGAAGAAAAGGTTGTTGGAACCAAAATAAATTCTTATGGTGAAAACCATCACCTATAACCTAGAATCAATCATGTCAACCACTAAGGAATTAAGCGAAAGCATACCTGAATTCATGATGACCGGTTGCTCTTTAAAGCCGTGCGGTATGGTCTTCCAAGTCTACACGCACTCCCTTGAGAGAATCCCTTAATTTTCCATCTACCTCCTTCTGATGATGGGATGTCAAAAAAGAGAGAACGATGCATGTAACTTAGGGACCATGACCTATTTATAGATAACCCTAGTGTTTTTTTTTTTTTTTGTGTTTCTATTTTAGCCCATCACAAAAATAAAATTACCCTTTAGTCTTTACACATTAAAGGCTCATATCCTATTAGACACATTAAAGCCTAAATTACCCAAACCTTATTAGATCACTTTTAATTGGGCTTAACCTTAAGCGACAATCCATAATACATAATTATTCACATATAAAGCCAATGTTGGATTAATGATCCAATAGAGGTAATGTGTGGCGGATGGGACTTTTGGGTCAAACAATTTCAAGGAAGAAGAGATTAAAGGAAGGGAGGGTGTCATGAGGGGGTGGGACAATTTCGAGGAAAAAGAGATTGGGGAAGTGTGAGGGTGGGAAATGGGAGAGGGGAGATGGGAGATGGCACGGGTGTAAACTAGTCAAATTGAATCGAGCACTTAAAGTTTAAGTCTAGTTTGTAAAAAAAATACTTATCTAAGCTTGGTTCATTTATTTAAACAAGCCTAATTAAAAACTTGAACTTGACTTGTTTAAAAAATATATGGCTTAGTTTAGCTTGTTTAGTTCATTTATAACTTAATTATTTTTGTTTTATAAAAATTTTATTAAATTTTTTAACTTTATTAGTTTAATATTTAATAAAAATTTAAATACTATATGATAATCTACAAATAGAAATATGTGATTAACAAGTGGCATGTGAGACTCAAACATTCTAAACTATTATATTTTTATAATCCAGTAAATAAAAAATTTATATCTTCTTAACTACTACAAAAAAGGAAACTTCAAAAGTAATTTATTGCTTTCAACAAAGTTCTACATATTTTCATAATGAATATATAAATAGCAAATGATAGTAAAGTCTCCAATCATCAATGTAAATAAATGAGTTATTCACGAGCCATTAATGTTGAGCATATAGAGCTTGGGCTTGGTTCATTTAAATAATCTCAAGCTTGAGTTTGTTTCTTTATTTAAACAATTGAGCTTGAACGAGTATTTAACGAGTTGAGCTCGAATAGTTCACAAATAGCCCAGCTCATTTACACTCTTCGAGATGGGAAGGTGTTGTGCAGGTGAGAAAATTTAAGAATCAAATAAAGGGTGTTGTACCTATGCGACGAGATAAAATAAGAGGTAAATAGGGGGTGTGGTGCCAAGTGTAATGAGATGAAACAAGACAATAAAATGACTAGTTTCCGGGAAAAAAAGTATTGTTGGAGGTGTGAAAAAATGAAATAATAAAATAAGATAGTAATTTTTGGTAAATAAATTACCATTATCAATAAAATTACCATTTGTGAGTCTCAAAAAATGTTTTATAAATTGTGATTTAAATTACACTCAACTCATAGTTATTCTCAAGCCAAATTTATTTCTTGTTATTGTTATTCTTAAGTCATAATTTTAGTTGTTGTTCTCAAGTTAATTTTATTTGTTGTTATTGTTTTTCTTTAGTTACAATTTTTTGTTGTTGTTTCCAAATAGATCCCAATTAGTTTAATTTTCAACCCTGCTTAAATTTTATGCAAAATTATTAATCCCTTACAAGTGAAAATTCTCAATATCTTCCATCTTTTCCTTTGTTTTCAACCCTACCGTGTTTCCTCCATTCTTTCCATGTTTCAAACCCCTCTAACCAACCAACCCCCTACAAGTGGCGTCAAATCCACTAATGAGGAATTGTAAACACCAATCACTTCTATATTTGAGTCTTAAAATTCATAATTTTTCACCCAAGTTGTTGGAGATCCCACATCAACTAGTGATATGGCCAAACAAGTGTAAATAAGTGAAGGACAACCCTCACCTTACAAGCTGGTTTTGTAAGGTTGAATTAGGTTCAAACTCATATTCTAAGATAGTATCAGAGCCTATAATAGCAATTGTTGTTGGGCTTATTGGGCCACCTGCTATCGAGCTGTTATCGAACCAACTGCAAATGTCCAGTCCTACAAACTTCACACTCAAGATTTCAGTCCTTGGCGTGAGGGGGGTGTGTTGGAAATTCCACATTAACTAGTGATATGGCCAAACAAATGTATAAGTGGGAGACAACCCTCACCTTACAAGCCGATTTTGTAAGGTTGAATTAGGCCCAAACCCACATTCTAAGACAAGTGATCCTAGAAAGCATTATGCTCAATGAAGGAGGAGGCAATTTTTGTTAGAAAATTCACGAGCCAGATTCTCAATTAAAGATGACACACTTCTTATTTAATTGTGACTCAACGTGTCAAAGAATGTGATTGTGGGAGTTGACCAAAGACCATATGGTTTTTGGTTAAGAATAAAAGATAATTATAACAACTATTGCGAGCAATTACAAGGAAGGGAAGTAGGTTGACTAAAATGTCAATAGCATCGGTCGAATCATGTTGTTCAAAAGTTCATCAGGTGTTTCAAACAAGTTGTAGGCAAAAAGAAAAGTGAGAGCTCGAAGAATGATGTCGTGCCTTATACAAATGCTATTTATTCTCAAGATAAAAGTGAAAATTTCAACTTTGAGCTTAATGACAAGGGGTTGTCTAACTTACCCCAAGTAAAAATGGGGTTAAACAATCCCATCTAAATTGATTGGTGGAATTAATACCTGCAACCAATCACCTTAAAGTATATCAGAAAATTGCACCAATCATTTTAGATGGGATTGTTTAACCTATTTTAACTTGGGATAAGTTAGACAAACCTAATGACGATTGTTTGGTTCAAGCAATTGGTTTAGTTTAATTTGTGTTTACCCAACTCAACACTGTTTGATTCTGATTTCAAGTTATAAATTTGTAAACCCGAATAAACTAACCCACCTCACTACACCGCATAAGTTTGTACCACAATAGTACTCCTTAATGGGGATCTGTGTGTTAATCCTCACAACATGTCCTCAACCACCACCAACATCGTCGACATCCTTAAAAACCCTATTAGTATGACCAAGTACCCGTCCCATGTCGCTCATGGCTTCTCTAGGAAGTACCTCAGATCGTTAAACAACATTCGACCATTGTCGTGCAAGAATGGCCAAACGTCCAACGAGAACCGTGGAACATTGTTGAACAAGCGTCAACTAAGCCCATAATCAGTGATCTCCAATTGCATGTCCTAGAATTGTCGACCGATCAATTTCTCCACTAGAAGAATATCCTTGCGTTGCTTCTTTGTCTTCTGCTTCTACCTCCATTGTTGTAGGTTCTTGTGAAATTGACATGTTCTCTAACATCTAATCCAATTTGTTACTTAACATTTTTTTTCCTTTTCTATATCTTTTTTTTTTTTTTGATAACTTATATCTGAATGTTTTTATTATGAACGAATGTTACACTGATGATAGAAGAGAAAAATATGACCTATTCAACTAGACGAAAATTGTTACTGATACCATGGTTAAATAAGGAAAAGAAAGATTAAAAGTAAAATATGTAAACTGTGAAGGGAAAAGAAAGAAAAGAATAAAGCGTGAATGAAAGAATGGAAACACAAAGATTTTTTTAGAATAAAATTTACCTGATAATTTTTATCAGATAAGAATCATAGAAAACCTTAACTTTGATTACTTACTAGAGCATGAACCCATGCAATGCACGGGTGAATTGTGAAGAGAGTAATTTTTGTAGGACAAAACGGATTTAATTTCATAGATACTTTTAGTGTTATTCTCCAATCAAAATTGAAGTTCACTTCGGTAATTTATAGTAACCTTTAATGACAACCTTTATTATGTGAAATACTGAGGTGAAATTCAATTTTAATTTGGAGAATAGTATCAAAAATACTTATAAAACTACATATAAGTTTTTGCCGTTTTTGTATGTATAAAAAAAATATATTAACAATTTTGTTAATTTCTTATATTGCTGAAAAAGGATCTAAAATAAGTTAAAATTTTTACAATAAGGAACTTAATTTACTATATTATTATAAAATAATAAAATATCAATTAAATATGAATTTATTCATTGATAAAAATTAGAAATAATTGAATGTGCTTATTTTCGATATAAGTATAAAGTACTATTTAATATATATATATATATATATAATCAATTTTTATTACACAAAAGTTCAAATTGATTTTACAATTTAATACTTACAAAACACTAATGAATATCCTAAAGAACCCTATTTAAAGCGGCCAAAACTCTAATGTCGCCAATTAATGCTCTTGAAATCTTACAAAATATTTCTTTTATATATGTAAAGATTATTATAAAATAATAAAATATCAATTAAATATGAACTGATTCATTAATAAATAAAAAATAAAAAATATTTGAATGTGCTTATTTTTCATTACAGGTATGCAGTACCATTTAATATATATACATATAAGGATTTCTTTAATTTTGCATTTTAAAATAATATACTTACCTTTAATTATTATAATATACAATATATATAATCTTTTTGTAAATTTTCATTACTTTATTTTAAAATAATTACCTCAATTAAAATAATAATCATTATCATAATTACTATTATTATTGTACTATATACCAATAGATTATATATTATACTATAACAATATATACTTTAAATATAATATAAAAGTACTATTTAATATATAATCAGTTTTTATAACCATTTTTGGAGGTAGTCAATATAATTAATTTTTATTACACTAATATTCAAATTGATTTTACGATTTTTGAATTAAAAATTGATTTTACTATTTAATGCTTATGAAACCCTAGTGAAAACCCTAAAGAACCATATTTAAAACTGCTAAAACGCTAATGTCATCGATTAATGTCCTTAAAACCCTACAAAACTTCTCTTTTATATATATAAAGATACTATTTACCATACCACGTACCAATAAATTATATGTTATACTGTTATAATATTTACTTTAAATAAAATACAATAGTACTATTTAATAGATATAATCAATTTTGAAGGTAATCAAAATAATCAATTTTTATTACACCAAAATTCATATTGATTTTACGATTTTTCATTCAAAACAAAAGTTGATTTTACAATTTAATGCTTAAGAAAATTCTAAAGAACACTATTTAAAGCAGCTAAAACCCTAATGTTGTCAATTAATGCTCCTAAAACGCTACAAAATCTTTCTTTTATATATATAAAGATAAAGATTACCTTTATTAAAATAATAATCATTATCATTATTATTATTATACTATATACCAATAGATTATATATTATACTATAATAATATACACTTTCAATATAATATAAAAGTAATATTTAATATATATAATCAATTTTTATAATCATTTTCGAAGGTAGTCAATATAATCAATTTTCATTACAAAAAAAATTCAAATTAACTTTACAATTTTTCAATAAAAAAATTCAATTTTACAATTTAATGCTTATGAAACCCTAACGAAAAACCTAAAGAACCCTATTTAAAGTAGCTAAAATCTTAATGTTGCCAATTAATGCTCCTAAAACCCTACAAACCTTTTATATATATATATATAAAAAGATTACCTTTATTAAAATAATGATCATTACCATTATTATTATTATATTATATATTATGCTATATATAATAATATGTACTTTAAATACAATATAAAAGTACTATTTAATATATATAATCAATTTTTATAATCATTTTCGAAGGTAATCAATATAATTAATTTTTATTATAGAAAAATTCAAATTGACTTTACAATTTTTGAATAAAAAAATTAATTTTATTATTTAATGCTTATGAAATTCTAACGAAAATCCTAAAGAATCATATTTAACGTAGCTAAAACCCTAATGTCACGAATTAATGTCCTTGAAATCCTACAAAACCTTTCTTTTATATATATAAAGATACTATTTATTAGACTATATACCAATAGATTATATACTATACTGTCATAATATATACTTTAAATATAATATAAAAGTATTATTTATTATATATAATCATTTCGGAGATAATCAATATAATCAGTTTTTATTACATAAAAATTTAAATTGGTTTTACAATTTTTGAATAAAAAATTTGATTTTACAATTTAATGCTTATGAAACCCTAACAAAAAACCTAAAGAACCCTATTTAAAGGTACGAAAACCCTAATGTCGCCAATTAATACTCTTGAAACCTTACAAAACCTTTCTTTTATATATATAAAGATAAAGATACTATTTATTAGACTATATACCAATAGATTATATACTATACTGTTATAATATATACTTTAAATATAATATAAAAGTATTATTTATCATATATAATCAATTTTTATAATCACTTTGGAGGTAATCAATATAATCAATTTTTATTACACAAAAATTTAAATTGATTTTACAATTTTTGAATAAAAAATTTGATTTTACAATTTAATGCTTACAAAACCCTAACAAAAAACTTAAAGAACCCTATTTAAAGCTACTAAAACCCTAATGTCGCCAATTAATGCTCTTGAAACCTTACAAAACCTTTCTTTTATGTATATAAAGATATAAGGATATACCAATAAATTATATACTATACTGTTATAATATATATTTTAAATATGATATAAAAGTACTATTTAATATATATTATCAATTTTTATAATCATTTCGAAAGTAATCAATATAATCAATTTTTATTATACAAAAATTCAAATTGGTTTTACAATTTTTTATTAAAAAAAATTGATTTTACAATTTAATGCTTATGAAACCCTAACAAAAACCTTAAAGAACCTTATTTAAAGCTGTTAAAGCCCAATGTCACCAATTAATGCTCCTGAAATCCTACAAAACCTTTCTTTTATATATATAAAGATTTCTTCACGTTACGTGAAGATAACAATCAGTAATTCCTTTTTTTTTTCTTTTTGTCATAACGTTTCCCCACAAGCCAATGTCACACTTTAAATGATATTACATGATCCCTGTATTGTTGCTAGCTATGATATATATATATATATTGTCCTTTACTTTTTTTTTTAATTCTATACCTCTTGTTTTTGTACTACTCTATATTTTTGTAATATTACAATTTCATATCTAATGAAAAAGTTATTCTAACGTTGTGTTTTATTTGATATTTTTAATCTTATTATTATTATTACTACTACTATTACTATTATTAGCATTATTATTACTATTTAAATTTTAAATCATTACTATTGTTTTTATTCTTATTATAATAATTAATATTTAAATTAATTTTTCTAACTAAAAAATTTACAAATGTTACAATTCTCCTCTAAAAAAAATCGTCCTCATAATTTACTTACCCTATAGTAAATATGGAATTGTTCCTTCATTTTATCCTCTAATTAGTAATTACTAGGTAGCTTCACCAGTAGTTTCGTCCCACATCTCCTTTGTTAATAGAATTTATTTATCTCGTAACCACTTCATTCTCTAATCTACGACTTTAACAGGTAGAGTCATATAGGTCGAGTTTTCTTTAAATGTACTGTATTGAGCTTTAGAGCATGAGAAGGATCATAAATTAAACACATTATGAGGATTTGAGAGAAAATAGGGTAATGCTATCTGATAAGCTACAAGACCAATTCAAGGAAGGATTTGATTAGGTCCAATGACCCCAAAAGATTATTATGAAACTACAACTAATAGGGAAAGCAAGAAGAAGATGGAGTTAGACGGAAGCAAAATTAAATTTGAACCAATTATATTTGATTGGATTAGTTTGACTTGGGTTTTGAAAATATTTTTGGCCAATCTGAAATGATTAAAATTGAATTGGTTTGGTTTAGGTCATCAGGTTATGATAAAAAATATATATTTTATTTTTTAAGTTTTTATTTTCACCTATTGAATATTTTATATAAATATTCAATTATATAGGCAAGGTAAAAATATTCCTTATTTTTTAATAACTAATTATTTATTTTATTTAAAATATTTAATTTTTATATAGTTATCACTTTACATATATCATTAAATTTTAACTAAAATATAATAAAAATTTTATATAATAAACATGACCAAATTAAAACATTTGATAACATTAGATAAGATCATAGGAAAATTAAAATAAATAAATAAAGAAAAATAATACCAAAGTTGAAACAAAATTTAAGCTTTAAGTTTAAAATATATTAATCTAAAAGTTAAAACATAATTGATTAAATTAGTTCGGATTGAAAAAAGATAAATCCAATAGTCGAACCAATTATGATTAGTTTGGTTTGGATTTAAAGTGAAATGAATCAATAACCAAATCAATTTAATTGGTTTGGTTTAGATTGTCAAGTTCATCGAGTAAATATGATCTGATCCGATGAACACTCCTATTGAAAAGGAAGAACTTAGAACTTAGACTAACATATAAGAAATGATTATGAGAAAGAGAGGCTAGAAAGAAAAAACACAGTTATAACTATTTGAAATTTTCATGAGTAACTAGTGGTTAATGATTAAATAAAATTTCTTTTTTTTATTATTTAAAGAGAGTAGTCAAACTCTAGTAACAGAGAGTTTACAACAACTCACGCACACTACTCATCCAACCGAGTTAGACCCCTTAGCAAATAAATTTTCTTTTGCTCATTACTTTTTATTGAATCACCTACTGAGTTTGAAACCAAACACGTGTCTGTATTGGGAATTTTTCTTCTTTGATTGTACTTGTTTGTTTCTCTTTTATGTTTTTAAGATAATAAATCATTTACATTTTGGTACATTAGAAAACAAATGGAAGGAATGGGAAAAGAGGGAAAGATAGTAAAATTATCTTTCTTTTTTTATTTGGTTTCTTAATAAGTGATGAGAAAGGATTAAAAAGTAAGTGAAACCCATATATTGAATATTCATTCCAAAATGTAAAGAAAGAAGAAAGATGATCTTATATATTAAATAAACAAAATGTCCTTATTTTTGTGTTTTTTTTTATTAGGAATATTTATGTCATATTATATATATAACTTTTTGTTCTTTCATTTTCTTTTTTATTAATTACCTAAAAAATTATCTCACTTTCCATTCATTTTCTTGTCTTTCTCTTTCTCTTTCTTTCCTTTTCCTTTCTTTTTTTTCATTTTTTTTCTAAACCAAACATACCATTAGTCTTTTCTTATAAAGTAGTAATATGAAGTAAATCATCAAAGCATCGTCTGAATACAAATGTTAAAGCTATGTAGGTGTTACTGTATTAGTATCAAGATGTTTATATATGAGTGAATAGAATCAGATAGTTAGTTAAGGTGGTAAAAGTATGATCTCACTTAACAAAGATATCAATCAGATTTTAATTTTATGTATTAAATTTTTTTATTAAGAGTTAATTTTACTATGTTGTAAATATTTTTAACTTAATAAAATTATATTTTTTAAAGAATCCATGTTCTCTTAAAAAATAAAGATTTAAATATGTTTTTGGTACTTATAAAATATCACTTTTTTGGTTTTGGTCCTTGTAAAATTATTATTTTTTAAATGATCATTGTAAAATTTATTTATTTTTTTGTTTTGGTCTTTTTATTTTGTCCTATCCTTTTATTTTGTTTTAGTCCCTATAAAATTTTGTTTATTTTGAATTAGTCCTTTTGAAAAAATTTGATGGAAACTAAAAGTAAATTATTTACATATTACAAAGACAAAAATAAAAAATAAATATATTACAAAGACTAAAACAAAATAATAAGGACCAAAATTCAGAAAAAAAAAATTACAAGAACTATTTTAAAAAATAATTTTATAAGGATCAAACTTAAAAAAATATTATATTACAGAAATTAAAAATATATTTAAGCCAAAAATAAAATTATAAAATATCATTGCCGTGGGTTGACCCGGTACTTTTATATATATATATATATATATATATAAATTGACCCGGTACTTTATTGCTAAAATTCTAGCGTGCTTGCACCTAATGACGTAGATTAGGGTCTCAAATAAAAGCAATAGTACAAATTATTTCTACATCATTCACCGTTCGGTCCACACGCTAAACCATGAATTAAGTCTATGCAAGCATCTTTCCATTTCTTTCTTCCATTTCTGGGCATTTGCTTGACCTTGAAATGTACGCATGTTGACGAATAACATAGCATTCATTGATCAATTGATGCAGTTGCATTCCACTACTCCCTTCGTCCCATAATTTATGATAAAATAATTTTATTTAACTTAAATATTTTTATTTTATAAATGATCAAGTATACAAGTTGGCTAAATAGTAAAAAGAATAAATTTATATACTGTGATTTGACATATTAATAAATAAAGTGTTGTCAAAAAATAATGAATACTTTTTTAGTATTTTAAAGTTACAAATAATTTAGGAAAAAATATTTTAAAAATTATGCATAAAATGAAATGTAGGAGGTAGGAGAAAAGATCTTCTCTATTTTATTTTCTCTCTATTTTTCTAGTACTATATTTTTAGAAAAATAAATAAAATAAAAATGATACATACACATAACAGATAATATTATTTATTTTCTAAAAAAGATAATAATTTAAAAAAGAAAAAGAGAGAATCTTTTCCCATAGGTAGATGATTTTTGACTTTTTGGAAGACACTTCGCATTTTAGTAGGAGTGTCTATGGGTATGGGTAACCTGTGAATCCGAACCGACCCAATTATTTTGGTTCGGTTTGTTTTAGCATTTGGGTCCAACCTGACTCGACCCCGTTCAAACTTGTTCAAGTTTGGGTCAGGCAACGGATTTTGATTTCCAGACCGGTAAACCCACGAACCCAACCCATTGACGTGGCATTTTATTAAATTTATTATTTTTATATACAAATAATTATTTTTATATATTTTTATATATAACTTTTACATTAATATTGTAGTGTGAAAAAATATATAATTTTGATAAATTACCAAAATAACACTTTTTCTAGTTTCTCCTCCTTACTTAATGCTTTTTCAAAAGTCATTTGTAAAGGACAAGCTGTTGAAAATATACACATCCAAATGTTAAATTATATGCAAATTTGTTAAAAGAAAAAAAAATGACCGTAACACTAAATACAATATATATATATATATGTGTGTGTGTGTGTGTGTGTGTGTGTGTGTGTAATGTGTTAAAATTCGTACAAAAAAATATAAATTTTTAAAAAATTAACAAATTTTAAACATACAGACTTAATAATCCGACCCGAACCAATCCGTTAATAACCGGGTTAATTTGGTTCGAGCTTGACAAAAAATTTACATAAACCCAATCCATATTATTTTGATCGGGTTAGATAATGGGTTTAGCCAAACCCGACCCGACTCATGTACACCCCTACATATCAGTAATCAATTTGACTAAAAGCCAATTAAAAGTCCACCGACTGCAGCTCTGCCAGTACTTACGGTAATAGATGATATTGAAAGCTAGCAATTACAGTTCCACGCAACGCAACAACGTAGCTTAAAACGCATGCCTTATAAGTTAGGGGAGGAGTATTAGCTATATATTTTTTAAGGAATTATACTAACACATTTTTGAAATTTTTTTAGATTACACATATTTTTTTGGTTTTTTTAATGTTTACAGTAACCTTTTTTATAAAGATATCCTGTGTAATATTTTTTAAATAATTAAGGGATATCAATATAACATTTTTCAAATAATTAAGAATAGTTAGTGCAAGGGTAAAAAAATAAGAAGTATTGGATAAAATTTGACAAAATCTATTAGAGTATTAGTGTAATTTACTATATATTTTTTATTATATTTTTTAATATATTCTTTTCTGTTAATTAAAATTTATTATATAATATGAATTTGTAAGTAGAGTGCATTAAATAAGGAGTAAAATTTATATAATTTTATGTTTTTTAACAAATTTTAGTTAATAATAATGTGTTAAAAATTATATTAAAAAATGTGTTGTTAACATTTTTTATATTAATAATATACTACTACTATTTTCTAACACATTTTTAAATATGTTTTTTATTAATTAAAATTTATTAAAAATTATAATATTCATTTTGATTTGCCATTTAATAATTATAATATTTCTCTTTGTCTCTTATCTCCCCTTTACTACCATTGTTGTCACCACCATCATCGTCATCGTTGTCGTCACCACCATCGTTGTTGTCACCACTACCACCACCACTTTCGTCAACACCACCACCACTATCAGTGTTATCGCTGCCACAACCACTACCATTGTCATTGTATAATACAATTAATATGAATTGTATTAAGATAATTTATATTCAAAAGGATATTGCAGTAAATTTCATACTATTTTGTTTGTGTTGTTCATTATTCACCCAACAATGCACAAGATAAAAAGTTATTCTGTAACTTAAACATTTATCATGTGTTGTTTTCCTTGTGCTATATCTTAATGTGTATCAAATACACTCATAAAATTATAATTATTTTCCTTATCTGTCGTTAATTTTTATTGGAGAGTGAATTTTCTATATTGTTGTAATACCTATTCTCTTTAAGGGTTATCATTTTTAATTGAACAGTTTTTAATTTTTACATTTGAAAAAAAAATTGAGAAAAAAAACTGCATCATAAGTGTTATTATTTGGATAGGAAGGGGCTAATTATTTGGTACATAGTGAACTAAGGTTTGAATTCCTTCTAGAAGAGGTGTCAACATTTAGTGTTCAATTGTATCTCGAATAGGAATATCTTCAAAAGAGGATACATGTGAGAAATAAATAAATAAATAAATATTGAAAACAATTCTCTCATGGGATAGTTTTGGTTTTTCTTTCATATTATTGAGAGTATGTTTTACATGATACTTAAGTCATCTCCATTCCAACAACCTATTTCTTCACCTTTTGGAATTCTCAAATGGATCTCACCGTTAGATATCGCCTACATCTACTTTTAATAATTTAGGCAACTCACCTCTCTAACCTAATAACTCCAAAAATTTTTACTAAATAAGTTTCACAAATAACTCCATATCTTTACATTTTATCTTTATTTCATAAAAATGCATGTACATAAAACCTGCAAAATTTTTAAGGTCCGATGCTAATATAAATATATGCTACTTGAGGAGTGCTTGATAAGCACCAGTTCTAATGAAAAAGTCTTATTGAGCACTAATTCTTAATAAACAAAAGCAAAATAAACAACTTGGTTGAAGGTGTGCTTAAGCCAACATAGTTTATTTAATTAATTTATATGTTTGTTTGACTAAATTAAAAGTGTTTAGTAAAGAAACTTATTTCACTTGCTTATAATTTATAAAGGCTATATTACTATTTTTGTCTTTTATCTTTTTAGGAAACTCTATTTTGGTCATTTATCTTTTAAAAGTTTCATTTTTGTCCTTTTATGTTTTCAATGTGGTTCAAAGCAGCTCTTCCATCAATTTAAAATTAACATTGTTAATAATTTAAAAATAATAATGATTAAAAATCGCCACAAAACAATCTCTCTCTTTTTCTTTCCTCTTCCTTCATTTCCCCTCTTCGTCTTCCCCCCTCTCTTGCTCGCTCATGTCTCTCTCCTCTCTCTTAATGGTGTGTTTTTCATCAACCGAGTTTGCGGCTTAAGAACATAGAGCAATCTTAGTCCAATACCAATCAAGAAAGGATTTCTAGCGATCCAATTCAAACAAGCAATTAAAATAAATCAAACACACTAACAGTAATATTACTTATAAGTTACCAATTGAATCACACAAACTTCCTCCACCCCTTTGATGATCATCTTCGCAAGTGGCTCTCATTGGCAAGCCTCCCGACAACAAATCCATACATGGATCAGACCCACCTACACACCCCCAAATTCAAACCCACACACCTAAATTCAAATCCACCCACAAAACACAAAAAAGCTTCAAGCTTTAACCAAAAAAAACCATACCTTACAAGCAATATCAGTTCTTTGCCTCCTTGCACACAATATTGAGCACAAAATCAATAAGTCTGACACCCAGTTCGATGTCCATGTGAAGGATCTCACACATTTTGTTAGAGAAAAGAGAGAAGGGTGAGAAAGAGGACAGAAACGCAAGAGAGATGGGGGGAGGATGAAGAGGGGGAACGAAGGAAGAGGAAAAAAATAGATTGTTCTATGACGGTTTTTAACCACTATCATGATTAATGATGTTAGTTTTAAACCGACAAAAGGAATACTTTGAGTCACGTTGGAAAAAACGGAACTTTTAAAATATAAGGGACCAAAATAGAATTTTTTTAAAAGAGATAAGAGACTAAAATAGTAATTTAGCCAATTTATAAACTGAGTTTCTTTAGCTAGTTCATAGCTGGTAGCTTATGATTTTTTATCATATTTTTTTAATATTCTAATATAATTTCACTTTTACCTTTACGTTTTTTTCATAATGTTAAAAAATTGATTATTTCAATTTAAAAATATAAATGCAAATAAACGAATAAAAATAAATTATTTTAATTGTTATTCTATTTTAAAATATTTTTTGTTTATTTTTTCATATTATACTATTTAGTCATTACCTTCTTTATTTTTTTTAATAAAATATTTTATCTTTATAAAATTGTTAATAGTTTAAAATTTGTGAAAAAATCTAAAATTATTATTATCCAAAGCAATATTTTGTCTTAAAAATAGAATTTATATAAAAATTCATATAAATATGTCTTTTATGTTATTTTATATTTTCAACTTGTTTAACAAGTAACTTTACTAAATAATTCTAATTAAATAAACTAGTTTATAAGTTTTTCGCTTCAATTAGTAGTTTTTTATCTTTTAGCTAACTTATCAACTAGTTTTACCAAATGCACTCTTGACTCTTATGGTATGTTTGGTTTAGGAAAGAAAATGAAAGAAAATAAAGAGGAAAAAAAAAAAAAGTGGGATAACTTTTTAAGTTGTTTGTAAAAAGAAAATAAAAGAAAAAAGTTGCAAATTTTCTTTCCTTTTATTTAGTTGTGTAAAAAATAACAAAGAAAAAAGAAAAACATATATATAAAATGACATAAATATCTTTTAAAAAAATAACAACAATTTTGTCACTCTGCTAAAAAAGTCGTCCATTCTTTCTCTTTTCCATCCATATTAGACAGAATACATTTTAAACGTGGGTCCTATAAAATATGTTTCGTCCTTCATTTTTAATGTAAAACCAAACTAGTGGAAGTAATAAATATCACATTTTACATCCACTCCTCTTTTTTTTTTTTTTTCTTTTATCATTTTTCCGCTCAAGCAAACATAGCCTTAAAGTTACAAGCCTAACAAGTATTTGGCTACACTAAAATAACAAATTGTATAGAAATATAAAGACTAAATTACACTGATATTATTGAGATTTCATTAGATTTATTTTGGTATCCTTTTTTTTTTGAGAAAAAAGGGCATGCACTGATAGTGTAAAGTAATTTTACACTGTTATCTAATTACAAACCACCATTTATTGTAAGTTTGTTGACTTTTATAATAAATACTTTAAAAGTCATACCAACGGTGAATTCTAATTAGTTGACAGTGTAAAATTTTTTATACTGACAGTGCTTGACCATTAAACTCTTTATTTATCCCTACACTAACCTTTTTAATTGTTTGAAAAATATTACACTGACACCTTTTATATATTACATTAACCCCTTTTGATTGTTTGGAAAACATTACTCTGTATATCTCTATAAAAGATATTATTGTAAATGTTAAAAAAATAGAAAGTTTTGTGCAATCTCAAAAAATCTCAGGAGGTGCTAGTATAATTTACTCCAATATAAATGATTATATCTCTTAACTCTTACATTTGATGCATCAAACAAGTATTTCAATTTTATTTAGGAATGATAATAAGCACAATCTCATAGAATAATACAATACTTGTTTCTACATTTGTATTTAAAAAATATATATTCATATTTTCATGGATAATAATTTTAATGTTTATACTCTTATTTATAAGGTACTTATTGTGAACACTCAATTTTATCCGGGTTAAAAGTTTTTTTTAATTAAATATTTTTTTTTAGAAATAATGATAATAAATATACGATAATAAAAAAAGTTTCTAATGAAAGGGTAATTGAGTTTTAAAAGGTGTATAGAGCCCGTTCAAAAAGAGAAAAGATGAAAAAGAAATATTGGGCTTGGCCCACTTTTTTTGATAACACATAAACAAAAATTAAAAAATAATAATAAAGAGAAAATATGTCATAAAAGAATAATTACTCTTTTAAAAAAAATAGAAAAATAAATAAAGTTAGAGGTTTTTGTTATGGGTTCATCCAAAAACAAACAGACCAAGGTCCATTATTAATAAAAGCAAAAAAAAAAAAAACAAAACAAAAAGAAAAGCAGGAATAAAGAAACTTGCAGGTCAAGTTTCTGGAACTTATAAATAAAGCAAAACAAGGGGGGACGTCATTTTGGAAAAGCAAGAAGCAGATAGGAGAGTAAAACACGTGAACAGTGCTGGAAAGCAGAAAAGGGATCGAACATGGTGTCTCTACTGGAATAAACATTGAAGTCTTCTTAATATCCAATTAGAAAATAGTGGAGGTACTGTTCTATATTGATACTCATGATAACATATGACTGATTCTCCTATCATCTGAATTCTATTTCCGTTTTTTGTTTTCCACGCTTCTATATCCTGTAAATCTGATTTCCTCTTCGTGAATGAGTTTCCCTGCTTTGTATATAATTTTTTCAATTAGTTTGAAAGAAATAGAGATAAGCTTGTTATTGCCAATTCCAATTTCACGTATCCGCTTAAATCACTTGCACATGTTTCGTATCTCTTCATTTTCGGCATCACACTGATGCTTAAAGTAATGTTTGTGTTCATGATTTTCTTGTAATCAACCAAACCGAACAATATGAATGTTAGCCAATCTGGTGTTATGCTATATTAATTCCTTGCTTAATTTGTGATAATATTTGATTTCCAAAATCAACACGATAACAAGTGAACACAACGCAGTAATCAACAATGTCGTTCCCATTCTCTTCGTTGCAATGACACGGCTAACGTTGACATACCATATGCTCATGGTGCGAATCACAGTCCATATGGTGCGGATTCGTGTTGGAATCTCGCTGATATGCACTTTGTTCTCGAATTCGAACTCATTCATGGTCCCTCTACAATCATCGTCTCCGATGTGCAGGTCCGAACACCGTGATGTGAACTAACGACGGCACTTTCGCGGATCCATCGTGCCGCCACATCGTTGATGTGTGCTAGCTTCCCAGAACCCCTTTCTCCCTCCAATCTCTAGGCGATGATGCGGCAAGGGTTCCCTCCCCCTTGGCGCTTCGAAATTCGTTTTAGGAAAAAGACTGTGTATTTGCTTCAACAATCTTTCTCGATGCAGTGGCGCCTGGGTCATCTAGGGGCTCAGATTTTTGCCTTTTGGATAAAAGGCACTATGCCCACCGTAGATTAGGCCTCACAACAAATTGAAAGGTTTAGATGCAATGTGTTGGCCCACCTACGAAGAACGAAGCATTGACTTATTCTTTTTCTTTTTGTACGTTGAGCCTTCATAAATAAATAAATAAATATATATATATATATATATATTGATTGACGAATCCGATTAGGGAAGTTTTGAAGGTCAAGTGAATAGCAATGCAAAACACTGTGAATCCTTTTTCTAAGACCTTTTGTTTTAACCCTTTGTAAAATATCTAATAATCAAAATGTTCATTTGTTGTTACAATTAAAAGGTGTTTTCTACCAAAGTTTCCATATGCTTCCTGAAATTCCTTTTTAACATGAGAATGGTAAAACAATAACTAATAAGTTTTTTTTTTATAAATAAATAATTATACTTAGGATACACTTCCTATCTGGATATTATTAAAGTTTTTAATAATAACAATAATCACTTAAGATGCACTTCTTACTTGATTATCATTTTTTTAAAATAATAATGATAATATATAATAAAATAAAATAATAAAATATGTCTTAAATAATAAAGCTTCTAGTGATAGTTACTTAGGATGCACTTCCTATTTGACTATTGTTAGAATTTTTAAAGGTGTATTGATAACTACTTTGGATGCACTTCTAATTTGGTTATTGAGTATGCCTTTATAATGAAAGTAGAACAAAATTGTTAAATTTGTTTTTTACAATATTGATGGTTTTACAATATTAAACTTTCTTTTTTTAAAAGGATTTTAGATAGTCACTTTAGATGCACTTCCTATTTGACTATTATGAAATCTTAAGAGGTATATTGATAACCACTTTAGATGCACTTCTAATTTGGTTATTGAGTATGTCTTTACCATACTAAAATAAAATAAAATAATAACAATAACAAAAAATAACAAAAAATCAACCAACCAAACAGTTTTCTACCAAAGAACTACGTAAGTCTGATTCTTCATTGCACCTGAGGATACGTAGGAGCAGGGGCTCACCCCTATCGATCTCAACAAAAATTAAAAATTAAAAAATTAATGTCTTTCCAAAAATAAAATGTTTTCTTCTAAAAATAAAATTCTTAAATAAAATAAAGACATTTTCTTTTTAGGGGTAAAATAAATACTTTAGAAACTATCCATTTTGCACATTTAATTAGGGGTAACCGTCTTTATGACGGACGTCGTAGGGTGCTAATACCTTCTCTACACGTAATCGACTCCCGAACCCATTTTTGGTTTCATAGACCACATCCTTTTAAAGGGTTTTTCCAAGGTTTTCCTTAATAAACTTTGGTGGCAGCTCCTCTAATTTTATTTTCTTTTTCGCCATTCGGTCGTGACCCCGGTTGCGACACGTATATATTTACATTAAGATTTATTTCCTACATTTTAGTTAACTTTAATTTCTCATAATATCTTTATTTTACAAATTAGTGAAATATAAATACTGTTATAATACTAATATTGATTATATAAAATAAAAACCAAGAGTATTGATTAAAACTTAAAAGTATAATATATAACTTATAAAATATATTTAAAGATATTCTAGTTCCTAATTGTAAATATAATTATTTATATTAATTGATTTATTTAATTAATTTCAATTCTAATTGTAAAATACAATAAATATGTTATGCAACTAGGATGAGGTTAGATACTTTCATACCTTAGTTATGTCTATATCTACCAAAAATTACGAGTAATTATTTGTATTTAAATCTAAACTTATTATATGATAAATGAAAATCTTATCCTTTGTGGGTAATTTTTATAAATACGCATTTAATTTAGGTTTAATTGTCATTTCCAACCTTGATAGTTGAAATTCACGTATCAACCAAACAACAAATTTTATCCTATAAACCACAGGAAAACATAAGAAAGATGGTTAAATTGTGTTTCAAATAGTTTTCGTAAATATTTTCTCAAACTTTTTTGCAAGACTATGTATCGTCTTAATAAATAGACAAAGTAAACAAACTTTGTTTTTAAAAACTTTTATCAAATATCTTTATTAACACAAATCAAAAAAAGATTTGAAACACAATATTAGAACAAGATATAAGATAGGACAAAAGAATAGAACATAAAGAGAATTTTATACTAATTCATCTTACCCAAAGATTGTCCAGTTCTTGGTACACCACCAAATTCCATTAAATAACTTATCTAAATTATAAGTATTCTCTATTCAAGCCTCTTCAGGCTCATCATAAGCAGTATTTCACTTGCCTCTTCAAGCAAACATCTAAATATGTTTTGAATCAAAACCTCTTCAGACTTCAACCAAAATCACAAAGAAAATGGTTAAGGGTAAGGTTCACTGATTGTATCGTCTTATCAGACGAATGTACAAGTTCAAGCACTAGTCCATTTAATCAAAGATTTTTCACTTAAATTTTTTTACAAGAAAGATAGAGAATGTTCAGAGAGCAAAAATAACTTGTACGATTTTTGAACTTCACTCTTCTTGACTTCTTGTTCGAAGCTTTTCTGGTATTTATAGGAAGGCTTCAATGATAGTTACTGTGACTTGACGTTGATTTTATTGTCTTTTGTATTTGGTGACAGAAGGACATTAAGGGTCTAGTTAAATAAACTTTTCCATAAGCTCTTATAGGAGAAGAAAGTGCGAAGGAAAAGTGAAAAAAGTTTCTCCATAAACTAAAATTAACTTATTCATAAGTTAAAAATCAACTTTTGAAGAAGCTAATATAAGATAATTTTTACAAATTAGCTTATGCATAAGTTAATTTTAGCTTGTGAAAAGCTTTTTTTCATTCTTTTCTTCTTGTTTTCTTCTCTTATAAGTGTTTGTGAAGAAGTTTATCCAAATAAACCTTAAATTTTGCATTAAATGTCTTTTACCAACTTGTCTTGTTGATAAGATAAAACAGTTTGCTTACCTTTCTTTTTCTTGTACCAAAATTTTGTGATAGTGAACAAATATGCTTTTCATTCAGAAAATACACGATTGTTTTTTTTTGGCAAGTAGTCACACCTTTTCATAAAGTAGGTAGCTTGGTATCTCGTTGACTTCTTTTGTTAAGCTTTTTGAAGGTTCTAAACGAAATCGAGACGCAACACATGTATTTGCTTCTTGCAAACATTCAAACAATATGCACAACATATATAATATGACAAAACGTTGCATTTAGTATTTGTCTGTTAAAAGCTGTAGTATTGTTTGTCTAAGCAAAAGACCTTGTTGCTTATTTTATTTGAAAAACTTATTAATTTGTTTGATATATCAAAACAATTGAAGGATCTTATTCGTCCTTTGTTCTAACGTATCCATTTTAACTTAACTTGATTTTGAATTTGAATTTCAAGATCTAATTGTGGATATCTTTTAAGCGGATACCTACAAAATATCCATGGATTTTTATTGAAAAATAAAAAATAACTTAAAAAATAATTTAATCATAAATTTTAATTATTCTGATAGTTTGTTAAAAAATGGTTTAAAGGCCAAAAAATTAAAAAAGATATGAAAAACTTTTGTTAATTAATAATCAGTAAAAATAAATTAAAAATAAAAATAATATTATACATTTAATTAAGGATATTTAAGTAGTTTTAATATAACGAGTAATAACGTGTATCTGCAGGCATGGATACCTTATACCCACTATGTCCCATTAATAAATAAGTAATAAAAATATCTATTTAAATTATTTGCGAGTACCTATTTAATTATCCATCTTCTATCTATTATAAATTTCACCCATGAATATCCGTAAATGCGAATATTTTGGCCATCTGTAACCCGCTCTTCCCATCGAATTACAAAATGAAAATACAGTTAGAGCTTGTTTAGGATTTGATCTTAATATCTTATTTAGATTATGGAAAGAAACAGAATAAGATAAAATAATATTATTTATTATTATTTAAAATTTTTAAGTATAAACTAAAATGAATTGAAATATAATAAAATATATTTTATTTTATTCTATATATACATCAATTTAAGATGAGATGAAATGTAATATAACTAATTTATTACTTATTAATCTTATTATCCTTTTATTTATATTTTAAATTATAGAATACAAAATTTATCAAATTTTATTATAAAACATCTAAATAGTAATGCAATATTTTTTTTTATCATCTATTTTATTCCATATTATTTAATTTTGTTTCACTTATTATTAAGTGCTAAACATATTTCCCCTATTCGGTTGGATTAGGCTAACCCAACCCTTTTATTGGGTCTAATAGAAGGCATATTGAGCATGGCAAAAGACAAAATTTGAGTAATATTTTAAATATTAATTTTTAATAAATTAAATTTTTATTTTGATCATTTTTCACCATTATCGTTTCATAATATTAATTTTTTTTTAAATTAAAGTTTTATTTTGATAATCGTGGAATATAAGATCTTTTCACCATTATCATTTCATATAGTCTCTTCTTCTTCGTCATATATATATATATATATATATGAGATAGAATCTGTTGACACCAGGTGTCAAAATTGGTCAAATTACACCTTCAATAACTTTTAGTATAATGCAAATTTAACCAATTCAACCATTGATTTATGTGATATCATGTTCACATCATTTGGATTTTTCTAGATATGTCATCTAATATTGAATATTTACATATATTTTAATTTTTTATTATACATTAAAATAAAGTAATGCAATAAACTATTGAATAATTTTGGAATTGTGTGAAATTTTGTATACTTAATCTAATTAATAAGAACATCAAATTCAACAGTTGGATTGATTAAATTTGGTTCTACAAAAAGTTATTGAGTGTATAATTTAATTAGCTTTAATACCTGATATTAACTGATCCTGACCCTATATATATATAACAATAAGCTAAAATCTAATTCCCCCGACTCTCACACATACAAATTTTTGTTCTGAGATAATGAGTTACTTTATCAAGTAACTTTATATGTATTATGTCACACAGTTGAAAAACTATGAACATATTTTAATTAAACACGTGTGTACAATCAATGAATCGTTCTCGTTGAAAAATATGACTAATAATAAGTTTAAATATGTTTTTAGTTCCTATAATATACTGTTTTTTTGGTTTTGGTCCTTATAATTTTATTTTTTTTGAAATGGTCCTTGTAAATTTTATTATTTTTTTTGTCTTTTTTTGTGTTTTAATCCTTGTAATATATCCATCTTTTCATTTGAGTTCCTATAATATTTTGTTCATTTTGAATTAGTCTATTTGAAAAAAAATTAATAAGGACTAAAAGCAAATGATCTACATATTACAAGGATAAAAAAAAAAGATGAATATATTACAAAGACTAAAACAAAATAATAAAAATCAAACCAGAAAAAAAAAAGAATTTTACAGGAACTATTTAAAAAATAATAATTTTATAAAGACCAAAACCGAAAAGAAATATTTTACATTACCAAAAGTATATTTAAGCCTAATTAATAAATCAAACAAATATAATTTGCATATCTCGAGCAATGACTTCTTTCCCACTAAATTGTTAGAAATGCCTAGGGATGTCAACAGGGCGGGGCGGGGCGGGTACGGGTAGTAGCTACCCGCCCCGCCCGATAAAACTTATACCCGTACCCGCCCCATTACCTGCGCGGGTATCCGTGGATATCCGCGGGTATTTTTAAAAAATAAGAATAAAAAAAAATAACAAATTTATTTTATGTGTTGTGGACAATTATAAAGTGTTGCAAATTTCACTTTGAATTTATAAATTTAAATTTATAAATTAAAGAGTTATAATTTAAAATAATCACTTTAAACATAAATTTTAATTATTCTAACAATTTTTCTAAAAAGAATATAGTTTAAATGCTCACAAATTTATGTTCTTTTTCTCTTGTAATATAATTGTATAAGATTTCTCTCGTAATAAACAATCTTTTTGAAAATTTTGAATAAATTTATGTAATTTTATCTATATTAATATGTAAGGATATTTAAGTAAATATATAATTACGAGTAGCGGGTATGGATACCATGATATCCGTACCCGTCCTGTTAATAAACAGGTAACAAGTATACCCGTTTAGAATATCTGCGAGTATCCATTTAAAGTACCCATTTTCTACCCGTGGCAAATTTTATCCGCAAATATCCACAGACACGAGTATTTTTGACATCCCTATGAAATGCCCCATTAAAGATCCGTTAAAGGGTCTCCTTCCTAATGGGACCCAGGCTCTTTGGTTGGGGCGACGTAGAACATGGTATATAGAATCCATTCCCTTTCCACAAACCCACTGGGCAGTGGCAACCACATAAGTTTACCAAAATATTGAGATCCCTGTAAGGAAAATGGTGAATCTACACCCTATTTTTTTGTGTATGGATATGAAAAAAAGAAGAAATAAAAAGAAAAAGTAAAAGAAAATGGGAAAAGTGATAAATGTCGTAATGTAATAGGAAATAAAGAGAAAAATAAAAAAGAGGTAAAAATTAGATGAATGGAGAAGTAGATGAATGTACATGTAATTAAATAAGAAAATATTTCATGCACTCACTATATAAAAAATATTTTACACAATTATTCAATTACAAATTAATACGTATGGTAAGTTTATTAATTTTTACAATAACTACTTTAACAGTGTATTTGAAATGACAAAATCTGGAAGGATTGAAATTGGACGGATGAAAAAATTTAAAATGTGAATTCCTTCCTTCATTTCATTTACTTTTGTACAGTAATGAAAAGATAAAAAATGATGTGAGCCCTACATAAATGTTGATTTGTACAAAAGTGGGAGAAAAGGGAAAGGAAATGTGGTGTTATGAAATGAAAAGATTATTTTATCCTTATTTGCACATATTTGTTTTTTTTTATTAGAGATATTTATGTTATTTTATTTACATTTTTTTTTTCTTTTCTTTTTACACAACCAAATAAGAAAAAAGAAAAAAAATTATCTTTTCTTTCTTTTATTTTTTTGTCTTATCAAACAACTTAAAAAATCATTTCACTATTCACTCTCTTTTTATTTTTTTTCATAAAAATCATATTTATTATAATTTTTAATTGGTTAACCATGTAAAATTGCATTGAAAGTGCATAAAAATTAAACTAATTAAAAAATATGACATCATATGCATTGAATGAAAACACAGTCGCCTCCACCAATAAACAAACCTCTTTATTGTCAACTACTGTTATCTAAATCATGTAATTTTAAAATCACAGAACAAACACTACGAACAAATTTTTACCAATTGGTTCTACAGAATTGCAATACCCCCGCCTCCCCCCAAAAATAGAGTAAAATGGCTGCGTTTTTATTTTTTATTTTAAATTTCAGCGTCAGATCATAACAGTGTCCCTCGATCAGTATTAAAAATGTCACTATTTATTTATGTACTTCAGCAAAAGTATTGAAAATATGTATTCCGTTGTAATAAACTATTCCATTTAATATATATTTGCATTGAACTATGATTTTGGAACAATTTATTTTTTTAAACATTTAATTAACACTTATCATTTGTACGTCTCTTCTTTTTTATAACATTATATTATTTATAATACTTATATTTTTCTCTCTCTCTCAATAGCTTTTCTCTCTCGCTCTCAATAGGTATCTAACAGAATTTTGAGTGTGCAAAAATCATTTTTGGTTTGTACTACTAAGTAAATTTTGTATAGATTTTACTAGGTTTAATTATACATTTAATCTCTATAGTTACTAAAACTTTCTCTTTTAGTCCCTATATTTAAAAATATCTCCTTTTAGTTTCTATACATATCATTTTTTATTCTTTTTAGTCCCTACACATGTTATTTTAATCTCTTTTAGTATCTATGGCAAAGACTAAAAGGGATTAAAAATAGTATGTATAAAGACTAAAAAGAAATGTTTTTAAGTATAGAGACTAAAAAGAAAAGTTTTTATAACTATATAGACCAAATGAGTAATTAAACCATTTTACTAAAAAAGAGTGACAGAGATATTCTTTAACAAAACTCACGTGAAATTCAGCTAATAATAAAAAATATACTGAAAAAATATATTTTAAAAAATACGTTATGCTTCGTCATTTAAACAAAAATTCAAATAATTGAATCCAGTTCTGTCTCGATTGTTTCTGGTGAAGACAAAGCTAATCGTATTTGCCTATTTCTGAGTAGTTGCCTGTTGATTTTGCTTCTTTAAGGCAAAAACGTGTTATAGAAGAATAAACCATAAATACGTAATAATGGACAAGAATATTTAAGAATGACCTCTCATACGTTCCAAAAGAAGGATATTGTATTAAAAGATAACAGGAAAAGAAGAATTAACATTCATCAGGGCAGTATAGAAGAGAAAGCCCTTATAGTAATGCTTAAAAGACCCTCCCAGGCCCCTTTACTTCGACTGAAGTAACACGAAAAGACATGTGCTGTTGTCAAATTAGTTTCCTAGTTCACAGTATAAACCTAAGATATCTACCATAGAGTCCTATATTCTATACGCTGTTTCTCTATATATGTCCTTTATTTTCTGAGGGAAATTCCAGGCCAGAACCACGAAGGTCAAGCTTGGAGTGCCAAACACCTTCTCCTCTTGTAATTAGCTTTGAAACAAGCCTGCCTCAGCTTCTTGGTTTCCTCGCTCAGTTCCAATCCTGGTAATCTTTCCAACGTCATTTTGTGCTTCTCCAACATGGCAACCTCATTTGCCAAACCCAATTCCTGCACCACATAACAAACACTTTAAACCATTGACCACTAGATAACAAAATTAATGGTTAGTCATCACATTGGTTTTTCTCCTCGATTTCACTGCACGCTTAAGGATACAAACTATAGGCAATACAAAGTTTCCAATTATCATTCCCCGTGGGGTCCTACTCCCACAATTGTTAACGTTGAATTTCTCACTAAGTAAAAGCAAAATTGTTTACTCCTTGACTAATTAAGGCATAGGAAATTGGGTAATCCAAAGAGAATTAAATGCTGTTTTCAGTTCAGGTTAATATAATCAGGGTGTAAACGAGTCGAATTGAACCGAACACTATTACATGTAGTATGTGAAATTCAAACATTCTACAATATTACATTTTCATAATCCAATAAATAAAAAATTTATAATTTCTTGACTACTACAAAAAAACTTTAAATTAATTTTAGCACTCTAAACAAAATTATGAATATTTTCATAATGAATATATAAATAACAAAACTAATAAAATTTTTATCTTCAATTTAAATAAACAAACTCAATTTCAAGTCTGAATTCATTCATTTAATTAAACAAACAAACTTGATGAAATATTTAACTAGTCAAACTTACATAGTTCATGAATAACTCAACTCATTTACACTCCTAAATTAAATGTTGTTTTCAGTTCAGGTTCATTAAATGTTTGTCATACTCAAAAGACATGGGTACCTTAACATTGTCGATGAGTAACTGCAAGCTCTTGAGTTTCCTATGAGGCCACCTCATGATGTTGAGCTCCCTGCACCTTCTCTTCAACAGGGTTAACCCCACATTCATTTGCTTTGCGGCTTCGGTTATGGGAACATTAAAATGGTTCTTGATCTCGTCAAATTCCAACGCACTCGACCTCTTGTTCTTCCTACTGCTACTAGGCAATGGCAATGGCAATGGCCTCGCATGATTCTCCACCTCTTTCTTCACACAACTCGCAAACCCTTTTTCAATCGCAACTAAATCATCCCCAAAACCCCTCTCACGATTGCAATGCCCCCTTTCGGGCACAGCAATGTTCAAGGGCTTTTGGTCCTCCAAATATTCACCGAGGGGTGGGAGGCTAAAATCGAAGTTGAAATTTTCAATATCAGGGAACTCATTGAAGCAAAGTTGCTTGCTTGAATATGGCAACTGCTGTGTCCAATCGTGCTCGGAAAAACCCTCTAATGGTGAAATCTCCATGATTCTGCACATACACATTAAATAAGAATATAAGACACACACCAACAAAAGAGAAAGAATAGAATCATTATCACATAAGACAAAAAAAAAAGTTCCTATCAACCTCGAAAGCCACGAGAAACTGTTCCATAAATTATTCTAGGAACTAGGAATACCCATTCTGAGTCACTCAGAAACAATCATAGTAAAACCAAAACACAAGAAGCTGAAGTAGTGATTCTTACTCGTCTGTCTCGTAAAACCATGAGTCGAAGCCATGAGGAATGATCTCAAAATTGGGGAAATCATGTTCGGAGATAAAGCCCATATCGGAGAGAAAATGAGAAAATGCGGAATGGGCGAGTGTCAGCGAGGTGGAAAAAATGGGTCTCAGACTCGTAAGGAAAAAGGGGAGAATATGTATTTATATGTGATGTGATGTGTTCGTGTTGTGTTTGGGAAAAGGGGTGAGTTAGGATTAAGAGGAAGGAGGGGTTACAATTTTTCAGACGAAGTGTTGTTCGTTAAGTTTTGGCATTGAATTGTGGAGCCATTGAATGGCAACTTTAGAAGGGGCTGCATCATAATCATATGCATTTGAATTTTCATTAACCCGTAATTATGCCCATTAATAAGTGGGAGGAACGAGGGTTATTCATTCATTCTCGCTCACGCATCCATCTGCATGCCATGAACAATTCAACATCAACTCTTGCTTGCAAGTGCATCTCCCTTATCTTAATTAAATTTACAAAGTAACAATTTCATTAGTAATGATAATTGTTCTCTCGCAACTAAACCAGTCAATGAGTAAAATCGAACCCAACACGTTCTTTCTTTTTTTGCTTCTTAAAACACCACCTTCCTACTGATTTTTTCTATTTGCTTTATATGATAACTAAACCAGCCAATGAGTAAAATCGAACCCAATAATTTCTTTCTTTTTTTGCTTCTTAAAACACCTTCCTATTACCTTCCTTCTGAATTTTCTACTTGCTTTATATGGTAAGTTCTGAATGTCCTTGTATTTCTAATATATTAAATGCATGTGTCTTTTTATTGAGTTATTTTTTATAAAATAATATTATATTATTCTACAAATCTTTCAAATACTACTTTATAAAAAAATATTAAATGAAAAAATAAACACATTTAATATCTTTGCAAAATGTGTTATTTCACATATTTCTTCTTTCGAGGAAATGCTGGTACGTGCAAATACCTGTTCGTAAAGTGACGCACGAAAAAAAATTAGATACGGCATTTGGTTATTGAACTACCTAAACGAATACCTAAAAAATTATATACATCATCTCAAAATATGTATTCCATTTTATAAATCATGCGACGCTACCCTAGAAGTTTTCGTGCCACATACCGGATGACAGCATTCTTAACTTTGATATACTACGAATTATATGATTTCATATATTTCAAAAATCAAAAATATTTTACTAGCAAAACGTTTTAGTTGTTGTAAAAATGTAAACATACACCCCATTTTTTAGTGTATTAAGATGATAGAAAGGGAGAGATAAAAATTGAAAAAGAAAAAAGAAACAGGAAAAAAATGACAGATGTGATAAAAAAAATACAGAAATGAGAAGAAAGTGAAATGAGAGGAGATGAAAGAGAAAATATGTATATTTATCAAAATCTTTTAATTAATATAATGATATAGCACTTTTATGTATATAGTTAATGCTTAAGTTTTTATAATGATAGTAAATTCAAATTTACTTGTATAATTGTCATAACTTGTTCAAAAGATGTTGCAACGATATATATACAATTAAAGTTTATTAAAAATATTCACCAAAAAAATTATATATATATAACAGTTGCAGTGTTGGTTATTTAAAAAAAAAAATTACTGATTTGTGGATGAATGAAATTGAGACGCTAGACTTGGTCAGAATTATGTAAATTTGGTCAAAGATTTAGTTTGACTTAATGTAATACTTGGACCAATAACAAAAGACAAGTGTTATTGCAATAAATGCAAATGTCTTGTTGCAAGATTTAGTAAATATATAGAGTTTTTTTTTCTTTGAGTAAATAATAGAGAGTTTGCTTAAGGTATAAGTTACTTCCTACATATAATTGGTTGGCATAAGTGGTAGTGGCTTGTGTCCCTTAACTAAGTTGTTTAGTGTTTGAATTCTGGCCTTGAGTATGAAATATATCATGTTGGGAGGGAATACCCACCTTGTATGCACTTACAGTCTCCAGCAGAGATTAGTCATTGCTTTCAACAGTGGATGTTTCGTACCAATACTATGATAACCAAAAAACAAAAAAATTCATATTTATTAATATTGACTTGTGTTACTTATAAAATAAATTATACAATAATTTATATAATAATACTGTTTTCACTTTATCTTTCTCTATCATATTATTAATTATATTTTATTTTATTTTCTCTTTCTCTCTTTTGTTGTAGAATTTATTATACAAATTATTGTACAAATATTTCTCATTGATGTTTAATATTAATGTATATAGATTAGAGTTTAATGGTCATGCACTATCAGTATAAAAAGTTTTACATTGTCATCGAATAAGAAACCATTATTAATATGACTTTTAAAGTATTTATTATAAAAGTTAACAAACATCCAATAAATGGTGATTTGTGATTGGATGATAATATAAAATTACTTTACACTGTCAGTGCATGACCATTAAACTCTATAGATTAATGAATATTTTATGAATGCAAAATATTGTTGTATTTAGACTAAATTACTATTATTTAATATCTCTATACTTGTGATAAATTATTATTATAATAATTAGTAAATATGAATATAAGGGAAAAAATAATTAATGAGATTTGAAATTTGCAAAACATCGATAGTTTTAGAATAAAAAAAATACTAAAACATTAATAGATATGAAACAAAGGTAGTAGTTGATATTAGATGAAAGCATATATAGACAATACATAGATTTTTACTAGCAGTAGTGTTAACTTAATTTGGAACACTATTATCTCTCTGAAAAGCACCGATCTCTTTTTTTTTTCTCCCCACATCATGCCTTCTCTCATTCTTCTCTCTCTTAATTAGATTGTTAATTATTTAATTAAAACCGTATGACTTGTTTGGAAATATAATAAACTAAATGTCTAATGTATCGTTTAGAAAGGTTTGGAACAAAACTAGCCTTATATTAGAAGGAAAATATTTTGGGCCTAGATAATTAGCCCACTTCAATAAACTAATAAATAAACAAGAGATCAAGGAAAAAACTTATCAAAGAAGGAAATTTCTTTTCTCCTCACTCTCTTTTCCTATGTCTCAATCAAGACCTTTTGATGACCATGTCTTGATTTTCATTCAAGTTCTATTTAGATAAACTTCTTTATGAGTGCTTCAAGGAGAAGAAAATAAGAAATAAAAATGAAATAAGCTTTTTCAATAAGTTAAAATTAACTTATTCATAAGTTAAAAATGAACTTTTAGAGAAGTTAATATAAAATAGCTTTTACAGGTTAGCTTATGAGAAAATTTTATTTCATTTTTTTCTTCTTATTTTCTTCTCCCATAAGTATTTATGAAAAAGTTTATTCAAACAAGATATTACTAATTAGTGGATTTCTTGAATCTTTAAGGTGAAAGAGGTAAGTTGGCAAGTCTTGGAATCTTTGGAAGATTGAAAATAAACTTGGGACTCTCCACCTCAAGAATGTTGGTGCAAACATTGAAAGTAGGGGGAGTTTTGCTTGCATGGGAACTTAGTAGTAACTAGTATCTTTACTTTTAACTAGGAAAAACCCTCAATCCTAGTTCACTTTCTTTTTCTCCATCTCTTTCTTTTGATATGGTTTGCTTTGATATGTAACCTTTACCTTGTTGAAATTATGTCTTGCTTGATTCTTGGGTTGTTGAGAACTAAGAGGAGTAGTTATCGGTCTCTTGAGGTTGGCTTAAGATAAGGAAGTTTGTCTTAGCCTAAGTCACTTGTCATGTTAGCTTTTGTTCTTGCTATGATATAAATTGGTATCTTGATAATCTTTGTATTTGTTATGTTATAACGGGAGTTTTAAATGTTTTATCTTTGCTTATGTCTTAGTTAAGAGGAATATCAAATAAAGGGTTAAGTAATCCATGTTAGAACTTTGAATTCTAACTTGATTCATGTAAATTTTATGCCTATTATTTTGACTGTGTGTCTCGATCAAGACTAAGTTAAAATAGACTAATATGTTTTTGTTTTGATTGATGGCTTATAAGCAAATTATTCTACATGATTATGATAAAATGATGTCAAAAATTTTAGTTAAATAAAAATTAGTGTTGTTGCCAATTTTTGGATGAAGGTTGTGGCCAAAAGAAGGGAGGAGATGATGAATAGTGGTCTTTTTTATATAAAATAAAGATAAGTATATTATTTTAAAATGTAAAATTAAAGGTAAGTATATATTATATTATTTTAAAGGTTATATTATATATTATAATAATTAAAGGTAAGTATATTATTTTAAAATATAAAATTAAAGAAATTAATGTAATTCATAAATATATGTAATTAAGGTAATTACCCTTGATTATAAATTATAAATCATGTTATTTAAAAATATTTAATTATATTAAATATCGATTGTGGTAATTTACATAATTGAATAGAAATCATAAAACTCCTTTATTTTATTAATAAATTTCAATCATATATATATTTTAATTCAAAAAAACTCAACCTATTGTGGTGAAAATTAATTTTAAATATGGTGAGAATTGATATATGGTGTAATAAAGGAGTAGAATTTATTTTAATTTTTTATTCCATATATTATTATATTATATGATGAATATTTCCAAATTCAGCATATTTTTTAATATAAGAAATCAAAATTATTTTCTAAAATATTAATATATCTTTATATATATTAGTCATTCTAAATTTTTTCTTGTCCAAACTAAGGGCATATAAGTCATTTTAAATTTTTTGCATTTAATAGGTTATGTTAGTTATTTCAAATTTTACAAATTAAATATATTTATAGAAAGGTTATTTTAAATAGGTGGGTTTTGAGAATTAAATTTAAATGGTAATTGTGCCATTTAATTAGGTCATTAAAAGTCACTATTGTTGTTCAACTCATCGTTTTTTTCTTTTATGGTAGCACCACTTCATATTCTAATATTTTCTTTCTCATTCTTTTTCGTATTAGTTCAAATCCCTTTAAATATCCTTTTATTTATTTATTAAAACCCCATAATCTCATAGTTTGACAACATTGTGCTTCCAATCCTATGTTGTCTTGCAAAACATTTAAACTCTTACTGAAAGCGATAAAGTTAAGAATGGGATTAGCCAAATTAGGAGATTAATAATAATTGACGTGAGACGAAAGCTCCTATATTCATTTCCTTCATTTATTTTAAGGTTAAAACCTAAACTTAGTATGTGATATATATATATATATATATATATATATATATATATGGAACATATCTAATGAGAGGATCATTTTTATATGAGAGTGAAAGGAGCTAATCTATTTAATGTCATGTTACCACTTAAAAAGTCATGTGATTTTTAAAAAAACTCACATGACTTTGTATGTTTTAATCTTGACCATTCATGACAAGATCTAATGGTTAATATCTATTCCTCTCACTCTCACATAAAAAAGACCCTCTCACTTGATACATTCCCTATATATATATATATATATATATATAATTTATTTAGTTATTTATTTATTTATTTTCTCACTCCTTCTCTTTTTCTTTTTCTTCTTCTTTTTTGATTTTTTGTGTATAACATTAGTGTAAATTTTCTTGGCTGAGGCTTGCACGATGATCTTGGGATCAGCAATAGGAGTTCAAAGATGGTGGGTTTTCTGTAATAGGTCACGAGTTACGATGCAGATATATGATTATGGTTTTGGACAACATTAATGGGAAAGACATAGTGGTAGTTTCACATTGTTGGGGTTTTTTTTTATGTTTTTTCTTTTTACTCTTTCTCTATTTTTCTTATTCCTCTTTTTCTTTACTTTTTTTGTCTTTTCTTATTTTTTCCTTTGGTCTTTGGTTGTAGGTGTTGGGCAAAAGGGTGATTGTGGCTCTAGGAAGGGAAAGAGAAGAGGTTGCATCTGATTGTTTTTCGTTTGTAAATTTTTTTTTATATTAGTTTTACTTCTTTTTTCCTTCTAATTAGGTGGTTCAAAAGCTTGGCAGTGGAAGAAACTACAAGACTGGTATCTATTACAATGATATTAAATTACATTTTTTTAAAAAAGAAAACACAAGTTGGGGTTAAATACTTAAATTCAAATTTATTAATTTTAATTATGTAAAACTTTTATAAATACTTAAAATTTAAAGAAAGCATTTATAACAATAGTTGGAGTTAAATAATTAAATTCAAATTTATTAATTTTAATAATGTAAAAATTGTTACAAATACTTAAAAATTTAAACTTTTAAAAATGTTATAAATAATTTTTTTGAAAATAAGAATAGTTGCAGTTAAATTAGTAATTTTAATTATTTAATGGACGAGAGCTAATTTGGGAATACCATTTTAGAAGGGGGAAAAAGCCTTTTCAAATAATCAAACAACTGAACTTTTAGGATGCTACAAAAAAAAATTCAATTTTTTTTTTATAAATTTTAGTTGTTATACCAAACATATAACTTATTTTTCAAACAGGTTTTTTTTCCATAAAAATAGCTTAAATGAGAAAAAATAAGGTGTCCCAAACATGCTCTTAGTTCTTTTTTTAGCAATATAAGAAATTAACAAAATGGTTAATATACTTTTTTTATACGTACAAAAAATGACAAAACTTATATTTAGTTTCATAGGTGTTTTGGTATTATTCTTCCATCAAAATTGAATTTCATCTCGGTAATTAGTATAATAAAGTTTGTCATTAAAGGTCACCATAAATTACCAAAGTGAAACTTCAATTTTGATTAGAGAATGACACTAAAAGTATCTCTGATATTATATCTAAGTTTTGTCCTACAGAAATTAATCTCTCTACAATTCACTCGTGCATCGTACAGGTCAAGTTTTTTTAAAATTAAAGTTAGGAATGATTTATAAGAATTTTGATGGATGGATGGATCATAATTACAATATTTGACATAAGGTTTAGTTAGTTTAATTACTAATGACTTATATTAGTTGTAAATTAATCAGACTTAATAGAGATCTAAGCCTAATTAAGAGTTAGTGACTAGTTTGTGAGTAAAAGACCAATTTGGTTTAATGAACCATGATTAAAATTTGATCTCGATAAGTAGAAGTTTACAATTATTGTAAAACACAGGAAAAACACAAGAAAAGGGGTTGAATTGTGTTATTAAAAAATTTTGCAAAAACCTTTTCAAGAACGTTTCATCTGAAGAGTTAAACAAAAGATTTTCAAAGGATTTTTAAAGAAAGATTAAGGAAATCATAAGCTAGAGACTACGTCTCACTCTAGAGACTACGTCTCACGTCTAGTTCTTGGCAAATCACCAAGTTCCACTAACTCAAACAAGTTACAAGTATTCTTTTAACCAAGCCTCTTTAGGCTCAACTCAAGTAGTCTTTAACTTGCCTTTCCAAGCAAAAACCCAAGTATTCTTTGAATCAAAGCCTCTTCAGGCTTCTACCAATTTCTTAGTGAAATGGTTGAGTGTAAGTTGTCTCACTTAAGTTAACGTCTTATCAGACGAATGTACAATGAAGCTTAGGGAAGCATTTACAAATAATGAATTTAGAGATTACAAAATGAGATAAAGTTTTTCAACAGTTCAACGCACTATGTATATCACACTGAGACTAAGGTCTCTTCTTCTATTTATAAGATTCTCCAAACAAAAATTCCGTTGTGAGTGCTTCAAGAAACATCATTTGTCTGGCGTTGTAAAAGTAGAAAAGAGTCGTTAGAGCATTAAATACCTTTCACCAACTAGTCACTCTGATAAGATAAAACAGTTTGTTTATCTAGCCTTTTTCGTACTCAATCTTATTGCAGTGGGCATATTTACTTTTAGTATTGACATCTACACACAAATCCCTTCTTTTATGTGTAAAGGTAAACTTTTATCAAAAATAGGTACATAGACATCTTTTCTTTCGAGGTGGATTACGCTTTTAAAAACTTTAGAGTTCAGATTAGTAGAGCATCGTTTGAATGGAGTTAGTTATTAAATCTTTAAAGAAAAATGTGTGAATAAGACGATAGTGAAGACATGTTGTATTAACGTGTAAATAGACGATTGTTCAATAAGACTATTTGTGATTGTTTGTTATTATTAAAATAAAATGAGGGTCATAAATTCGCCCTTTGTCTTAATAGTTACTTAGATCATTAACATTTTTTGGCAAATGACATTTACACTCCCTTATTAATAAATGCACTCTTTTCCCTTTTCTTTAATAAATTTTCCTAAATACCCTTCTTAATTTATTTTCTTTTTTTAAATAATTCTTCTATCTCATCAAGGAACATTTGTTTTCAAAAATGTTATTTTTTGCTCACCCCTCTTCTTCCGCCACCCTCTCTCTCCAATCACTCTGTGTTAATTCCTCTTTCTTGCATTTTAGTTCAGCTCTCTAGTTCCTCTCACTGAAGTTTTACTTTTTTTCATTTTCTTTTGGCATTTTTTCTCTAGCTTCTCAAGTCTTCCTTCTTTGGGAAGACAGGTATAAACATCTTCTCATTCTTGTAAAGAATCACTCTGATGAAAAACTCTTGGTATTATGTATAGAGTTTGATGGAAGACACCATATTCAATGTAGAGAATGAAATTATGGTAAAATTTTATTATTTTTATAGAGAAGAAAAGAGAGGAGAAAAAATAGATGTAAAAGGTTTAAAGAATAATGAAGATGGGGTGTAAAAATAAAGTTTATATAATTTTTATATAAAAAGGGTATTTCAGTAATAAAAAATATAGAAAAAATAAGGAAGATATACTTATTAATTAGGGGGTGTAAATATAAAAAGTCATATTTTTCTCATATTTGGGCTTGACCTTGGTTTGGTTAGCGTGACTAATTTCGTTGTATTTGAATTATGGTTGAGTTTATGTAGTTATGCCCAATAGATTAGTGTTTGATTGAAAATTGGACTTAATTAATTAGCTCATTAAGCTTGATTAGAGGTTAACGCTCTAATATGTATGTTAAAGGCCCAATTTGAGTTAGTGAGCTTGTTTGATTATCTTCAGAGGGTTAGGATTTAAATTGGACCAAAGGATTGTATAATAACTTTTAGGACCTGCTATTCCCACCCTAATTTTTGCTCTTTTCACCTCTAGATTTGTTTGTCATTTTTTTCTTTAGATACCCTTTGACGGAAACGCATTTTCATTGTTTATTGTGCATAACAAAAACACGTTTCCGTTGTGTTAGGGGGTGTGCCCTCCATACACAACAGAAATGTATTTCTATTGTGTACAATACACAACAGAAATGCGTTTTTGTTGTGTATTGAATTTGATATACAGTGGAAACGCGTTTTCGTCATGTTAATTTTTGAAAAAAAATTGAAATAAGTTACTATTTTTAAGAGTAATCAAAATAATTATGATGCAAAATTTTCTTTTTAATAGTAATCAAATTAATTATGATATAATTTTAAAAAATATACGATACAAGTTACCATTTTTAATAAGAATCGAATTAATTGAAATATAAATTACTCTTTTTAATTGTAATTGAATTAATTATGATGCAATTTAAGATACTATTAAAAATAGTAGTTTGCATCATCATTAATTTGATTGCCATTAAAAAGGGTAATTTACATTATAATTAATTCAATTCTTATTAAAAATGGTAACTTGTATCATATATTTTTTAAAATTATATCATAATTAATTTGAATGCCATTAAAAAGGAAATTTGTATCAAAATTATTTTGATTATTATTAAAAATGGTAAATTGTATCACAATTAATTTAATTTCAATTAAAAGGATAATTTATATCATAATTGATTCGATTGATATTAGAAGGGGTAAATTATATTATAATTAATATTTCAATTAATTTTTTGAAAAAATTAATACAACAAAAATACGTTTCTGTTGTGTATTTGATACACAACGAAAACGTATTTCTGTTATATATCAAACTTCAATACACAACAAAAATATGTTTCCGTTAATAAAATAGGGGTGGAAAGAAGAGAGAGAAAGAGTAAAAGAGGATAAGGATAAAATGGATATTTTACACTTTTTTGTAAACGCTGGAGATGAAAAATGAAAAAAAAAAACAGCAAGGCCTGACTTTTAAAGTTGAATTAGCCCAAATTGATGACTACCTTGTGAAGATAATGAGAAATTGAAGTTTAATTTCTAAGACTAGGTCCAAACAAATTAACTTGAGAGCTAGATGTTTAACTAAATAGTTAAGGTAATTAGAATTGAGGTTAATATGGCCCAACAAGAATTTTGATCTAAGCCAAAATTAGGCTTTAAGTGCGCTTTTGTGAGTAGGATTAAATTATATATGTTATATTTAATAATTTAGTGTGGTAATTTTTATGTTACATGTTTGCAGTGGATTAAATAAGATGTTATAAAAACCACCACATTGTATCATAAAATAATACACAAATATATTGTAAATTTGTAATCTTATTTATAAAAACATACTTTTCCGCATAGTCTGAAATGTGGACATAAACAATGGTAACAATAGTTTTAAACTACCCTTATTGTAATATCCATATATTTTGAAATGGAATAATCTCTTTTTTATTTTAACCCAAAAATATTATAATAAATTATTATTATATAAAGGAAATTGTGCAATATTTTTCATATTAAAATATTTTTTAAATAATCATCCAAAATAAAAATAAAAAAGTTACCTCTTAATCAAATTTTTTTGACTCTTTCAAGAGATAAAAATGTAAATTAATGATATATACTTGATTCCAGCAAATTTTATTGACTATCTTTTTGTATTATATCTATAAATCTAAATTTATACGCTATTATCCAAACATAGATTGTTATAAAGTTATTATTATTATTATTATTATTTTGAAATAGTTGCTTTAAAAGTCATATCTAGAATGAAACTTAATTGGTTAATAATATAAAATTCTTTATACAAACAATATATCAAAATTAAATCCATTTAAAAATTATAAATCAAATAATATAATTGTAGTTGAAAATATTCTAAATAACATAATTTTATAAATCAAGTGTTTATATGAATATGAAGAAAACAAAATAAAAAGTAATTGTCTTCAAATTCTTTCAATTTTCTTTATATGAAGTAAAAAAACATAACAAGAGTACAATTTTCATATATTGTCGGTATAAAATTTTTTACGCGGTTAACCAATTATAAATCACTTTAACTATGACTTTTATAGTAACTATTATAGAAATCAACAATCTATGATTAAACAATAGTATAAAAATTTTAATACTTTTAGTACATTCTATTTAAATTCAAAAGTTGTTGGATTTGATATTTTTCTTTTTCTAAATATTAATATAAACACATATTATAAATCAAATATTTTATGATAGTATGTAAATATAATTCATCGTGTTAATCTCTCTTAATTATCATAATATAAAAAAATACAATATGTACAGATAAATTTTATAACTTGAAATTTAACAGTTTAACCTTTGATTTGGACAAAACTATTAATTTAGTCCTTTAAAAGTTATTATTTTTTTTCCAAATATTAATTTTATCTGAACTACCAACCATTGAAGAATTTGGATACGTCTTTGGCATACGGGCTCTAATCAGTGCAAGCATGAAGAATCAATGTTAATGAACCCAAATGTAACAAGCCTAGGCTCAGGTTTTGGCTAGGGCTGACGTTCCGTTAAAAGCAGTACTTTCGACTAGGTTTTTGGTCCTTGAGCTTAAACCAAGTTAGGCCCGACAAAAACCATAAGAAAATAAAGAAAAGAAAAGAAGAGGTGGTCTTTCCAGGACCCACCCTATTCCCATAAATCACGCAGCTTTTGCAGGAACCATCCATCCAATTCCCATAAATGACTCAGCTGATTATCAAATCCCATAAAGATAATCAACTAAATTATTTTTTATTATATAATGTTAATATTGTCGCCAAGATAGCGAATACGATGAATTCATAAAGTTAGTGACACAATTATTCTGCTTAAAGGGCAAAAAAAATGTTTAGCGAAAGGAGAAGTGAAGAGCAAGGGACATAAGAAATGCGAGAGAGATGCCAAAAATTTACAATAAATAAATGTTTTTAATATATAAATTTTATTATAATTAAAATTTATAAAAATAAAATGTTTTTAACTATATAAATTATATTTTAGATTTATATGAATAATTTAAATTATAATATAATATCATTTTTAATTCTTAACAATTTCTTTAAAAAACTATTAAAATTTAATTTAGATATAAACGATTAAAAAATTAAATATACATGTAAAAAAAAAATTGAAATAATTGATAGAAAAATTTCCTAATTAATAGGGAAAGTAATGTGTAAAATACACATTTAATGATAGAAGAAAAATGATATTGAAAATGTATAATTTAGAAAATAATTTTCAAATTGTATATTTTAATTTAAGATATAGAGATAGATTGCTTTAAAAGTCATTTTTGGAATGTTATGTGATTAAGTGATAGTGTAAAAATATATGCATGAATTTTTCAAAAAAAATAAATTTACATGCGTGAAAATTAAACTCTTCAATTACACTTTAAAATCTTTCATTTTTTGAATTATTGTTTTAAAGAAAAAGAACCAACATGTTGTTAGTCCGGGTGAAACTAGGCATAGATCTTTTAAGTAAGATCTCGGGTTTGGGTGTTGTGAATGAAAAAAATGTGGTTAGAAGAAAAAATTCCACTAAAAATAATCAACTAGGTTCTCTGTCAGAAATTAGTTAAAGTCAGTGATATTTCGTACCAATAATATGATTATTCAAAAAAGTGAGAGAAAGAGCTTAAAAAGAAGAAGCTTTAACTTTTTTAAATTAAAAACCTTACTAAGAAAATAAAACAAAAATTATTAATAAAATAAAGAAGTAAATTTTAATAAAATTATAATTTATCACATATTTTACATGTAAAAGTAGTTTTTATTAATACAATTCAAACAGCATTCATTGTGTTAAATTTACTTGTTAAATAAATATTTTTAAATAAAAATATAAAATAAATTTTTAAAGTCGAATCAAATGCACATTGATTGTTTAGGCGTGTAAAAAGAACATGAAATTTGCGAGAAACAAATGATGAAGGAGGTGAGAAAGTGATGGGGGTTGATTTTGATTATATGAGTCAGTGCTGCTTTTCTTTTCTTTTGTGGTGGAGAGAGCAGAGTGCAGAGGGCTCGAAACTTCAATTGTTGAGAGTTCTGCCTTTGTTGCTATGTGCTTCACGACAAGACGACCAGAAGCTCCTTCTGTCGTCTTTTCCATTCGCCACTCCCCCATCAACATCCTGCACACCACGCTCCACCGCCTTATCTTTTCTAACCGAACTGTTTCTTTTATTGTCCTCTCGTTTTTTTTTTTCCAAAATATTTTTTTTTTAAGTTTTTATGAGGAATTTAATATTTTTCCATTTTTTTTAAAAAAAATTTAGTTAACGAGTGCCTCAAAAATATTAATTAATAATTAAAAAAATCATTAAAATCTTAATAAAATATATTGATAATATTAAATATTATATTTAAAAAAATATATTTTTACTCTTAATTTTTTAATTAACGTCTTAAAAATACTGATTAAAATTCTATCTCTGTCTATCCGTGCTTTTATAATCTCCATAATTGAGATCTATTAATTTACTAGCATGTGCATTACATTTGCATATAAAAGACATTTTTTATATTATTTAAAATTACAATAAATAAATAAATTTTAAATATATAAATTATATTGTAATTAAAATTCATAATAAATAAATATATTTAAATATATAAATTATATTTTAGATTTATAATAAATAATTTAAATTGTGATATAAAGTTATTTTAACTATTGATTAATTTTTTTAAAAAAATTGAAATTTAATTTAAATATAAAAATAAAAGAGAATAGTTGAAAGGAATAAGTGATTAAGAACATTAAATATACATATAAAGATAAAAAGATGATAGCTTAAGAAACTTAAGAGAAATTTTTTTTTGGCTAATTAAAAAGCCATGTGCAATATATCTTTAAAGGAAATAAAAAAGATAATATTAAAAACATCTAATTGAATGACTGAGTCTCTCACTTTATAAGTCTCTCACTTTATAAGTTATGTATTTAAATTTATAATAGAGGAATTAATAATAATGTCCCTCTGAATATTAATTGCATTTAGTAAAATAAAATTCCTTTTTTTTAATTTAGAAATTAGAATAAGTGTTTTTACACTATTGTATGTCAAATAAAAAAATTATAAAGCACAATGAATTAAAATTACAATTTAAAAATATTGATAATTAAAGAATGTAGAACAAGAATATTAAAATATAACACATGTTTAGAGTTTTATAATACCAATTAAAGAATATAGTTGACAGATAATTATGCTCCTTAATCATGTGATTAGAGATTTGATCCTAGATTCATGTGTGTATAAGAGCATCTGTTGAAAGAGGTCATCCCTTTAAATGAATCTAACAAAAAAAAGTCTTATAATGTGCCTATAAACATATTTAAAGAAGTTAAAAATTAAAACAGTTTATTAAAATATTTATCTACCTCTATATTATAAATTAAAATATACAATTACAATTTAGAGAGTGTGACTTTCACTTTCACCATTCTATCAACTAGACATTCTATATGTTTTTTTTTTTTTTCTTTTGAATATGCATTTCACACACTATCTTTACAATTAGCAAAAAAAAATTCATCTCAAACATCACAAATCACTCTCATTTTATCATTACTGATCTATATATTTTTTAAAATAAAAAAGAAAGAGAGATAGTGAAGGTTAAATAGAAGGCATTGGTGTTAGAGATTAAAATTAAATATAATGGGGTAGTTTACAAAATTAGTTGAAGGACAAAATTGTCTAAACAAATGTATAGATCAAATCAAGGTATTACCTTTATGAATAACTACGGAAAAGAAAGGCACTTTGTATAAAATGTAATGAATAGATCAAATGTCTAAACAAATGTATAGATCAAATCAAGGCCTTACTTTATTTAAAAAAAAAAAAAGAGAGGGAGAGAGAATGTAATGAATAGTTTATAAAGTAGTTAAAGAATAAAATGGTAGATAATTTAGAGAGTAATTAAATAGTATAGTAGTTCAATAAAAAATGGAGACCAAAAGAAGGTGTTTTTTTTTATTATAGTTATAAATTATAGATGTGTGTATTTGATGTTCTTAACCATCAATCTCTTTCGATATATCCTCCTTTATTTTTATTTCTAAATTATATTTTAAAATATTTTAAAAATTTATCAATAATTAAAATAACTTTATATCATAATTTAAATTATTCATTATAAAATTATAATTATAATTTATATATTTAAATATATTTATTTATTAAAATTAAAATCATAATATATTTTATATATTAAAAATTATTTATTTATTATGAACTTTAATTATATAAAAAATAAACATTTATCTGCACAAACTAAAATACTAGTTATATAAAAACATAAAAGTCTTTTGATAATAAAAACTTTCTCAAGGCTATGTTTAAATTGGTGGTAAAGGGTCGAATGGAGGGGGATGGAGTGGAATGAAAAGTTGTTTTATTGTTCGGTTTGTAAAAATAAGAATGAAACATAATGAAATAAGATGGAACATCTCATTTCATTCCATCACTTAACTCTAATTTTTTTCTCCTCAAATTTGATGTGTAGTTGTGTACTTAATGGAACAAAGTTTTTAAATTATAATTTTTGTTATTTTTGTAGAATTTATCCTAATCATTAGTTTCTTAAGGACAATATATTTAAGGCTTAAATATGTTTTTCGTCCCCGTACTTTCACCCTTTTTTGGTTTTGGTCCCTAACTTTTTTTTTTGTTTGGTTCTTGTCCCTATCATTTCTAAACATTTCTCTTTTAGTCCCTACTATCAGTCTCCATTAAAAAAACTGACGTGGTTGACGGTGATGACGTCACGATGATGTTGTCAAGTACTATGTTAGCACTGGTAATGTCATCATTTGTTGACATGGCACTTGATGACATCATTAGGGACTAAAAATAAAAAGTACATATTTGTAGGGGCTAAAAGCAAAAAATAACATATTTGTAGGGACTAAAAACAAAAAAAATATATATATAGGGACTAAAAGCAAAAAATAACATATTTGTAGGGACAAAAAAATATTTAAGTATCAAATTAAAAATTAAAAGAAAATAAAGGTCTAAATATTAAAATACTCTCTATCTCCATCTTCACACTTATCTTTTCTTCACCTCCCTATACCCTCCTTCTCCAAGCTTCATCCCTTTTATTTGGTTCTAAGTGTGGTAGGCGATGGTCTAAATTCTAGTTGTCTAGTGGCTCAAACTGTGGAATGAACGTTTTTGAAGTGATATTGACTTAACCCAAACTCCACAACCACATCCATTGAGAATTAATACTCCACAACTCAGCATTCATCACAGAACATGAACTAGTGTAGGCAGCAAATTTGACAAAAAATGACCTCATATGATCACAAATAACACCACTGCATGAAGCCTTCCCCTATATGCCTATAACCACACCTTGTATTAACTTTCACAAAATCCCTTTCTAGAGGAATACAGAAGATTACATGATGAGCCAGTGAAGTACTAGCACAATTCCTTAAAGAATTTTGAATGGAGTTCTTAACCAACTTAAGCATTAGAGTGTCTTTGTAGATACCCCCTCGTCGCCCAAGAAGTTTAGAGTTGTGAAGTTTAGGTGAAGTCAATCTCCAAAAGCATCCATTCCATGCTAGAATTCTGATCATCGTCTGACACACTTCAAACCAAATAGAAGGGATAAAGCTTGGAGAAGAATGGTAGAGGGAGGTAAAGAAAAGATGGGTGTGAAAATGGAGATAGAGAGTATTTTAATTTTTAGACCTTTATTTTCTTTTAATTTTTAATTTGATACTTAAATATTTTTTTGTCCTTACAAATATGTCATTTTTTGCTTTTTAGTCCCTATATTACTATTTTTTGTTTTTAGTCCTTGCAAATATGTTGTTTTTTGCTTTTAGTCCCTACAAATATGTACTTTTTGTTTTTAATTCCTAATGATATCATCAAGTGCCATGTCAGCAAATGATGACATCACAAGTGCTGACATAGCACTTGATGACATCATCATGTTGTCATCACTGTCAGCCACGCCAATTTTTTTTAATGGAGACTGACAACAGGGACTAAAAGAGAAATGTTTAGAAATGATAGGGACGAGAACCAAACAAAATAAAAGTTAGGGACCAAAACCAAAAAAAGATAAAAGTACGGGGACAAAAACACATATTTAAGCGTATATTTTAAATAAGGATAATATGAGAATTAAAAAGTTATAATTCATTCTATTTCATATTTTTTTTTTCAAACAATGGAATGAAATATTTGTTTCATTCTATTATAAAAAATCTAAACAATAAAATGACATTTTTATTCTATTTCATTTCAATCCATTCCATTATATTTTCTATCACTAATCTAAACATAACCTAAGTAAATCAAAATATTTAGTAAGACGTATTTAATATTTATATAATATGTATCCATACAGACACCTAATAGATTTTTTTTTTTATTTCAATACCTGTTGTTTAGCTTAAAGAATAAACCACTATTTTAGTTCATGAAAGTGTATAGCATTGTGACATTAATTCTTGAATTTAAAAAAAAAATTGAATAAATTCTTGAAAGTGTAATTTGTGAATCATTTTAGTCCAAAATTAAAAAAAAAATATGTGACTTAAATAATAATACTGACATATATTTTAAAATTGAAAAAACAGTAATTAATTAAATTTAAGTTTTGGAGATTTATTTAAAATTTTCTTAGTTTGATGAAGAATTAATATGAGAACGCATTACACGTTTACTAAATCTTAAACGATAAACTTTAGCAAGCACAGCAGCTGCAGCATGCGACATTGTGTTCAGTTTCAGTGAAGAGTGAGAATTCGCATGCCTCTCAACAGTCAACGGCGTGGCGGTGGAGCAGTGAGATGAGGTGGAACGAGAAATTATTAGATGGTATACAACTATTATATATTTTTGGTCTAAATTAATTTTTATATGATATATATTTATGTTTTTAATTTATTAAAAAAAATAATACTAAATTTTATATATCATGTAAAAATTGGTGAAACTATAATACTCTTGAACTACATAATAATTTCACGATAGAACTGTTCGGAACACCTTTATCAGCCGGATGACGTCACCATCCTTTTTATATCCCTCTACAAAAATAAACAACAAATACGTTTTAAAAGAGTAAGAAAAAATGTTGAAGGAAAGATAAAATAAATAAATTTTGGAGTCACTTAAATTTAAAAAATAAAAGGAAATTGTTTATTTATTTATTTAATTTTATTTTTAACTTAAATTATAAAGACATTACTTTTTTATTTTTAATTTTTTGCAGAAAATTAAAAAAACTTATTTTTATATTTTATATAAATTTTTTTAAAAGAAAAAAATAAAATAAAAATAAAGCTTTATTTTTGTAATTAAAAGTAAAAGTAAAAATAAAAATGAAAACAAAAGTACTTTTTTCTAAAAAAGGTCTTAAATTTTTCTTCACTTATTTAATTAAATAAAAAAATGAATTCAAAAACAGTATTTTAATATAAAAATTCTTGCCTTCGAATAAAATAATACGTAATTTGTTTTATGTAATGAGTGAAGGACAAATTGAATATTTAACAAAAATAATCTCACCTTTTTTCTTGACAAATCTTATTTTTTATAATGAGAACAAATTTTAATGCATCTTACACCTCCACTTTTCTTCCATTCCTTCCCCCCCCCCCCCTCCTCCTTTTTCAAACCACTATTTTATATCTTTTTTTTCTTGCTCACTTTTCTTTCTAATACTTCTCTCCTTCACATTTTTATAAAACCAAACATAACCTAAAGCATTCACAAGTTGAATTGAATTATCAACTATGAATGTCATTAGTATTATTAATTTTAAGGGATGGTAATGGGACAAGACAGGTATGAGTAATAGTCCTTCCATACCCACCTATAGTTACAAAAGTATCTAGGGGTGTTCGCGGATTGAATTGGATCAGTTTTGAAGAGAAAAACTATCCGATCTAATCACTTCGGTTTTGTTAATTTATCATTCAATCGGTTTGGTTTAAAATTTAAATTCAATCTGATCCGATTTAATTTAAAATGGTTTAGATTGGATCGATTTTTGGTTTTAATCAAACTATTTTTTTAAAATATTAAATAAATAATATGATAAATAATAAATATATTAAAAAATAATTTAAAATATCAAATATTTCATTAATGAGTCATTATATAACTAATACTAGTATAACTCTTCAAATATATGTTATTAAAAATAAATTTACACAACTTGATGATTATGTTTATGTATCTTTACTTAAATACTTACTAAAAAACTATCTTTAAATAAATACATTTTTTATAAACAAGTAGAATTTATGTGATAATTTTACAAATATATAAGAAATAAAAACAAAAACATGAGTGATATTAGAAAATTACAAGTGAAAATATATATGCATGTATAAGTTCGGTTGGATTTGGATTGGATCGGTTTTCAAAATCAAATCCGAAATCCAATCCAATCCAATAATTTTTTTTTGTTTTTTCAATTTTCAATTTTTTCGATTTTCGGTTTATTTAGTTTTTGGTTTTTTGGATCGGTTTTCATTGGATTGAATCGGTTTATGAACACCCCTACAAGTACCTGTTAAGTAGATATTTATGAAATTTTATATATATTTACAGGTATCCATGGATATTTGTGAATATTTGTAAAAATATAAAATGTTAAACAAAAAGTAAGAAAAAAATAAAAGTAAAAATAAATATTTTTGAAACATATATTTATATTAAAAAAATAATTTTGTAAAATATATTTATACTAAAAACAAATATTTTTAAAATATATTTTTATATTAAAAGTAAATTAAAACAATTTGTTTTATATATAATTAAAGATATTTAAATAATTTTAAAGTACAAGTACCTGTGGGTATGAATGGCTTATTATCCATTCCCATCCTGTTAAAAAATAGATATCTATTTAATTATCTATTTTATATTCATAGTAGATATTACTTGTGAGTATTTGTGAGTACTTTTTTTTGTTTTTTCCCGCCTCCCTAAATATAACTGATAAGAGGGAGGGAAAAGGAGAATACCGGAATAGGAATGGAACGAAGTACATTAAGAAAACTTGAACTTGTATACTTACAATTTATGCCTCATAATTCAACTAACTAAATTGACTTGATGATATTATATACACAACTTTTAGTTGTATCTACATTTTGAAAGAAATTAATTTTATTTTTAACCAAAGATATACTCAATGCATACTAAAAAAAACTCATCAAACCTTTTTGTTTTTGGATAAATGCCTATACCAAGCTTTTCATGAAAGAAATAATTTAATTGAAAAAATTAGAACATTGCCTAATGCCTAGAAAAAACATTGCATGTTTAGTTTTGATTAAATGTAAAAAAATAAATAAAATAAATGATCTCTCATCAATTTTAATTATAAGTTGTTAATATAAAATAATTTAATTCCAAAATTTACTAAAAATATATTTATATAGTAGATTTTGAAGAAAAGGAAAAATAAAAGATAAATTCTAATTTTTAGTTAAATATTATCTTATATTAGAATTTTAAAATAAAAAACAGGATACTTTTTATGTAACTAGGTAATAATAGCTCATTTATTTTCATGGAAAATTCATAACTCTTTTAAATAAAAATTAACATTTCATTTGTTTTCCCTTTACGTATCTCAAGGCAAGAAAATATCATATAAAAATAGAATTATTGGTGTATATATAAATATAGAATTTAATTAAAATATATTGATAGTGTCATCCAATTACAAATTGTCATATATGATAAATTTATTCACTTTTGTAATTACTATCTTAAAAATCACAATTAAAATAATTTTTAATTGATTGATAATGTAAAGTATATATACTAACAATGTATGAAAATGAAATTCATAAATGTATAAGTTAATTTTTTATTTAAGTATCTTTCAATTTGTTTTAAAATATAAGACTAGCATTTTAGGATACAAAATACAGTTTGGGTGTGTATCATTGAACGCATGGATCAATTGAAATGTGGTTGTTTCAATTTATCCAATGATCGAGTTCGAATCCTGAGTATGTAATAGCGTTAAATAAAGAGTTTTATCACCTATAATGATCTTAGCTAACTCAAACAAGATTATCTCTCATTAACCATACACCTAGTCTCCAAAAAATAAAAAATAAAATCCTGTTTAGGTGTTTTCCACAAAACTTAAATATAAGGAATTGTGTACGAATCAATATGAGAAGTATTGCAGGTCAATTATAATACAGCATAAAAGAAGTATTACACGAGTAGTTATTAAGTTTTCAATTAATTTCCAATTTTAAAATAGAATATAAGCTTGTTAAATAACAACATTTAATACAAGTTATTGATAGTATATAATTTTTTATATTATTATCTAATTATAAATTAACATGTATAATAAAATTGTTCACTTTTATGTTAATTATTTGAAAAATTATATGCAGACTGATTTTTAATTAACTAATAATGTAAAAATTTACATAATAACATTAAACTCTAAAATTATAAAATATGACTTATATATTCACTTCGAAAATAAGTGAGCTTTTATTTATCTTTTTATTTTATATGAATTGGGGGGGTTTTATTTATCTTTAAAATTCAGATTCAAAATGTACTTTTTTTTTGTTACGTATCATTGCTGGTCAAATCACTTGGAGGTAGAAACTATTTCTAGGATTAAGAATCAATGTTAGAATACGAAGACTCTCCGGAATACATTGAGCATATTACGTTAAAAAGAAAGTTCTTTTAATTTTAGATTGTTTCGCAGCAAACAATACTAGTTATTATCACATGCATGTGGAATGATGGTATATTTTAAATTTTACATTATTCCTGTCAGTCCCGTCATCCGCTTTGGACAAATACAAGTCAGAAAACCCGCAAAGATAAAAGTAAAACCTTGTGATTACTTGTTACTCCTTTATGAAAAATCAAACACGCCCTTCCAAAATTAAAGAGAAAACAAAAGAAAATTATAAAAAAATTGGGGCCACGAGATGACAATGATGCGCAGTGGGGTTGTCTTGGCCAGTTTGTGCTTCCCAAAGTTTTTTTTTTTTTTTTTCCCTTCCAATTTTTAAAATTTTTTTTTTTATTTGGGAATAACATAAAATAAAAAAACCAAATAAAAAATTCTCCGGATTCCTCAGCCAATGTTCCGACGTGCTCTCCTCTCCCTCTCTTCTACACTCTCCAACTGTACATGTTGCACGACTTGACCTGTCTCTTTCCCTTTCTTTGGTCAAAAACCCAACACCTAACCGTTTTGGTGAGTGCTGTAGTGAAGGGCCATCACACAGTGTGTTTTCTTTGACATTTGGTTTCCAATGGGAACTGGGTTTTCACACTTTCACTTTCCATAGTTATCCCTCTTGAGCACTATAACAGCAGCAAGAAACTCGTTGAAAAGGATTACCAGGTTGGTTTATGCATACCCACTATCCTGCTTGTTATCTTAACAGCTTAAAGTTTGCAACTTGGTTTCCTGCAATTGGTTTTTGGGAGCTGTTAGGAGAAGGCTTAATTGATAGAGCTTTGAAAAGTAACCACCTTCACTTACCCATGTTTGCTTCGTTATTGTTTTAAACTTGTTTGTTGGAAATTTTGCAACTTTTGATGTTTTTAAGGATTGGGTCGGGTTTGCTTTTGAGGGTTGTGTTGTTTAGATTTTAATACAATGTGAGTGTTGGTGAAGATTCAGCAAAAACTGTGGAATTTTGCTTTTAGTTTAAATTTTTGTCTTCTGTGGTTTCAAAATTGTTTCAGAGAAGTGTATTTTATATGGATGCTGATATATACTATTTCAGACAACTATGCTTTGTAGGATAATCAGCTTTTGGTATCTTATTAGTTGTTAGAGAAGAGGCTGTCTCCTTCTTTATCTGTCTTCTTAAGTAACTTGGGTTGTTGTCATTGTGTATTTTATCAAGGGCTTTTAGCTTTCACTGTCTTCGTCTAAAAGGTGGTTCTGATTTTGATTTTGATCTGTTTCTCTTTTTCTTTGGCAATGCCTATCTTTTTTAACCTCTTCACTCTCGTAACTTGACTTTGAATTTGCTATCATTTTTGTTTATTATTTTTTCCTTTTATGGATTAGGTGGTCCTTCTTTACTTTCATTCATGGGGAAGATCACCACTTCTGCAACCCAGCCTGTATCTCAAGAAGCTTCCAATTATGATGAGGTTTTTATGCAGCAGAGCTTGCTCTTTGATGATAGTCTGAAGGTACTTATGATCTTGTACCTGCCGTTTGGTTGGAGAGATTATAACTTTTGATTCAAGAGACCTTGCTTTCACTGTTAAGATCATTGTCTAATGCATCGGTGGCTTTAATTTAGAATAGGGTTCTTAATTAAGTGGATTCTATTGTAGAAATGTTTTGCTATTTGTTTTAATTTTTTCATCTCTGTTCCTAGGATTTGAAAAATCTGAGAACACAGTTGTATTCAGCAGCTGAATATTTTGAACTTTCATACACCAACGATGACCAAAAACAAATGTGAGTTGCTGTGCTAGAGCTGGTCTATATTTATGCTGATACTGTCACATCCTTAATGTTCCCTCTTTATTGTTGCTTTCTCTTTCTGTCTTATGTTTGCAGAGTGGTAGAAACATTGAAGGATTATGCTATTAAAGCTCTTGTAAATACAGTGGACCATTTAGGCTCTGTGACCTACAAAGTAAATGATTTGTTGGATGAGAAGGTTGTTGAAGTCTCTGTATCAGAGCTACGAGTGTCTTGTATTGAACAGGTATATCTAATCGTCTCCATTCAGCTTCAGATAAAGAAAGTCTACTAAAGCAATGCTGAAAGTAATTGCTAAGATGAAAAATTGATACCACTATCATATATTGAAATGTGCAACATGACTTGTTAATGACATAATTTCTTGAGATATGAAAAAATTATCTTTATTGCTTGTGATGCTGAGAATTAATATTGTGAAGTCATGCTGAAAAGCATTTCATGTATAGGCTATAGCTCTGCTTTTTTCACTGATAGACTTCAGGACATTTATAAAATATTCAGTTATCTAAATGTTTTTACTGCTTAGTGTTGTATTCATCAGAGAAACTTCTTCTAAGAGTTATCTGCATATATACTAATTGAAGACCTTTTTGTTCAATTATCTGGAAAAAATAATGGAAAGTTCGATTCCTGCAGTCACAGAACAATTTTAGGTCTTAATGGAGAACTCTTGAGAAGTTTCATTTGCTACTGTTTAAGTTTATCGTGATAGTATTATTAAATGAACTTGATGGGTGTGTTCAATTTGCTAAAAAGGAAAGCAGAATACAGCCCAAAAAATATTTGTTCCCATGTTTGGTTTTAACATTGGTCATGGGACGAAGTGAAACAATAGATGAAGCACAGGACAGGTATAACCCAGCTTTTGTTACTCAATAAATCAGTTCATTACTTTTCACACACATCATCCAAAAGTAAAAAATACCCACTATTTTGGCTAAACCTCATCAACACCAACAAAGAACAACCAGTCAGTCTAATTGGATTGTACCTGGCACAACCCCTTTCCCATCAAAACTGCTTGTGTTGTACATCAACCACTAAACATTACACAACAAATTATGCTATAACCCAGCTTCTTGTACCATGTTGTTTTACTTGTCCTGTTCCTCAGTATGCATCAAACACTCTATAATCTCAATAAAGTACATTTTTGTTCTTTAGCAAATAGCAAGTACAATAACAACTGGGAGAGTAATATGATTTTATTACATTAGATAATGGTAGTTGGTGAATTTACCTTTGGAAAATTGTATCTGGCAAAAGTATAATTATAGGAACATGAAGGATCAATGGAACTGTTATCCTTAGCTATTGTGGTTGGTGGCTGACCTTGATGACCATAGTGAATCTATGCCTGTCTAAGAATTATATGTATTTTATTCACAAATTTTGAGTAAAAGGCTTGCTTTGACAATACCATGGTATTTGGGTGGCTGTTTAGTGCTCTATTAAAATACCATGCCCGATTCAATTCTAAGCAGAATTTTGCATCTGCAGCCGTGGCTTTGACCACTGTCCCTTTTTGATATTATTGAAGTTTGAATTATTATCATATTAGGGAAGAGAAATCTTAGGAAGATCACTAACATTGTGTTTCCTTAATGTGGTACATTAGAGAATAAAGACATGCCAAGAGTATATGGATCATGAAGGGCGTACCCAACAATCATTGGTGATCAGTACTCCAAAATATCCTAAGCGTTATATCTTACCTGGCAAGTATCTTGCATTTTCCTCTATTCTTTCTTATGGTTGTGCTTTCTTTTTCCATTTCTATTATATTTTGTTCCTGTTACTATTAAAAAGTATGTTCATGATGTTAAATGATCACATTCCTTCAATTCATAAGTTCAGTTGGGGAGACCATGCATGGTGCCAACGTCACAAAGTCAAAATATGTAGGGTACAACCTAGATGACGAAGATGACTGGCCCCACTTTAGGAATGGTATCTCTTTCTACCCTAATATTTTAATTCCCACCTATCTAGGGATTAACCATAGAATGTAAGCTTATATGCCCTTTATTATGTTTGTATCCCAAAGCTGTTCGAGCTACAATTAGAGAAACACCACCATCTACTGCAAGGTAACTAAAAATTCCACATATTATTATAGGATTAAGTTAGTCATTGTCTCAATGAGGATCTTGATGCAATTCTTTATTTTGATGCAGAAGAGGGCGGTCCCATCACCTTCTTTACAACCTCAGAGATCTGGAGCTTTTTCGTTCACTTCAACCATGCCTAAAAAGGATTTAGGTTGTATGCACATAGTATACTTTATGATATCTTGAGTTTATTTGTTTATTACTGATGTCTTCCATATTGGTTCCTCATATTTCTTTATCATTTTCACATAAAGGATGAAGATATAAATCTCATTATGTTTGGATTTACAATCTTGTCGCATGTACTAAAGAGAGGCGATCGGTTTCACCATACCGGTTCCCGCTTTTACGCACTGGATCTCGGTCAAGTAGGCCTACAACACCTAAGATAAGTAGACCAACCACTCCAAATACAAGCAGACCCACCACACCAAATCCTTCTAATGCAAGACAAAGGGTGAGTAACATGAATCGTGGTTTATCACCAAATAAATTCTGTAGTTTCATTAACTGCGACTCCATTTATGCTTCGACCAGTACCCTTCGGAACCGCAGAAATCATCTTCAATGCGGTTATCTGCTGAAAGAGACAATGGCAAAGACGTGGAACAATACCCCAGTAAGAGTAAACGTCTCCTAAAGGCCTTACTAAGCAGGCGCAAGTCTAAGAAGGATGACATGCTATATACATACTTGGATGAGTACTGATTCGATAGAACCTATAGAAAGCAAGGGACAGATGTCATAGAATCTTGGAAACAAGTCAATTTTGCTTGCTAGTTTGATAGGTTGCACTTTGTCATTTAAAATGAACATTTATACGGTAATTTTCCTATATTCATATTTTAATTAATTGTAACTAAGCACCCAAAATTATGATGTGTGATAGTGGTAATAGTTCAAGCTTTATTTTTAACGATGAATGTTGTTATATAATCAAGTAAATTTGGCTTCATTTATCATTTTTTTTTTGTAGCAAGTTGAAATTCAAGGTGTCTGATCCACGAATTAAACCTTGTTTAAGCTGTTTGACTGTTCTGTTTCCCTCCAATTATTTTTGCCATAATGTCTGACGTAAACAAAACTCGGGTGTATTCAACAAAATGAATGGAAACTCGGATTTTTGTCTTGATTTGTAGTCGTTGATAATGTGTAATGTTGAGTGTAATTTTTTTGTTTTTGTTGCTTACTGAGGATCTCCACAGGCAGGAAAGTTTGTGGGCTACAACTATTTTCACTGTGACCAACTAATCTTGGGTTTATTAAATGTAATTTAACGGTTTTACATTTTTTTTTCGTTCTTAAATATTATTAAAAAAACTAAAAAAAAAATGTCAATATGTGATATGTCCTTGTCATTGCTCATAATTTCTCACACCTAAAGTGGATGCGCATCAATTCTGATTCAAAGTCTTAAACCTACAGCCAACAACTTAAAACCTACTGTCATTTTCTTTCTAAATAAATGCATCTAGAAGCTATCGTTACTTTTAAATAATGTTTGTACCAAACAATGTTTCACAACTTCCATTTAGCTCAACTGATAAGAGAAGATAAATTTAAAGTGTTTTTTGGGGCCATAAATACAGTTTATAAGTTGGATTCAATGCCTGTTGCTAATTAGTTACAATGTTTTTAGGATTCTTTAGGATGCTTCTTTTTGCACTCCCATTTTTTCTCATTGCAAACATCGCCTCTCAATTTTAACTTTTCTGGAATGTAATTTCTGAAATGTATTTAATATTTTTCGGAAACTAAAATCTAAAACATCTACCTATTATCAAATATGTTTCATAAATTAGTTTATGGAAATAATCAAATTTTTACTTACTACTAAGTTGGAGATTAGAGACTCTTATACCATGTCACTAATTAACAATTTCAAAAATATAAAGCCTATTTGGTTATACATCAATTCAAGTCATATGCGCGTTCATTTTCCACTTCCAAGCAAAAGCTACTCTACATAGTTTTTTTTTTTTTTTTATATCAAAAGATCATTCATTAAAAATGCCTAACGGCACTTACACAAGCACTTGATGCTAAACAAGAACGTTACGACAGTACACAACATATAAACAATAGTAAAACAGGCACGGGCGCTTGAAACTAAGCAAATTAACAATCCTAAGATTACAAACACAACAAAACAAAATATTCACATTCTCTTATTACAAAGAAACTTGAATAGTGCCACGGACTTTGTTCAATATTTTCTTTCCTTTGTTATTCTTTCTAGATTAGCACATGCCTAACAGAACCTCAACATTAAGACAGCCCAAAAACAACCCACAGCTAATCAAACATATTCTTTTTGATGTTTAGGATGCAAGTCTGGGCCTATTGACAAAGAATCAAACATACTTAGGCTATTGGATGAGATATGAGTAATGTGTATATTACATATCTAAGTGTGTGTTTGGGAGCACGTCAAGGATCGGTGGACGCACATTACCCTGAAGCTAATATTACTTGCTTTTGTGTCTTTAATACGGGGTTGACGCGAAAAAATTCAAATACGTGCGTTTCTAAATAGAAACCAAACACGCACTAACACTCCCCATCCTGAGAAGAAGGAATCCAATTTAACTGTTTGATATGGCAGTCCATGGTGTATTATGTTATTTATGTACATTTTATTGAACTGGGGCACCATCTTAGACAACTCTTAAAGACGAATAAACTATTGAGTATGACAAAGCAGTTTTAAGGACAGCAATTCTACTCAGGGTTTTACTTGAGTACAGGAACAGTTACCAGGCTGTTGCAAAGGTGCAACAAAAATGTGATGTTGAAATTTGAAAAAAAGTTCCATGCTCATTCTCGTTAGGCAATTAACATCCCGAAGTCGAGATTAGAGCGTAGACTAGTGGGGAAGCGACTTCTGTATTCCATACTAATGTTAAATCCTTGAATGAAAATTCAAAACTGAATGTGAAACATTTTTCTCACTTGAAAGATTATCTATTTTTGAGCAATTTTACCTATCAAGTCATTGGTTACGCCATACTAAGCAGACATATAACGGTTGTAGTCACAGTACATTTTTAAGAATCAAACAAGTGAAACTTGAAGTGTGAACTCCATTCCTTGACCAAATTCTTCAATTGTGTTTGTGGCTATTGTAAGGACATCTACATAAGCTCTGAAAGATTCTCAAAGAAATCATGCTTCTATGCCTCAAAGTGTCAGAATGAGACGGCTTGAAAGTAGGGAAGGAAAATTAAGATTAAATATTCAGCGGAGCCCTTGAAGCATAATTAATTAATGACAGCAGAAAATATATTTTTTAGGTAAAAGACAGTAGACAGGAAAGGGTGCACTATTCATGAGAACATTAGATCGTTCACAAAAGGATACTCTGAATAATACCATAGAGAAGATACTCGCACTGAAAGCTTTCCAGTAAACACCATCATGCATCGTTTTACTTTGTTGGGTTGCAATTACAGCAGACATTGATCTGAATCAAAAACAAAGTTGAGAAACTATTGATATAGCGTTTGACAGTTTCATCTCTTCAGACAATCACCTCCTAATCAACGGCTAAGGTTGCATATCAAGGTCACTGTAATTGACAATCCATACCAAGGTCACTGTAATTGACATTTCAGTTATTCAATACAAATTTGTTCTAACTAATTTCCCCATATAAAGGAAAGTTTTCAAAGCAAGATTTTCTCAATATAGTGAATAATCTGACAAACATGGACATGGGAGACTTGCATAGCAACATGGGCAAACATTTTAAGTACCCCATTAGAATTTGTGTCGTGTACTGGTAGTATTGAATTATATAATACTACCAGTGATGATGTGGGTTAAAGAAACCAAACTCAAACACTTCTAACAACATTGGCAACAACATTATTATTGTCAGAAGACAATTGGCGTTTTCTAAATGTTCATCCGAAGTTGGTCAGTTTGGATGCAAAAAACAAGCTAATTACTTGTACACTTCAGAAAATATATTCATGGGTATAACTGTAAGACACCATTTGGGAAAATTAATGAAGATGTGATACAAGTTGGATATTTAAAATAGAAAAATTGCAATGATGGTTATTTGTGATCGCAAAGTACCTATCAAGTTCAAAGAAAAATGTTATTGTCCTGCTATATGTTTGACAATACTCTGATAGTGAATGTTAAACTTTAAAGGAATAACAAGAGGAAAAAGTAAGAGTAGCATAAATGAGAATATTAAGATGAATGTATGACTGCATAAAAAAAGACAAGATGTAAAATGATTGTAGACGAAGAGATATTAGTGTGATATCGTTTAAGGAAAAGATAATAGAAAATCAGTTAAAGTAGTTTGAACACGTGCAAAGAAAGTAATTAGAAGCACCGGTAAAAAAAGTAAATTACATGATTTGTAGTCCTGTTAAAAGGAAGAGAGATTAAGAAGGACATTAGAAAAAATTGTTCAGAGGGATCTAATGGTGTTGACCTCACCTAGTGAGATAAAACTTTTGTAGTTGTTATTGTTGTTGGACATAACTGTAACTCTCTGAAAAGTTAAAGTTGTTAAAAGAAAGGCAACGACTAGTCTCTGATGACAGAAAAAAATAAAGGACTACACAAGCAAAAACAATAATAGGATAGGAAAGTAAGGAGCAGGAAGACAGAAATCAAAACCCAGAATGGTCAAGGCTAAGAATAATAAAAGCAGAGTTAAATAATAGAAAGCTAAAGGGTGAAGAGATACAGAACAAAGTGAGAGAGATAAACCGATGGAGCATCTGATATGTCAATGGCAGCCATCTCTGACCTACATACCTAAAACACTGCAACAAATCCTAATTATGGCCTTTTACATATATGTTCTTAAATATATACAACTAATGGTCTCAAATGTATGAGGAATATTTACAAATGATGGCAATGGAAACCATGGATAACATCATATATGCACTCCTGCCCATCTTATCAGCACAAGAGAACTCAAATTCCAGAAAAAGCACAGCAGAAGCACATGATTAATGTTAGTCAGTGTCTGAACCAAGATGTCCTTTATAATGGAGGAAACATCCATCCCATGGTCCAACCAAGAAGCAAACCAGCACCAGCAAGCCCTAAACCCACGGCAAAAGCAACAGCACACTTTGTAATCCCACATTTTCTGTTACTATTCTTCCTCTTCCCAGATCTGCTATGACTCTTCTTAAGCAGCATTCCCCTGCAGGGGGCCCAGGGTAAGGATGCTGGAAAGAGATTTAGAAATGACTGATTTTTGTTTCTGAGTTGCAGGCAGAGGTTCTCCAGCTGCAGCATGTGAAGCCACTGCTTGTAAGCAAAGAGTTGTGAAGCCTGTCTAAAAAAGAGACTCAGGATGTGCTCCTTCTCGCTGTAAGCTCGCTGTGCTGCTTTCTCAGCCTCTCTCGCTCTTGTTTGAGAGTGACACAAAGCTTTCAACAGCTCAGACATGCTACTGTTCTCAGAATTTATTTGGCAACCTTTGTTGCTTGAACTAGAATCTGTGCTCTGGCTGGAACTGAACATATGGAGCATAGTTTGTTAATAAATTGATCATAGAATAATTATGAAATTTCAACTCACAAGTATAAAAGTTTTAATTTATTTTTTCCAAAAAAAAGTCACCAAGTAAGTGTTTGGTATGCATCCTAAATTCCTACTTAGTTAAAAAAACTGTGTTTCATGAGTCAGGTATTCAATATATCTAGTACAACAATTAAAATCTATCATTGTATCTTCAATTTCCAAGAATGCGTAGCATCTGTGCAACTATAAAATTATCTACAATTTTTTACTTCAAAATAACCCATGTTAGCAAGCCATATACATGTCTAAAATATCACACAGAATCTATACATTACCTGGAATGCTTGACTGAATCCTGAAATGAACAGTCAGAAGTGGATATTCCAGTTGTATAACCATCTGCATTGGAAGAACCAGTCACAGTTTTATGGTTCAAAGATGATGGTAGAGTCTTATCATGGTCAACATCCTTTGGGTAGGGGGTTCTCTGACTAACATGCTCAGTCTTGGGATGAGGGAGATCACAATTCTCAATATTCTCAAGTGACTTCTGAGCAACCAAGGAAGCCAACTCATCTTTTCCAGCAGTGCGCCACCAAGGCCCAGTTTTCTCTGCTCCCATCAAATGTGAGTCTAGATCAGATGATGTCATTTTGCCTTGTTCAGAGACCAAGAAATTGGAAATATCACAATCCATAAAATGACTATCTGAAAAACAGAGTTCACCCTGATCTTTCTTCTTAGGAGTAAAATGTAAATCAGAATTCAGTGAAGCCTCAATTTTTGGCATTCTGTTATTGTTGCTTTTCATACATGTAGGAGAGACATGCCACGGCTGCTCTACAGATAAATTAGCACTTTCAACATTAGAAAGAGCATCAAAGTCTTTGACCAATTTATCTCCCCCGCCCATGACATTGCCATTAAGAAATTCAGCATAGAAGGCACCAAGTTCAGACTCGCAGGAATTCAGATGTTTACTTGTATAATTTGCTTTGTCCCCCAAGTCACTTTTCACATGTAGCCACCATTTCATTTCTGGTAGCTTGTCAGAATTTAGATTATGGGGCATACAAACTGAATTGGCATGAATTTGATCACTAATAGAATTAGTAGGAAACCAATCAGATACTAATTTTTTTGAAACATGATCCCGAGAATTCAGGGAAATCCGGAAATCTTCAGCAAGACAATCAGCTGCATAAGGAGCCTTCCCTTCTGCTGATGCCATTACTTCTTGGTCTATGAGTAATGACCTATTTTAAGAAGCAACTTTCTGTGGATCCGGCATCTGTCGAATCAGTAAGACACAAGCTGAAAACATTACAAGCAACTTAGGCAGATTGCAAACTCAAATCTCATTGAAATGTTAAGAACTATGCACTGCACAAGACCAACAAATTACCAATCTTCAAATTTAGCTGAAAAGGCATATGAAAGCAAAAAGGAACACTGGAAAAGTAGGTCCACCAGCTCCAACAGCTGTTACCAGAGCCCCCACAAAAATCATTGTAGAATGTCGATTATTAACCATATTTCTATTTCCTCATCAATCAATCCATGGGGAATAAGTTTACTTTCCTAATCATGAGGAATAATTTTTCCCCTTCACCTACATATAGTTTAACCCAACACTAACAGACAAAGAACATTCATATTCAAACATGAGTCAAGCAGGAATGCAAGAAGACCAAAAGGTCAACGACTCACAACTAATATTTCTTTTGTTAGAAGAGAAGAAATCCAACAAGAGCAAACTTTCTTTGCCTTTTTTTTCCCAGGAAGAAGTAAGTTGCAAGATGAAAACCCAAAATCAATAAATAGCTTTTGATGAGTAATATAGCCAATGCAATGGTAAAAAAAAAAACTTTGGGTGGTTATTTGCAAGACAAGGAACGTGTCCATATTGAGTGTGCAAAAATCCTCTCAGAGATTCTGGAGGAAGTGAGTGTGTCAGAGCAAACATCACATACATGTCAACTTTCATGAATTCTCTTGCCAGGCATACGCCCAAACTATCAAACCCCATAAATAAAAGGGATGCAAAGAAGAGCACTGTTTGGCATAAATCCCAACAAGAAAAAGAAAAAGGTGCAGAGAAATTTGACAGTACAGAGGTTGTTCAGGTTCAGCGAAACAGCAGCAACATCATTCAACAGGTGAACAGAGATAGAGACATGAGATCACAAAGAAGTAAGGAAGGACGAGAATATTCAATTAACTGATTAAACGACATACAGAGAGAGAGAGAGAGGACTTGCCTTGCTTATCATCTGAAGTGAACTTCCTTCTAACGCCGAAACATGTCAAGACTTTGCTTGTACACCTGTCCAAGAGAGTGCGTGTGTTTCGCTAGCAGTAATGTAAAAGTATGGTCGTTGTATTGACAACCATGTCAAAGAAGACTATCAATAATTGTGTTACACCCATGCGCCTAAATATATATCTTCTTTGTTCCCATGTCATAGTCCCATGCTTTCTGAATTATTGTTCCCTCATTCTTATATTCCATTCTTTGTCTAAGATGAATTGTTGCCCTCTCAATATGGAGGTGTTTGTTTTAAGATATCATATTTTTTTTAGGTGTTATATTTTCAGAAATGTTATAATTCAGAATGTTATTTTTGGATATATTTAAAAATATGTTTGGTTACATTTTAATATTTCTAGAAATATTTTTAAAAATTCAAAATAATTTAAATAAAAATAAAAGTTATAGATGTGTTAAAAAATAACTACTTATATTCCCATAAAAATATCACTTTCTCACCCCTTTCATGGAAATAAAAATGTAGAAAAATATAGTAAAAAAGGAGGTTACAACTTTTCCAAGAATCAACAATACCAGATAATAATTTTATAAAACTTGTAACAAACATGGGTATATTACATTCCCATGTTTACATTCCTGAAAATCAACTTTTAATTTATGAAACAATACTTGCATCATGTTTATGTGAAGCTAATTTAATTAAATATTTATGATTAAATTAATATGTAGGTTCCTATAATTTTATAGAATTTTTAATTAAGTTCTCATAGTTAAAAATACTTTAAAAAAGTCTTTCGAGTTTAAAAATTTTGTAATTAAATCTCTACACTCCAATCTTGAAGTTTACCACCAATACTAAAACCACTAAACTAATGACTTTATTTGACACATACAAAAATTTTATTATATATAACTTAAACGAGAGATTAAAATTGTACATATATTTACTACTACTAAATTAAATAATATTAACATTATATAAACTAATAATGTTAAAATAAATATTAATAAATATAATAAATATAAATTAGTATATATTTATAGAATATTAATAATATTAAAATTAATATTAATAAATATATACTAAACATATAGTAATAATATTAAAGTTAATAAATGTTAACAATATTAAAATTAATATTAATAAATATAAATTAATAATATATATTAAGGACCAAAATTACATATATATTTACTACTACTAAATAAATAATATAATATTATGAAATAAAACAGACAATAACTTATACTTTTAATACTATATATCCTAATTATAACTTAATCACTCTATTTTAAATAATTTTATTTTTTGTTATTTTAATTTTTTATTTTTTCTTTGCATATTTTAGTGACTAAAATAAGATATTATTATTGATAAAATATTTTTTTTATATATTTCACTGCAAAAAGTATATTTGTATCATATATTTTTAATTAACTTTCTTTTATATATATATATATATATATATCATATCTAATATATTTAATTCTTTTTAAAAGTTTATTAATATATATTGATTTATATATATTAGTGAACTCTGAGAGTGAGAATTTAAATTTCATTTATGCTGACAAGTATATTTTATTAATAATAATTTTAATATTAGTAGTTTATATGATATTAATATTGTTTAATTTAGTAATGGTAAATATATGTGCAATTATGGTTTCCAGTTTAAGTTACATATAATATAAATTTTATTTATATATAAAATAAAGTCATTAGTCTCATGGTTTTGTGTTGTTGGTAGACTTCAAAGTTGGGGGTTTAACTAAAAGTTAGGAGACTAAATTAATAGAATTATAATACTGTAAATGTGTAGAGATTTAATTACAACTTTTTTAAACTATAAGAACTTTTTAAAGTGTTTTTAATTGTAAAGACTTAATTAAAAATTCTATAAAATTATAGGGATGTTCGAATTAATTTAACCTAAAATTTATTAAAATAAGATTAGAAAACATAGAGTTATAAATTATGTTTAAATTTCGTATGAATTATTTTTTCTCTTTCGTGTCCAAATTCTCGGTAACTTTGTGTCGCCGTCGCTCGTAACAAAGTTTGGAAAGGCAGCTAACGGTGACCCGTTCGCAGTCACCTTGTGACTCGTCTTTGTAACACCGAACACCTTTTATTAAATATTTTCCATATTTTCTTATTTCTGTTTTGGATGTGAGAGAAGTGTACGCTTTTATTCTCTTTGCAGAAAATAGTACCACACTACCACCGACTAATATTTACTCATCTTATTTGATTAGCTATCCTTTTTTCCGTGTTAGAAAGAAAACGATGCTTAGATTTGCATCCAAACCATCCATTTAATTAGTTGCACGTCACTCTCGTATACGTGGTAACTTCCATTCAGGACCTTTTCTCCTCACCTACTTGCATGTATTTAGTCAAATGCATCATCAAAGATCATGAACGGAATAATTTGAGAGTACGGGTCATAGCCTCTCAATATATATATACTGCATGATTAATAATGTTTAAATCTGAAGAAATTATTTTTTTAACCTCTCTTGAAAAAGTTTTTTGAAATATTTTTTTAAAAAATAAACTAAATCAAACACACACTATTCTAATTCAATCCCTAACAACATTTTTCTTTCTTTCCATGGTTAGGGAATAGCGTTAAGATATGGTGTAATAATTTCATCAGGGATGATTATCCAATCTAATGAAATTGAGTTTATCCCCTTTTTCCTTTTTATAAGCTTATCTCATATTTATTTCCTTCCCATTTTTTTTTTAAATTTAAGTATATTATTTCCTTTTTTCTAGAACAAGAGTAAATTAATAAAAAAAATTAAAAATTCCAAAATTTGTCTAATTATTACGAAGCTGAAATCTCTCATTATTTTAACTAGGGGAGTTTAAATTGGCACCCCCAACCCCAACGAGCGTTGATTAAGCTCCGAAAAGAAATAGCACCGAGGCAGACGCTCCCCTCACTGAAATGGAAACATTTGGAGAAATACTTGAAGCATGAAGGAAGGATAAAGATCATAAACATCATAATCATATCATAATACCCCTTTAGTAATGAACCATCTGCTTATACTTCTTCCTAAGCACAGACAACCTTCTCTGCAGGGGAAGCTTTTCATCTTTTTTCCCTAGTTTATCCAAGTAGTATACAATTTTTTTTAGAGTAACCAAAACCTCCTCACTCTCATGTCCAAATTCTCTCTCTTGGATATTCAGGATCCTTCTAAGCAGCTCGAGTAACTCATTGTCATCCTTACCAAGTCTGGTTTGAATAGACACCAAACAATCCAAAGCCTCCCCTGCCATGCACAATATATGATAAATATCAATTTCATCCCAAAAAATGTAAAAGAAATGGGAAACTTTAGACTCTTTTTTTTCCCTTTGGTGCAAGAATCGGATTACTACACTCATTTGCAACACAATTTAGTAGCCTTAATAATGAATGACTTGATCATATATTAAATTAAGCCCGACCATGTTTGCAACGAGGTAAGGGAAAGCTTACCAACGGGAAGAGAAGTTTTTCCAAAAGCCTTCTCCCGGATGTGCAAAACCTCCAGGGCAAGTTTCTCTGCTTCTTCATCATTTTTCAAATGGTGGAGCGTAACTGCAAGGTGTAACATAGGAAAGCTGATGGACTGGTCATCAGTTCCCTTATGCTTTATCATGATTTGCAAACTTCTTCTCAACAAGTGCTCGGCCTCTGCATAATTCTTTGACCGTGAATATGAAGTTGCAAGGTTTATCATGTGTGTCACTAGGCTGGGGTGCTCCTTTCCTTTGTACCGCTCAGTGATCAATAAGCACTCCTCTAATAGCTCTCTACCTTCTTGTCCTCTTTGAAGTAAAGCAATACACAAAGCTTCAATGCAATAACCTACTGTGTTTTTAGTTTCCTTTATGTTTTCTTCCTTCCTTTTTTTTTGGTTTTTTAAGGGGGAGGGGGTTGTTGGAGGGTGATACAGCAAAACCATTTCTATAGAAACAAAAGGTGATCAAAAAATTATTTAAGTTGTTAGACTGTATTTTTAATTGCCAAAAAATACTTAAATCCTTCGTTCCTAACCAAGGTTATAAAGAAGTTTACCTCCCAACAGCATGAAGTAATTCAGCTAGATCTACCCTCATCTTTTCCATTATACTGTCATCTGGTGACAGGTAATTTGAATTCTCCATGACCTGAAGAGCACGTTTAAACAATTGAATTGCTTCATCTGATTTCCCTGCAAAATATATCACACTCACACATCAATAATAAGTGCCTAGGCTTCATACCCGCACCCTCGCACCCCAAAAAAAAAGGAAGGGCCTGTACGGGGACACCATTTAAATAACAAATAGCATCACCATAGTAATTCCCATATATAACTTAAGACCAAATAAATCTGAATATAAGTGTTTATTCCACCATTCTTCTGCATGACACAGGACCCATCATACATGAAAGAAATTCTAATCAACATTTAAGTTAACTGTGCAACCAGGAAAGAAAGAAAAAAATAAAGGGGATATAAAATAAAAATGGAATATGCAAAGAACAAAAAATTGTATGTGCAAGTTTATCAAGTTACCTTGAGCACACTTCACTTGGGCTAGGGAACTCACAGCCATTCCAATTCTTCCATCATTTTGTCCATATAATTCGGTGTATATGTTGAGAAGTCTAGAAAACAAAAATAAAATAAAATAAAATAAAAATAAAAGTAATATAGAAGAAAGCAGAGTCAATAATGCACTGAATATGAAAGGAGAAAACAATGATAGGAGGCTTAACCTAATAAAATGACTTTCAGCGTCATTGGTTCTCCCTTCTTTGAGTAAAAGATTGCCAAGACTAACTAAAGGTACAACCAAATCTTTACTTTTGGTACCTCTACTTGATTCCAAAAGAGTGATCACACGCTGGTATATCTCTATTGCTTTTGTTGCTTTTCCAATAGAGCCAAGGACTTTTGCCATACCCAAACAGGGTGTGACAAGAAATATGCTATCCTTACCTAAAAGAAGAAATTATGTTGAGAATATCAAAATTTTGAAAAAAGGAACACAGCAATTAAAAGCAAAGTTGGCTTCACCGCAGATCATTTCTGCTAAGTTATCTGGAGATTGAAACTGTTAAAAGTAGCTTCTAACTAGACATGCACAATTGAAAAATCTCAAGAAAATATCTCCAGTTTTCTAATCAAACAGATAAGCAACCCAACATAACCACAACCACAATCATTCACCACAGGTAAATAAGATCAAATACTAAATAAAACTAACATTACTAACTGAAAAATGCACTCACCATAGGTCCTCTCCATAATGTAGACAGCCCTCTGATATGTGTCCAATGATTTATCAAACTTGCTCAATGTTGCATACATACTTCCCATATGCATAAGTATTGAATCTAGATGTGGTGCATCATCCTTCAAATTGTCAACAACTTCTTCCATCTGGCCATCAATGAAAATATAAGAATGCACTCCACAGAGAAAAGGGAGTTACTCACTAAAATTTTAGAGGGAACAACAACAGAAAGAGGTGTGCAAATGTATCATTTAGCATTTCAGCAGAAATGTGAAACATATAATTATTTGCAATTATCATTTGGGTATATACAAACTAAGACAGATACAAAAGGAAACTATTTCAGTACAAGGGAGTCAAACAAGTGATACTAATAGAAAGTTAGTAACCACTAATCAGATTGGTGGAAACACTCAGCCTCATGCACAAAAAAATGCCTGTCAGTCAAGAGTGATTGCAGATAATTTAACTGCATACATTTTTGGTGATCGTTTATTCATTCTAGCCCCAGAAACCATGACAAATTCGTTAACTCATGATAGAAAACAAAAATAAAATCAACAATTGATTTCCTCACTGTACTCTCATCTCATCTCATTATAGTAAAAGCTGGTGCTATTAGCATCTCATAAATTGTTATGCTGAAGTCTTACTCTAGAACAGTAAAAAAAGGATGCAGATTCTGAGAGTTCAACTAATGACATACCATGCAGACATAAATTTAAGTTACTCTGAACCCAGCGAATCTCAACTGCAATTATACAAGATATCAAAATGACTGAATAATGTGCAAAAATAGAAGGAAAGGGGGAAAATACCATATTCAACAGAGAACCAACAAATTTTAAGTCTCCAACAGCCATGTAACCTAGTGCTATGATGTCCAAAATTGCAGCTTCTTCTATGCCTTTAGTACCTGCATTCAGCCGCTCTTTCACCACTTCATAATTTGCAGTAAGCAGGTCTATAGCATCATTTTTGTTTCCCATCCCAATCATTTTTTTCACTTCATCAAACAATTCTTCCAATTCTCTCTCTAAACTGCTGATTCTGTGGAATGTGCAATTTGCAAAGCCAAGGGACATTGTCAATTGGAGAATGAACAATTTAAGTTATAATGATGGCACAAAGACGCTTTATCCTTAGAGGATAAAATTCTAATACAGTGGTCAGAAAATGTAGGCACGAAACTGAAATTCAGAAATACTTCAAAATACAACAGGCATAAGCAGCACAAGAAAAGAAGACAATGTCATTTGAACCAATTCCCACCTCTGACGGTCATTTGGAGCTGAAAATCCTGAATAAGCATCAGTATGTGGGCCTGTCCCACCAAATTCCACTGACCCAACTGAGGATCCTGAGATGCAGAACCGAACACAAACTGTCCTAATGGGAATAATGTAAAGCTTTTGATTGTATTTTTGCTCTTGATTACAAACTGAGAAGCATGATATGCTTTTCAACTCACACAGTGACAGCATATGCGGAAGCTCTTTGCTCGCCCTAATAATAGATAACAGAAGACATTAAACCAAGCCATCGCAAATTATTGTAGTCAGATATGTACATTAAAATCAAGAGTAGACAACTAAAAACAATGAGGATAACCAGAAACCATTATTTGCACTCACAGATTAAACATGTATCTTAGCCAAAGACTTGCACCTAAATTATTAAAATAATTTCTGCTCTCAACTATATGCATTATCCACTCCTTTCCAAAGACCTAGAAAAATACTTCAACAAATCGAAGCAACGAAAGGAGTGTTATTCCCATAAAGCATATAAACCAAATTTGAGCGTTCTCCACAGCCTGAACAACCATCACTTTGACGCGTTGATACCAATGTCATGACAAAAAACTTCTTTAATTATTGGTAGGTGTTGACTTAGTAAAGCGCATAAGTTTCAATTAATAAAGTTGCGTTACTATGGTGATTTATTGCAGCGAACAAAGAAGTGGCACGGAATGGAAGTAGTAGAGTTGGGAGAAGCAAAGCATTAATGTAAAGTGAGTAGAAAAAGAGAAGAAAGAGAACCTGAATCCGGCGAAAGAGGGCGAGGGAAGAAGAAATGAACCTTTCATTGTATACACAAACCTTCGTCTTAGGATCAAATCTCAGGAATGCAATTTGACATTAGTTAGCTTAGCATACATACAACAAAGCACTGAGAAGAGGATAAGGCGCGGTTTCTTTGCTGTGGGCTAGTTATGGCTTTTGGGGCCTCTGCCCGAGGTTGACTTGAAGGCAACATCGGCCTTTTGCTCCGGCCCACCAACATTTTTTGTGTGCCATATTCTTAGTATTTGTCTTATTTTAATAACCAGAAAAAAAAAGTATTTTATAATAAAATATTAGGACTTTTTACACTTTTTTATTTAATATATTTATTGAATTGAGTCAAGCTGTGAATTTCTAATCTAAACTACACAAATCACATGTTTATTTGAATTTGTAAATTGATTTGGGCTAAAAAATATTCAATTAGCAGAGAAATGACTCACTGTCTTATCTTATGCAATTACTGATAAAAAAAGAAAAAAGAAACCTATGCAATTCAACCTAAACTAACCAACACATATTATTTTATTTCTTTTTGTAAAACAAAAATAATGCAACCAGAGTCATTTTATATTCTTTCCATCTCATTTTTAATGCTTCAGTTTTGTTTTTTTTTTGTTTTTTTGGTTGACTGTTAATGCTTCAGTTATTCATATGTATTATGAGATGATATTATTAAATATCATATATTAAAAATAGTATGGCATATTTACTCATTAAGGCCAAAATACTAGTTCAGCTAACTACGAGTTTATTTAAATATAAAAAAATATAGTTTAAATATATAAAAGTGTATTAAAAATGAATTTTTTTTATCAATTTATAATTTATTATAAATGATTTATTGTAAATAATATTTTTAAATTAATATGTATATGTTTTGTTAAAATTAACAACATTAACTGTCAGTTTTTTTATGAGGTTATGATTGTAAAAAAATAAAACATATCAAATGCTGTAGTTCATTGAAGTAATTTATCAAACACTTCAATTTTTAATGTATTTTGCATATTTCTCATTTTGCACAATAATACGAATTGCAAATTTTTAGTGATGTAATTCTTGATAATATAACATATAATTAATTATACATGACAAAAAAGAAGTAATGTCATTAATTTTTTTTTATCGATCTCATATAAGCTTCAGTCCTATTTTTTCAGTAACCATGTTATAGGTGTGAAGTATTCGTCGGTTTTACCAATGACTAATCTTTATTAAGAAATCTAACTGGTCATCTTTAGTAGGTCTCCCTTCCTAACCACATTTTTTTTCATCTACAAGACTCAAACCTGAGATCTTGCTTAAGGGATTTGCCAGTGTCACTTGAACCAACGACATATTGGTATGATTCAGTCCTATTTTGTTAATCCTTCAATTATATCAATAATTAATTATTAATCTAACAATGTTGTCATTTACAGAAAAGTGACCATTATTCTTTCTCTATAATATTTTTTTATTTTACATATATTATTTAAAATTTAGATATGTACTTTAAGTAAATCAATTATTGGTTTAAATTATATATTAGTTTGATATTTTTGTTTATGTTAAAATATTTTCTCCTTCTTATAATATTAGTATTTTTCTATCACCAACTTATAAAATCCATTTGTTAAATTCACATGTCAAATAATTTGTTTTACTTACAGCAGTGTCAATAACTTTCATCTAAACATCTACAACTAATAATGTCTTTGAATGACCTATCAAAAGCTTCAAGTCCAATCTCTATATTAATTGACCATGCTTGGTCCATGTATATTTCAACTTAATTTTTGAAAAACAATCATTTTCTTTTAACGAAAAGTTTTTTTTTAAAAATTGGTAAAATGTTTTTTTTTTAAAATAAACTAAATTAAATGTGCATGTATTTTATTTAAGCATGTGCTTATTTTAAAAATATCTAATAATGTTTAGAATTTATCATAAGTCATTTTACCTAGTAAGAATAATAATGATGCAATATATAGTATTGTAAATAAAAATAAATAAGAGAAAGTAGACATAAAGTAAAAATGCATACGCATTATCTTAATTAAATAACAAAAAATATGCCACAAAAATAATTTTTAATTTTAAATTAATATTTTATCCTCTCAAAGAAAAAAAATGATTTTCAATAACATTACATTTGAATTTATATTTATTATATTTTTAATAATATACGCAAGAGTTGTAAATTAAATATTTCAATTACATTGTTGTATTTATTTTATATGAAATAATGTAACTTAATTTATATGATATATAAAATATCTTATAAACTTCATAACATTTGTAGTTTTAATTGTTTATTTGATTATTTTCAGCAAAATAAAATTCAAGTTATGTATCAAAAAATAAATAAAATTCAAGTTACTATATTATGTGTATAAAATAAAAATATAATGAGTAAAAATTAATTAATTAAATTAATAGTTTAAACATGTTTTTAGTTCTTGTAATTTATCCACTTTTTTTTTATACTACTAAGCGTGTGAATCAACTAGCACGAAATTGTTTTACCTTAACTAGTCATCTTGAATTTGAGTTTTGGGTATGCAACTATGTCAAATACTCAGAACAAGAGTTTTGTCGCCCACAGTAGTCCTACCCGACTCAAACATGATTGTTTCATGTGAAAAATACCTATGGTCTCATACCAAAAAAATTCACTTTTTTTATTTTAGTCCTTTGATTTTTTTTTTTAAATAGTCCTTGTAATATATATGTATTTTTTTGTCTTAGTCTCTTTTGTTACTTAGTTAACAATAACTATTGTTTCAGCCTATAATGTAATGACACATCACTTTATACTTTTTTTTTTAATTTTGTTCCTATAAATATATTTATTTTTGTTTTAGTCCTTCTAATATATCTTATTTTTATTTTATTTTCCAACTTTTTAACCATCTCAGAAGTTAATGGCGATTAAGTAATAGTAGGTACTAAGGCAAAAAAATTGAATATTGCGAAGATTATTTAAAACAATAATTTAAAATGACTAAAAAAATTAGGTATATTGTAGAGACTAAAAATATATTTAAATATAAATTATTTTTTATCATGTAATTTTTTAAATAATATTAAAATCATATTAATAAGTATTTCAAGTTGTTTACTTAAAATATGAATGACGAATAATAATAATAATAATTAAAAAAATAGGCATTTAATAAATACATAGTTAAAATTAAAATAATTCATAATATTTTATTTGAAAATAATTAAGAATATAATTTAAGAAATTAATTATTATTTATTATATATTTATCAATTTACCCACACACGCACCCACAAATGCACACACACATAATATGCATAAAAACATTATATTATTAAAATATTAGTTAATAATATTATTAATGTTAATTATATATTATATTTAATTAATATAATGATTAATGGTAAAGAAGGAAAAATAACTTTTTATTTATATACTTATATTAATATAAAGAGTTTAATGGTCATGCACTGTCAGTGTAAAAAGTTTTACACTATCAATCAATTGGAATTCACCGTTGGTATGATTTTAAAGTATTTATTATAAAAGTTAACAAACTTACAATAAATGGTAGTTTGTGATTGAATGATAGTGTAAAACTACTTTACACTGTGACCTGTTTTCTCAAATATAAATACTACATTAATAGAATTAAATATTACATTAATATTGATGTTTAAGTTTATTTTATTTTCTGATTTGATCACTTTAAAATTTATTTCATGAACAATAAAATTAAAAATAAGATAAATTGCATTTTTGGTCCTCTTATTTTTCCCAATCCACAACTTTGGTCTTCTTATTTTTTTAGAGATATTTAATCCTCTTATTTTTAAAAATCCGGAAGTTTGGTCTCATCATCAAATCTCTTGTGTTGATCATTACTAATTTAACGTTGACTCTGATATATAAATACATAAATAACGTGTCAGAGTCAACGCTAAACTACTAATGGTCAACGAAAAGATTTGATGGCGAGACAAAAATTGTTAATTTCTAAAAATAAGAGGACTAAATGTCTCTAAAAAAATATAGGGCCCAAAATTGCAAATTTTTAAAAATAGGAGGTCTAAATGTCTTTAAAAAAATAAGGGGGCAAAAATTGTGGATTAAAAAAAATAAGGGGACCAAAAATGTAATTTAGCCTTAAAAATATTAAATATTTAATGCTATTAATGTAATACTTATATTTATATGATCTTGACCATTCAAATATGATCTATATCTATTATTCTCATCTCTCATAATAACTAAGTGTTCTCATAGGAATCACTCCCTTTAAAATAATTTGCTAACACACGAGTGGGTGTAGTTCGCTAACATACTCCTTCTAAAAAAATAAGTGGCTGTAAGTTAGTAAATTCGTGTATACACACACACACACCCTATATCAAGTGAGAACAACTCTTATTTTAAGAATGTGAAGACTTAAAATCTGAGTCATACACAAACATACATGAATTGTCAAAATTAAAAGTTATTTAGTGGTCAAAAGTATATGTGTATGTATATTAAAGGAACCAGAAGCTTTTTAAAGTTAAACTCACAGAATGCAATTAATGTTTAACAATATATAATTAATTTTTGAAGTATGTTTTGGTGATTTATTTCAAATGAAAACTACACCACTATGCAGTTCTTTCTTAACTCCAAAGGGTCCTAGTCCTTTATTAAAGTATACATATAAGCGCAGAAAGTAGGAGATCACAAGTTCATCATCACATAATGATTATCAGAATCATCAGCCTAAGTTCTTTCTTGCGAATTGTATGCCTTGCTTTCCTTTTTGCTTCAAGTTGTGAAGACTTACCTAATGATAAGTGATGACAAGTTGTAATATGTTTGTTTGTGTATGTGTCTTGTTGATTTTCTTCTAGGTTCTCAGTTTAACACTTGAAAAATTTCAAAGAGCTCACTAAAACTTAAATGATTAACAAAACAAAATTGGTTTATGAAAATGTAAAATGAACCAAGAGCGTAAGGCAACTTAATAAAAAGAATTCTAACTAAAATTATTTTTGTAATAATCGAATTAAGTAAAATAAAATCGATTAAGTCATTCTTACTTGAAATTTTGATAAACTAAACATAATAACTAATTATCTACCTAATATAAATATTAAATGCTCTGTATTGTTTTGGGAAAAACTATCCCTATGCTATAATCAATTAAATGCAAAAATAATTGATTATAAGCCTTTTCTAAAACAATTGCTCTCTGTAATAACCGATTAAATATTAAGATAAAGGACGATTATATGACCCTCATTTTGTTTTGATTATGACAAACAGACTAATGATTATTTAATCGTTTGTTCGCACGCTTTTGATATACTTAAAATTTGTGTTGATTAACCCTCACAGACGAAATATATCGAGATATGTTGGACCAAAAGTTTATTCCATAGCTTTTACACAAGAACGATCCTCGTTTTGAAGTTCACTTACTTACTTTCTTGAAAAAGAAGATGTCAACATACCATCCTCTAAAAAGATATAGCTATATGCTAAAAAGAAGGAACTTTAGTACACCTATCAATACTAAAAGGCAAATATGTCTATTGCAACAAGATTTAGAACGAGAAAGACAAGATAAATAGACTATTTTTTCTTATCAGTGTGACTGGTTGGTGAATAACATTAAATGTGGCATTTAATGCTCCAATGTATACTTTCTTCTTTATATAACAATAGATGAAGGTTGATTCTAAAGCATTCACAACGAACACTTTTGAGGAGCACTATAAATAGAAGAGAAAACCTATGTTAAAGTGTGGAACACTTGCTAAGTTTTTTATTCTCATTCACTTCAGTGACTAGCTCTCTCTCTCTCGTTCTTAAAAGAATTCTTTTTAAAGAGTGTCTTAAATAATAGTTGTAAAATTTTGAGCTTCAATATATATTCATTTGATAAGACGCAATCTAAGTGTGGCATTTTACCTTTTAACCATTTCTTTGTGAAATTGGTGGAAGCCTGAAAAGACTTTATATCAAAGAATACTTGGGTGTTTGCTTGGAGAGGCAAGTGAAATACTATTTGGATTGAGCCGAAGAGACTTGGATAAAAGAATACTTGTAACTTTGTTTAAGTTATAGTGGGACTTGGTGGTATACTAAGAATTGGATGTAGTTTCTAGGGTGAGACAAACCAATATAAATTTATGTGTTTTTCTATTTTACATCTTCTATTTGTTTTCATAAATCTCTTTTAAAATATCTATCTTCTGTCTAAGAAACAATACATATCTTCAAAAGGTTTGACAATTTTTTTAACACAATTCAACCCCCTTCTTGTGTTGATCTCGTAGTTTACAAGTCTGAAGAGGCTTGATAAAAAAATACTTGTAACTTTATTTAAGTTACAGTGAAACTTGGTGGTGTACCAAGAACTGAACGTAGTCTTTGGGGTGAGACGAACTAGTATAAATCTTTTTGTCTATTTGTCTTATATCTCTCTTTGATTTCATAATTTTTTTTAAGGAATTACACATCATCTATTTAACAGACGTTACCAATTTTTGAAAAAGGTTTACCAAAAGTTTTTTTTTATAACACAATTCAACCCCGCTTCTTGTGTTGTTCCTATAGTTTACATTAAATCATGACATGATTGATTATATTGTTTGTTGTTCAAATTCGATAGTTCTGATGAACAGAATAATCAATTATGTGATGTAAATAATCAATTATATTAGTTATCATATATACATAAAGAACTCAACTCTCTTTTTCAACTGTGACTCCAAAAAGATAAGTGTGAGATAAGTAATAACAAAGAGAGTTGCGAAATACTTGAGAGATCATTGAATATTGAGTTCTTACAAGATTTATTCAAATTAAGAGCTCAATTGTAGAAATCTTTCAAGAGTCAAATGGAGTAAAGAAGATAAGGTTTTTTATTTTGTGCACCTGTCACGAGTTTCAGGTGATACCTTAATCTTGCTTCTCTTGTTTGTGTTTTGAGAAGCATGTGTTTCTTAAAGATTGTTGTAGTAGTGTTTTACAATTGGTTTCAAGGAGTTTTTTAAGGTTTCAAGAAACCTTGTAGTTCAAGTGTGATCTTTGTAAAACAATTTTGATTTTAGTGTAGAATCTGAACCAAGTTGCTTAAGGACTGGATATAGATCACAATGGAGTGATCGAATTAGGATAAAAATCCTTCGTGTCTTTTTTTATCTCTATATCTCTCTCCTCTATTTTTTGAATTTGTGATAAATTAAAATATGGTTCATGCATGTTGCATTCATGATATTCTAATCATATAGTATTTGTTATTAGGTTGCATTGACCTTTTTTTAATTCATCTCAAAATCTATTTGTTTAACACAAATAATAATCTTAGAGTGCATTTAGTTTACTTTTTTTTTTGTTTAAAAGTTAATTTGGAACTTCTATTTTTTATTAACTTAAAAAAGAAATCATTTAAGAGAGAGAGAGAAAGTAGGGAGACATAGTGAATGGAGAGAAAGAAGAAAGAGTGTGAGAGAGAATCAAAATATAAAAAGATAAAATGAAAAAGAAGCTATCATTTTTTTAAAAGCTTGTTCACTCATTCTTTTAATTATTTTAAAGTAATATTTTAATTCTATCCTAACACATTTTATATTAAATAAAATGAGATACAATATTAATAGAATTAATACTTTAAGTATTTTATGAAAGATTTTTTTTTTTGGTAAGTGAGAGAATAATTTATTCCTATTTGATAAAATTATTAATCCATGCACGTATTTACATTAAGCAGAGATAATTCTTGTTCTAATTTTACTACATAATTGTTGGTACTCAGGGGATGATCAATAACTTATTGATATGAACTATTAAACTCTTGTATATGAGTTTATTAAAACAAAACTATGGTACGCATACAATTTTTAATGTCACTCCATTCATTTTTGGACCAACGAGTAGTTTGCTGGTTTGCTGGGAGGGGAAAATTGTTCGGATAACGAAGTTTGTCACAATTATTAACTAAAAACATATTTAAGTTTGAATTTTTAACATATACATTTTTAAAATAATATTCAAATTATATTGATAAGTATTTTAATTTTATACTTAAATATGATTTATGAATAATAATAATAATAATTAAAAATAGGTATTTAATAAATATATAGATAAAATTTATAATAATAGCTTATTCAAAAAATAATTAAGAATACACATACGCACGAGTACACACACAATATTAATATACATGTAAAGTTTTCTATTTTAAAATACGTGTTATAAACTAATTCTTTTTAAACAATTAAAAAATAGTACAATTTTTAGGTTAAATTAATTAATAGGTCCTTGAACTATTTGAAAATTTTTAATTAGGTCCATAAACTAAAAAAATTTGTAATTAGGTCTTTAATTTTGTAAAACTTTTTTAATTGAATTTTTAATGTTAGTTTATGACAGCTTAAAACCGACAGAAAATGACAATTTGTGATGGTATTGAAGACTTTAGGGATTCAATTACAAAAAAATTACAAGATTAGGGGCCCAATTATAAATTTTTTAGTTTGGGAACCTAATTAAAAATTTTTAAATAGTTCAGGAACCTACTAGTTAACTTAACCTATATATATATATATGTATATATGTATGTATGTATGTATGTATGTATGTATATATAGGGAGCGTATCTAATGAGAGGGCTTTTTTTATATGAGAGTGAGAAGAATAAATATTGACCATTAGATCTTGTTATGAATGGTCAAGATTAAAACATATAAAGTCATGTGAGTTTTTTAAAAAGTCACATGACTTTTTAAGTGGTCACATAACATTAAATCATGACATCTATGTATGGTTGTACGACTCAAATTTACTTATCTCACTCTCATACAAATATAACCCTCTCACTAGATATATATTAAAATTTTTAATAATTGCTTTTAATGTATATAGACTTAAATAAAAAGTCATATGTTTAATAAATATATTTTTTAATTTTTTAAACATACTAAATGCACTATATTACTAAAATAATATTTAATAGTATTGTTAATGTTAATTATTTATTATATTTAATTAATACAATAATAAGAAGAAAAAAGTCTTTTTATTTGTATACCTATATAAATATAAATCCTATATTAGTATTATTAAATATTACATTAATATTTATGTTTAAGTTTATTTTATTTTTTAATTTGATTAGTTTAAAATATATTCATCAACAATAATAATTAAAAATATTTAATTTATAATGTAATTTTGAATGGAATATTTACTAATATTAATGTAGTACTTATATTTATATAAATATATCAATAAAAAGTTTTTTCTTTCTTTAGTATTAAATATTTTAATTATTAAATGTAATACATATTTAAATTTGTAAATATTTTTAGATATTATTTTATTAAATATAATGTATCTATTCTATTTTTAGTATTAGATATTATATTAATATTTGTGTTTAAGTCCAGTGTTATCAAACTCAGACTGGTCATCGATTCGATCGAGGTATCGGGTCAATGGGTTATTGGTCAAACTAGTGAGTCATTGATTGAACCGCATGAACCGGTGTATATGAAACTTGGGAATTTTACGTAACAGATGTATACTTATATATAATATGTTATGTGCATATAGTTTATAAAAATAGCTTCGAATTAATGGCATATGTTGTCTTTTAAATAGCCTGGGTTGTGGGTTCAATCCTTGTGTTTACAATTTTTGGTGAGTTTTTTTAACATTAAAAATCTCAACACTAAGAGCTAGGAGGTTACTATGTTGTCCACTATTGACGCAAGAGCTAGGAGGCTATTGTGTTGTCCACTCACGCATTGGAACTTGGAAGACGTGTGTCGTGTACCACTTTGGAGGCTGTGCGAAGCGTGTGCAAATTCTAATATTAGAAACCGATCACACCAAGTTAACGAGTTTCACCGAGTCTTATTGGTTTAAGCTCGAGTTAACCGGTTTTCACCGAGTTGATAGCACAAACGATTCAGATGCTCAACCGGACCAGCCTTAGTTCCAGTTTTTGGTCGAACCAGTCTGATCGACCAAACCAGTTTGGTTTTAATAACACTGTTTAAGTCTATTATTTTTTTAATTAGGTTATTTTAAAATATGCTTCTTGAACAATAATAATTAAAATGATTTAATATTTAGTTTAATTACTATTTTTTATTCTGGTTACTTTAAAATGTTTAATGAACAATAATAATTAAAAGATTTAACATTTTTTTTTGTTTCTCACATGTCTCCTCCTTTAAAAACAATTATGTTCGAGGTACGATCAGGCATTAACCCTTGAGCACCTCTCCTAGTGAAGATTTAAACTTTGGTTCACCACGTTGTGAGAGATTAGTCCCTTCCACCAGACCCAACCCCTATTAGTATTTAATGTTTAATGTTATTAATGTAGTATATATATTTATATAAATATATAAATAAAAAGATTTTTTTTCCTTCTTTAGTATTAACCATTGTACTTACTAAATGTAATATATAATTAAATTAAATAATATTATTAAATATAATGTATTTATTAAATTTAAAAATATAATATATATTTATTAAACGTTTGACTTTTTATACAAGTCCATACAGTTTTTATATATTTTCACACACACACACACATAAACATACGTATAAGCCCAATAAAGCGAGAGAACACAAACTCATATTCACAAAATGGCCACCGAGAGAATCATCGATTTAAGCTCTTTCTTGGGAATTATGTGTATTTCTTTCCTTTTGACTTCAGGTAATAAACTTATGATGTGTTTAGTTTAGTTTTTTTTTCTTTTGTTTAAAAGTTATTTTAAAACTTCTAATCTTCATTAACTGAACAGAAATGATTTGAGAGAGAATAAAAAGAGAGCCAATATTACGTTGGGTTGAATAGAATTGGGCTTGTTTCCTTAAACAATGTTCCAATTCAAGTCTTGTGAGTGAAAAAGCGAGATTGAGAGGGAAAATCCTATTAATGATGGTCAGTCAAGTTTTTTGGCAAAAATTAGTTATTAATAAAGTTGGTAGATATTTCATACTTATAATATTGTAACAAAATGAGAGAGAGAATAAAAAGAGAGAGAAAGTAGGGAGAAAGACTGAAGAGAGAGAGAGAGAGAAGAAAGAGCCAAAGCAAGAACAATAAGAGAGTGATAGTAGAGAGAGAAAATACGTAAAAAAAAAGATAATATTTTTTCTAAAAGCTCATTCACTCAATTTTTTAATTATTTTAAAAGTAATCTTTTAATTTTATCCTAACACATTCTATATTAAATAAAATGAGATATATTATTAATAGATTTAATATTTTGAGTTTCTGGTGAAAGAATGAGTGAATAATTTAATCCTATTCAATAAAAATATTAATTCATGCATATATTTACATTAAACAAAGATAATTTTTGTTCTAATTTTACTACATAATTTTTGGTACTCAGGGAATGAACAGTACAAACTATTAAATTCTCATATATGAGTTTATTAAAAATAAAACTACAGCTTATAAAAGAAACAATTCGCATAAAATTTCTAATGACATTCCATTGATTTCAGCATCAGCGATCTTAATTTGTGAGGAACAGGGAAACATTTGTCCAAATGCTACAGCTTGTTACAATTTTTGTGTATTTTTGGGCTTTCGTAAATGGGGTGGTATTTGCACTTTAAAACAAATTCATCGATGTTGTTGCATAAAGAGTGATGCCCCTGGTCTTGGCCATGGTTTAAGTTAGATACTTTCAAAATCAGTGTTTTTTCACTGTGTTTGTAACACAAGTTTCCATAAAAAAATAATAAATGGAAATATAAATAACTGTATAACTTGCTTATACATTTTGGCCTATGTTATTCACAGCCCCTTTTACTCTTCGTACGTTCTGCCAGTTTGTTTTGTATTTTTTTTTTGATAAACCCTTTACGTATGAAAACTAGTTTTCATAATTTAATTGTGCCAAAATATACTATGAAAATTAGTTCTTGTAATGTATTTCAACATAAATACATTACAAAAACTAGTTTTGTAGTGTATTTAGATACAACTACATTACAACTACAAGGCTTTTTTTTTTTTTTTTTTTTTTCTATTACCATATGTTAGATTATTTTAATCTAATAATGACTCATGTAATTTATAGAATGGCTTTAATGAAAAGATGCCTAATGTGATGGTTGTTAGGTTTAAAATGAATTAAAGTCATTGGGGGTTATTTTAGATTTATTAAAATTAATTCCCTATCTTTCTACTCCATAAAAGGGTAATTTTGGCAATTAAAGAAAAAGGATTTAAAAGGGAGGTTACGGAGAACTTTTCATGAGTGGGTTTTAAAATTTAAAAGATAACCCACCACTTCTCGCTTCTTCTCTAACATTTTCACGTAAAGTGTTTTTGCCAAAAGAAAAAGATATAGGCTCAAGAAGTGTTCTACACCATCATAGGCACTGGAAAAGGGAGTAAGGGAAGAGAAAAAATTTCAAGAAGAACACCATTGAAGATTGCAATATGAATCCGGGTATGTTCCTAAACTCCACTATAGAAATTACAGAGCATTATAGATGTGAGAAATATTTTATCTAAGATCTCTAGAGTTTAGTTTTCTTGTATGTTGACCTGTAAGAAATTACACATGACAATAGAATTTGCTAACATCATACTCATTTTTTTCCTCTATGTAATTGTCATTTTATTATCTTTTCAATGATTAATAAAAGAATGCTTTAATAAAACAATAATTTATATATCATGAATATTATGTTTGGAACAAGATATTACATAATGCTATCAAATCTTTTAATTAGTTTAAAATTTTAAAATGATATCCATAATAAATAATTACTATACATATGAAACTAAAAAATAATAATAAAACATATACTTAAACATCAATAATTTATTCAAGTACTTGTAAATTTAATTGGTCTTTTATTTGATTGATGTTATCTTTCTCTCTTATTTGTGTTATCTAATAGAAACTGAGATTTAAATGATAAATCAATTATTACAAAATATAATTACATATAATTTTTTATTTTGTATAATTATCAAGATATATATATATATATATATATATATATATATATATATATATATATATATATATATATATATATATATATATATATATAAAAGTCTACTTTATATTCATACATATTTATAAAAAAAATTCAGACAAAATGTAACATTTAAGATCTAAAGCAATATACATAGTACTTCATACTTGGTATCAGATAATAAATAAAGACAGGACTATGACATATTATATATTTCTTTGAAATTAAGTATTAGTGTCCTTTAATTTAAAGGAATAGCTTTGATGTAGGACAAAAAATAACAAAACAAATATTTGTTGTCGTAGAAAAAATTCTAATTAGGCAACTAAAATTAATATATAATAATAATAATAATAATAATAATTAACTATGCAAAACTTTTACATTGACATTGGATGCTTATTAAATTCATTTTTAAAGAAAAAATTAATAATTACAAAATTTAATTTAAATTTAATATTAATATCTCTTATTAAAATTTTGTATAAATTGAAGTTATATACAAATGAGAAAAAATTGATAAAGATAATATTTTTTAAAACACACATTTTTATAACTTAAAATAATGTGAGATGTGTGTGAATATAAAATTATTTGGATTTATATTAATAACCATAATTTATACACACACACACACTAGTAGATATTTATTAAATAATTATGATAATATAAAAAAATTTAACACCCGTGCATGGCATGGGTTATTATGCTAGTTTTGTATAGTAATATGAATTGCAAATTGTTAGTGAAGTAATTCTTGATAATATAACATAGTATAATTAATTAGAGGAATGTTAGCAACATATTCTTTAACACACTCCTTCTAACAGGTTATCTCTCATTGGTTAAAATTTATTAAAAATTAAAAAATCAAGGGAGAAATTCATTAAATAGGATGTGGGACCCACTAAATTTTGTGATTTTTAATAAATTTTAACCAATAAGAGAGAGTGTGTTCTAAACATTTCTCAATAAATTATACATGACAAAATAGAAGTAACGTCATTAATTTTTTTTGTTAATTTTGTTAATCCTTCAATTATATCAAGAATTAATTATTAATCTAACAATGCTGTCATTTACAGAAGAGTGACCATCATTCTTTCTCTATAATATTTTATTTTACATATATTATTAAAAATTTAGATATGTACTTTAAGTAAATTAATTATTGATTTAAATAAATATTAGTTTGATATTTTTTCTATATTGAAATGTTTTATCTTTCTTATAATGTTAGTATTTTTCTATCACCAACTTGTAAAATCCATTTGTTAAATTCACATGTCAAATAATTTGTTTTGCTTATAGTGGTGTCAATAACTTTCAATATATTAATATTTACTTATCATTTCATCTAAACATCTATAACTAATCTATTATGAAAAAATAGGCTATGCATTGACAATGTAAAACAGTTTTATACTGTCATCCAATCACAAATCATCATGTATGGTAAGTTTGTTGACTTTTATAATAAATACCTTAAAAGTCATGCTAATAGTAATTTTTGATTAGTTGATAGTGTAAATTTTTTTATACTGATAGTGTATGACTATTAAACTCATCTATTATATATTATAAAAGAAGGTTTTATAATATAAAAAAATGTCACATGGCAACACCATATTCATTCTTTTTCGCTCAATTTTCACATTTTTTTATTCATATAAATACACTATTATATTTAATTAAGTAATTAAGATGTTTATAATTAAGACATTTGTAATTAAGGCATTTATAATAAGTATATATTCTACTTAAATTAATTAAATAGATAATTAAATCTTAAATTGATTTTGATTTTATATAACAAGAAAATCAATTTTTCAAAAATTTTTAAATGCTATTTCTAATCATGGTAATTATGATAATTAGGGTAATATTTTTATTATAATAATTAAATCATTTTTAATATATAATAAAATTCTTTTTAATTTATTGATTAATTATTCTCAATACAATTATTAAATTACCATTTTTTTTATTTCTAATATAAAATAGATTGCTCTAAAAATTGTAATATAGAATCAGATATGATTATCAAGTTTATAAATAGAAATATTTGTATATAATATAAAGAAGAGTAAACAGGCTATACACTGATAATGTAAAATAGTTTTACACTGTTATCTAATCACAAACCACCATTTATTGTAAGTTTGTTAATTTTGATAATAAATACTTTAAAAAGCATATCAACAGTGATTTTTAATTAGTTGATAGTATAAAACTTTTTACACTAATAGTGTATGACCATTAAACTCTATAAAAAACAAGGTACGATATGAGATGAGACAAATAAGGTAATTACTCTAAAAATTGTAATACAGTTTTTAATATATTTGTCACCAAATAAAAATATTATAATTTTTTTTAAAAATATAATATAAAACCTTCATTGTATTGTACAAGATTTAAATTAAAGCACACCGATGTTATAATTATTAGTCTTTTTACGAGATGAGATGAGATAAATAAGGTAATTACTCTAAAATTGTAAAACAAATATTTAATATATTTTTTACTAAATAAAAATATTATAATTTATTTTTAAAAAAATATAATATAAAGCCTTCATTGTATTGTAAAGGATTTAAATTAAAGCACACCTATGTTATAATTATTAGTTTATTTACGAGATGAGATAAGACAAATAAGGTAATTACTCTAAAAATTAAATACAATTTTTAATATATTTGTCATTAAATAGAATATTATAATTTTCTTTTTTAAAAATATAATAAATCATGCATAATGATTCAGATCATGCGATTCTAATTCTTGCAATAACTTTGTCTTCTATTATACAATGTTTTCCAATTTCAACTCAATTTCAAGCATTAATGTTCAAAATAAACGAAAGATATGAAAATTACAAATCAAAATTCTTCGTCTTTGGAGACTGTCGAACTTTAGATAACCAAAGCAAAAATAATTTATCAAAATAGTCATGATGAATGAGAAGGTATGCCTTAAACTAATGTTATTTTGTTTTTTCGTGTATTAGCAATATTGTCTTATTCATAACTATTTATTATGTTTTATGTAGCTTGAAAAAATTCAATGCACTGTGTGAAGTAAATCAGTTGACAAATTTGAGTCACTATTACTAGAAGGAACATTTGATTATTTTGATATGCTTTATATGTTTTTTATTCATTTTTTGAATTATGAGTCGAGTTATATATTAAAAAAATATTGACTATCAATTATTAAATACTGTCTAACATGAATGACTATGTAGTGTAGGATAAAGATGAACCTTCTATTAATATATGTGATAAGAAAAACAATACAATGGATAATAAAATTGACCCTTCAAAGAACAACCTTCAAAAGTTTTTTTTCCACATTTTGTATCTTTATTTTATTTTATTTTATTTGTATTTTCTTTTAAGGCATGCTATATATATATATATATATATATATATATATATATATATATATATATATATATAATTTTTATAATTTTCTTTTATTTCTTCAAATATATGACATTTCAAGTTTACTTTCTAATATTATTTTTACAATTTATAGATTTTAAGATAACACAGTAGGCTTAAGTAAAGAATTTCATAAAAAAAGAGGAATTATATTATACTAAAATAACAACCTGGGTAGTTTTTAGTTTTAAATTTTAAAAAGTAAAACCAGTTTTAGTTTCAGTTTTTTTCTTGTTTTCAGTTTTAAAAGATTGTTGTTAGTTTTATAATTTTCTTTTAAATAGTTGTTGACACTAATTCTTTCAAAAATCTTTTTTTTAGTTCTTCTTAATAATTACATGAGCAATACTGATAAATAATAATAATAATAAAAAAATAAAAATAACAACAACAACAACAATAATAAAAATTTTGTAACGATTCGTTGTTGCTACATGATCAACTAACAACTAATGGAACGCAGAAGATTTAGTTTTAGATGAAAACTCTTGTTCAATTTATTTATGAAAAAAGTGTGAATTTAAAAAAAAAATTTTTTTGGCGAGACATACAACGTTTATTTCTTTCAAAACTTCGACGTGTAAAGCACAAACAATCATCCAACATACTAAAATAACTTATGCATACATCACAAAGTATCAAGTGCAAATGGTTGTGCCTTATGACACTTACAGACCAACATCATCGTCAAAGCGTCTCAAAAGAGAGTGTGTGTGCACATACATCAGTGTGTTCATCAACAAAAGTACATCACAAAGGGAGCAGGAAAAAAAAAATACATCACACACACTCTAGGCTGGTCATACTCCTAAACACTCCATCTAGGAAGGAGGAGCAGCAGGTGGAGCATTAGTAGGTGGGGTATCAGTAGATGGCTCATCAGCTCTAGCAACTCTACGACGAGAACGAGGTCCCTGAGTAGCTCTCATGAGAGGTCGGGCAATAAGAGTAGGCTCTCTTCACATCTCTTGGATGGGTAACCAAAACTCTAATGATGTATACAAAGTCACAAAAAACACATCAATTCCCGTAGAAGCATAGGAAAGCGTAAGCTCTCCCTTGTAGTAGACGCTCTGAAGCTCACGGCCGATCCTCCAAGCTTCACCGTCTCCCACGGCGGTCTTGTAGAAGTCAATGCGATAGGGACCCATGTGAATGTAGTTCTGGATCATGGACAATGGTCTTGATGCTCTGGGTCGTCTCGGCATCTGCTCCAATGAACACGACATTCGAAATCATCACAGGCATGAATCACACGTGCAACCAATGCAAATATAAGCTTATGATAAAAATAAATACAGAGTCCTAACTAACCCAAATATTTATTTTCAAGAAAGAGAGAATACTAATATTAGAGAAGATTTCAACATTTAAATAAGCATATACAAACATAGTACAGCATAATTTCATGCAATTCATGTAGACACTACTCCATGGAGACTTTTTCAACAACTCGAGCGATCATTATGGAACGTCCCTTAACATAGCACCTGAGCCACAAGGATCACATGGATTCTTTCAAGGCACAACTATTGGGGAGCCCATGAACTGATCTTGCGGAAGTTGGTAGTGATTTCGTCAGGATAGACATATGTGGGTAATGGCTTACCACGACACAAGGTTCGCAATGACCTTGACCTCATTGTGGGATTCGCCTGTCCATCTATCCTCAAGGTCTATCGACAAGCTACCTCACTTTCTTCCAGCACTAGGTTGAGAGCTATACATCGACTCTCAACTTACATGCCTACTCGCGACATCGTCCTAATAGGACCTATGCATATATATACATATCATTAACAACAACGAAAACATCAACTCAACATAGGGTCAAGAGGCACACCCTATTTCCCACTATCAATTCTCATTATCCGTTAATTAATGGATAACGTGTGTTATCAAAATTTTCAAACTTAAGCTTTTGAGTTTCTCTCTTAAATCTTTTATGTTCTATTAATCCTTTCTAATAACTTAATAATTAATATTCTCAATAATAAGGAAACTAAGAGGGAACTTTATCTCAACAAATTATACTTTTATACGTAAGGAAATATACTTACTAAAATAGAGGAAAATTCATAAAACTCTAATATATTAAAACATAAAATCTAATATTTAAATTTATCAAAATTATTTTCTATTGAAAATTAATAAGTGCATGTTTATTTACTACGTTTATACATTTGCAAATATATATTTATACTTAGATATAAATATAAATATAAATATTTATTACGTTTATTTTCGACGAGTGACACCATATACATATATATTTATATTGTATAATATTATGTTCTTTACGTGTATATCCCCTAAAATCTCAAAAGTACATTTAGACATCTGAAGCTTATCCCTCAACAGATTTTTATATATTTATTTATTATTCTTGCTTAAAAAAGTAACGTTCTCACACTTCTATATATATATATATTAGGATTTTAGTTCATCAAAATTTACCATTTAAGATTTTTAGGTGTTGTAAATAAGTGAAATTTTAACAGGTAAAACAACATATAACTCAGTTAATCAGTCCCAGAATTTTTACAGGATACATGGTCTCAAGAATCAAATAAGTAAATCTACTTACACAAGCATACTTTTATCTATATCAATAATTATTTCCCCACACCTAAATCAGCAAATCACATAAGATTTACATTATGTGCACACAAAACAACAGCCAACACATTTCATCCATATCATATTTCTATAATTATAACAGAAACAAAAAAATAAATCAAGACAAGAAGAACTTGTTAGGAAGCAAATAACCTCTTAACAGCATTTTCCATCTTAGCAATTATTTCAAGTTCATCACATTGATGCTAGAAAATTAAAGATTAGAAGAAAAAGAGTAGAGATATAAGCTCCCTTACTTGTAGTCCTATTTATCTACAAGAGTGCTCCAATAGAAGAAGAATGAACACAAAATGGTGAGGGAGAATTTGCTCTAAGCTTGCTCCAAGCAGAAAGGTAAGAGGGATTCTAAAAAAAATACTCCTTCATTGATATTTGTAGGCAAGATTTTACTGTGGGGGTACGCTTGCTGTTTAAAAGAAAAGTTCAAGGTTTTTTTTTTTTTTAAAGCCAACGTAATTTCAGAGGGGTTCAAGAACCAACGTATAATTCGGGGGGGGGGGGGGGGTGGGGGGGGGGGGGGGGGGGGGGGGGGGGGGTGTGCTCAAATTATTATTCACAGAGGGGTCTAATGGTTTTGTTTATTATTTTTTTTCTCGTTTTGGTTGTTTGGAAAAAAAACAGAACTTCCAGTGGCTTTTAGGAGCATGCAACCGGTGGTTTCTGTATATTCATAGGTATATAATGAATTTTGAACAGGGTTAAAGAAGGGCCTTGGGTGGCCGTTCCAAAATGCCATTTTGCTTTTCAAAATTTGTTACTTAATTTGGCTAAAGTGATTTACTAAAAATGGGAGATAAGGTTTAACCAAAATTGGTAAATTAAAATTAATTTACCTTAAAATAGGTGCTAATTATCTTGGAAAAATGTGTTAATGACACATTAAGATTGGTTTATAATAAATTTTTGACTACTTGTTTACTTACACAATGTGATTTTACACTGACAGTGTATAATTAAAATTCTAGTTTAATTAGAACTTCATCAAAATTTGTCACATAAAATCATACAAAGTGTTTTAATTAAATTTTCTCAATAAAACTAAATTTAAATTTTCTCTTGTAATTAATTTCAGTCACTTTTAAATCACACGTTAAGAATATACGGTGTTACAAATTCCTAGTTCATCTACTTTTTTTGTTCCTATTTAAAAAATTACACATGAGCAATAATAATAAAGACAAAATATAGCAATACTAATAAGTCCACAATTCATCTTTTTTTTTTTCTTTCTAGTTTCTATTTTTGCATTCCATAATCTTTGAGCCAATTGATATCGAAATGCACCCATTCGATGAATATATGCTAAAGTGACTTGTGGTGGCATATATTACTTGGTAGTATTGTTTCTATTTGATTCTTCAACTTCCAAGTCAATATTTTCATTAGCATATTGTGTAAACAAAGGATCACTCTGCATGTCCATCCTAATAAAATTATGAACAATACAACATGCTAGTGGTATATATTTTTGCCTCTTCAACGTATATGGCAACATGGACTTGAGAATAGGAAAACGTGCTTTTAGCACTCCAAAACATCTTTCAATCACATTACGTAAGGAAGAATGCATATAATTGAATAACTCTTCTGGACCTTGCAATTCTTGTTGACCTCTATAATCATGCAAGTGATATCTTTCTCCATGATATGGGGAAAGAAATCCAGGCATATTGGTCTAGCCAGAATCCACTAGATAATATTTACCTTATGGAAGAGTAGGAAAATGATTATTTGCATTATGAATAGTTTATAAAAAAATTCTTGAGTCATTTGTCATTCCCTCCCAGCCAATCATAGTAAATGTAAACTTCATATCAAAAGAGCAACAACACATCCATTAATGGTAGGTTCAATTGTTCTCCCACGAAATATGGAATCTGCTCAACTTTGGTAATGCATGTTGAAACATGAGTACCATCAATAGCTTCTACACAATTCTTTAAAAAAACAAAAAAAAAATTAATAATACCCTTGAATAGTATAAAGGAGATTCATACATGATTAAAAAAATATAAAATAAAGAGAAAGATATCAATATATTGAAACATAATTTAGCATAATTACCTTGAAAAAAGGATAATATTAAGGATTATATTGTATCTTTAGAGCAACTTCATTGAAAGGTGGAGGAACAAGAAAATCTTTAGAAAGCGAGCAAACGACTTTTAGGACTCTCTTGAAATGCCTATGAATAGTTTATACTGAGTGTTGAAAACGATCACCTGCAAATCTAGTTCGCACCTTTTGAAAGATAATGAGTAAAAATATTGCAACTTGCTCTTGAACAGTCATAAACCTAGTATCTTTCAAATTTTTTCTTTCCTTTAACAGTTCACAAAATTTAATAAATTGGGTTGATGTCATTTGAAACGTTTCATAACAATTCATTAGATGACCATTCAATACTTCAACCACCTATTCATGTCCAGTCAATTTTGAAATCCGTTGCGGCTAAGGTGTTGACTTGAGCAAATTATTATATTCAAAGTTGATATTAAGACATATAATATTTTGAATCTCTTCATCATCAAAATTATCTATTAAGCTCCTAATAGTCACATCCATCACAACTATCCTGCAAGTTAACAACTATTGTCCCAACAATACGTGAATAGATATAAATTGCAAATTGTCTAACACCACAAATAAATAAAATCCATAACTCCAACAATTCATATCATCAAGTTGACAAAAGGGAATACAAAAATACAAGAGCTCATAATCCAAACACAAACATAAAGAGTTCATAAAAGATCCAACAATCTACTAAACAAGATTAAGAACCCAATCTTTCTTCCGCTCATCTGATAATGCCAAAAATACATCTCTCCATAAAGCATCTTCTTTCAATAAATTTAAAGCCTTTGTAAAAAAAGCGCCATCAATGCCTTCAAGTTTTTAAAGGATCCTAACACAAGTCAGTACAGACTCTTTATCTTGCATATTGTTTTCTCCATTTACTTTTCTTGTAGCATTAGAAGTTGACATAGTGACATGACTTGCACTCATCTTTTCCAAAATTTCAACCTTCTTCTTTTGAGTTTCTCCAAAATTTGTCAAAGCATTAGCAAATGCCATTTAAGCACTTTCTCTTGCTTTTCTTTTCTTGCTATCCTTACTAACTTTTGCATTCCTTTTTAATTAATGGCTATCTTCCTCCTCATCAAAATTATTGTCTCCTTCATGCTCATCATCATCACTAATTGAAGGGCTCTTAGTAGAAGTATGTTGATTTGCGCCAGAGGCAGTTATGTCTCCAAAAATAACACATAATTTGTCATAATGCAAGTAACCTTTCTTCTTAAATTGATTTGCAAACTTATACTTCTGCAAAAAGACATAAAGTAAGGTTGTTACTATTTTGTAAAATAATATGTTAATAACATACCAAAGTAATGTAATATTAAATTGAAGTATACGTCACATAGTTTCTTCTATTGATCATCTGTGGCAATAATTTGTCTAGTACTTGAGTTGTATCCTACTCTAGTCTTCATTTTTAGAAGTGTAGTAAAATCCTTCCATTTTCTCCTCAATTGATTGAATTTGTTCTTAAATTGGTCATGTGTGTATTCTTTGCGAAATTTCTTTTTTAGCTCTTCCTTAATATATTTCCATGCAGCCTTTGTAAGAGTAGTGATTTGTCTATTTCCCTTCTTAACCTCCTCCTCCATCAAACTTATAAAATAGGATTCAACATTTGGAGGCCATATATCTTTTTTAGATCCTATAATTTCGACAACCTCATCTCCAACAGCTTCATTATTTTCCATCTAATCAATTATAAAGTAAAGCTAATTAACAACTATTAACTTTAATCATAACTCTAATTAATATAATAATATTTTAACATGCACTATCAATAACATACTTATAAATAAGGAATCAACACATAAATAAAATCAAGAGATTCTTAAATAGGCATAAAGAATATGAAGGTAAAACGAAAATCAATAATTGGCGTGCTTTCTTTGCTTGTTTTGGGGGCTTAAGTATATACTTCTACTATATAATAAAATTTGTATAACTATAATAAAATATGTACTTCATATTCAATTATTTATTTATTTATTATTATTATTATTCCATAAGAGCAGAATGATAGGAATTAGTATGGATCGGAAGAACAATGGCTGAAACTATATTTTATCTCTTGAATTGCAAAGCCATGACATACAAAATCAAATTAAGTTCTTCCATAACACTTTTAACTGTAATGATGTAATCAATTACAGAATGCATAGTTTGTAGATAGAAATACTAGGATCAACCTTCATTAAAGGACAAGAAATGTCTTGCTCTGAAAAACATATAATGTTCTACCAAGATGAGAAATTTTATGGGTTTACTAGGCAGATTGGGAGAGGGTCAAGGTCTTTTGAATACCCTAAAGAGAGGTTTGTCCTGTGTATATTTGAAAATGATAATTAAGTGGACATAAGTATTCTCTATCTATGGATATATCAATATCTAGATAGATATTTCATGTTAAATTCTAACATAAAGAGGATCCATTTTCTGCATCATTTTCCCCTCCTTCTAATATGCAATTTCTAATGTTAGATATCTTTGTGTAGTGTGCAAAAATTCATCTCCCTTTTCAGAGTTTGATCTTATCTCCAATCGAAAGCAAATACCACTACATAGGAATAGTGTTCCCTGGAATGAGTGTAATGTCAACAATATTTCACATTAATATTTTCCTTTAAAGTTGTCTTTTGAATGTTTAGCTACATGTGTGGGAATATTTTGTGCCTTTTCCAATACTTGCAATTTGACTAATCAATAAATGACAGGATACTATATTTGTTGAACTGGTTTAAGTATGCATATGGATATCAAGAGAAGCCAAAACAACAAGTTGAAGGAGCTGCTGTAGCAGCTAGAAGAGTATGAATTTAAGAGGAGAGACCAGTCATGAGATCATACTTATGGGCATATGTGACACAAGGGATCACCATGTGTTTGAGATAAGAAGAATTTGAAATGAAAATAAGAGAAAAAGTGATCTGACTTCAATAACTCTTTATGTCTACCACATCACATGATGTTAGTATGTGGCATCCATAAATGAAAGTAACAAAAGGCAATTCAATTCAACGTGAATGAGGCTATATGTGTCCAAAACTAGCCACTTAGCATTATATCGTGGAACATAGTGATGAAGATGTGAATCAAGGATGCTCCATCTTCTTCATTCTCACTCTCATTTGCCATTTTTTGCATGTTCTTTCATTGTTTCTTAAGTTTTTCTTGTTTTCTGTAGCTATCAATTCCAAAGAATTCAACGGTAGCAAAAAAGTGGTTAAACTTAGTGATAGATTGCAATGTAGCCTTGGGTCCTTAATGGCTTATTGTCAGATATTGTCTGATACCAATTTTCATCCTCAACAACATGACTCTATACTTTTGTTTAAAATTAGTTCCTTTTCTTTTTCTTTTCTTTTCAACAAGTCAGAAGTAAAAATTACAAACAAATTTTTTTGATACATTTCTTTCATATAGGAGAAAAGGGACATGAAACCATATTAGGGAAGTTTGGGGTTCACTCAACAGAATGACACAAGATTAAGGTCTCTTGAATACCAGGAGGGGTGGTTTATCTCATGTATCATCTTGTACAATTTCTCAATTTATCGAACCCTAACTACATGACCAAGCATGATAAAGATAAAAGGACTAAAAACCACAGTCAAACTTTGTCCGAAAACCCTTCAAGCAGAAAATTTGATGGACAAATTCAGATATTCGCATACAAGCAAATAGATTTAGGGGATAGCTGGATAACTCGTACAAAGAAGGAGGACAAATTCACATACAAACAAATTTGCACATCTTAATTCGACGGTTAAGATGCAAATAACTCGTAACCAATCGAGGAATCCAAAATAGAAGGAGACTAAGGGGCAAAAATCACGAACCTGGTATGAGAAAGATACTTTGGCACTACAACAATGGAGATGGAGGAGTTGCAATGGAAACCTGATGTAAAGAGAAGAGAGAATGAGAATGATACATGGGGGGAGCGTATTTTAAAACATAACCTTGAAAACCTTTTTTTTTTGGTTTTGAAAACTAACCCAAAACTATTTTCAAAATGAGTTAAAAACCATTTTAACACTAATTTTGCCAAACAGGTTTTGTTTTAAAAATTACATTTGAAAACCAAAAACTGAAAACTCGCAACCACCACAATGGGACCTTAATTTCTAGGTTTCAAACCAAACATTATTGTCATGTTTATTTGTGTTAGTTTAAAAATAATTTATTAATTATTATAAATAAAGATTTCACTAATAGCATAACACCACGATGCAAATACTAAATTCATTCATTTTTCTTAAATTATTTTCATTTTTTAATTGTTAATAATTTTAATTTAAGTATTTTAATTAATATATCAAATCAAATAATGATGAATCAATTTAATTTTTTTTTGTTATGTTAATAAAAATTAGATGACTTAAATCTAATCAAGATTTAAACCAAAACAAAAATAATTTATTTAAACTTATTTTTAAAATTTATTTCTTCTTAATTTAAATATTAAAATTTTATAAATATAAGATCTAATAATATTTTGATTTTAAAAAATAAATTCTAATTAAAATAGCTTATACTGAAAATATCACAATTAAATTATAAAGATTATACAAACAAAATATTAAATTAAAAAAAATAATTCGTAAGTAAATAATCTAAAGTTTTAAATTAAAATTTTATTAATTTTAATATAATTTAAATTCAAATTTAAATCTAAATTACCTTGAATACTACAAAAATTTTAAATAACATTAATAACAAATTAAATTATGATTAAATCAAACAAATGTATTAAAATTATAAATATAAAATCTAATAATATTTTGACTTAAATCAAATCAAATTCTAATTAAAATAGTTTATACCCAAAATATCACAATTCAATTACAAAGATTACACAAATAAAATAATAAATTAATAACAACAAATAATTTGTAAGCAAATCATCCAATTTTTAAATTAACATTTCATCAATTTTAATCTAATTCAAATTTAAATTTAAAGTACACTCAGCAATACAAAAATTTTAAAATAACATTAAGTAGTAGACTAAATATGACTAAATTATTCAAATGTAATAAATTTATAAATATGAAATCTAATAATATTTTGACTTCAAGAAAATTAAATTTTAATTAAAATAGTTTATCGACAAATATCACAATTAAATTATAAAGTTATACAAATAACATAATAAATTAAAATAGTTTATGCATAAATCAACCAAATTTTTAAATTAACATTTTATCAATTTGAATCAAATTCAAATTTAATCAAATAATTTATTTTTTAACTTAAATTAATTAATTGAATTTTTTGAGTTAATTGATTATTTGATTGTTTAACTTTTTGCAACAATTATTAACAAATTATCTTTTTTTATAAATCTTTTTATAGGGCTGGCAAAGTGGGCTAGTTGGCTGCTAGAAATTAAAAAAAAGAAAACAAAAGAGAATTCAAGTTCAATAAAAAAATTCAATACAATTAATTCTTAATTAATTAATTAAAAGATTATATATGCTTTAATATTAACTTTTTGAAAGTAGAAGTATACGTCAAGTATACTGGGTGTAGTTAATTCTTAATGTTGGTTGCTAATTTAATCATCTTCTTTTTTTATTTCTAACTAGCAAGGGATCAAGGAATAAATAGCAAATTGTTTTACTTTATTGATGTTTGCACTTCTTTGGATCTTAAATATTATCAAGCTTAAAAAATATTTTAAAAAAATAAAAATAATGGCCCAATAGCCTAACCCACCCTAGCTCGTCGATGGTTCACCGGGCTGGCGAGGTGGGGTGGCAGTTGAGCCACCTAGCGCGTTAGGCCCAACCCATTTTGACATCCTTATCTTTTCAATAATAAATAATAAATATTTTTTTACTATTTAATATAAAAATATAATATAATATTATAATTATATATGGTATAATATATAATATACTATAATATAATCATATATCAAAAATAACACAATTGATTGAAGTTAATATATAATAAGATATTATAAACCGTAAGATTAATTTTTATTAAGAGTTTAGATTTGGTTTCATCATTATATATAGTTAAAGTAATCAAATTATGCATCTTAATTTGGTAACAACGTTGCTATTCAGTATGAAAACTACATGCATGAAATACGCAAACCACAAATGTGGCTTCACACCCATTTTTAAAATAAATATTAATTTTTCATTTGAGAATGATTGTGATTCTAATTATTTTTATTATAAATATTTTACTTATTAAATTTCATGTGGTAAACATAAATGATTTCAAATTTTAACTTTTAATTTATATTTGAATTTTCCAATTATTTAAGTTCAAATATAAGAGGAAGATATTTATTTTTTACTATAAGAAATTCAATTTATTATCATGAGCAATTTAGTATCATGATGATAAAAAAAAATAAAGAGATTCAATCAATCTATCACAACACAATATTAATATCACGATTTGGGTCTAAATATATTATTTAAATTTATGATTTTAATTTCATAATTTAATATCATGGTTGTTGTTTTTTGTTTTTAAATTCAAAGGGGCCAAAGCCCAAAAAAGAAAGATTACAAAGGAACTACACGGGTAGCCAGCTATCATGTTACCATTAGTGTTTTTCCTAGCAGAACGCATCACTATTTTAATCTTTATGATTTAATATTATTAATATAATTTTTTGAGATAAATAAATATATTTAAAAAATGAAAAATCAGGATTTGAAATATGAAATGTAATCTAATGTTATGATTTCTTTATCAATAGTAATTATTTAAAATACTTTGAATGTGAGGATAATTTATCATTATTAAAATATTCAAAACATAATTAGAAATATGAATTAAAATATATAAATACTTAATTTAAAAATTTACCGAAAATAAAATTTATTAGAAAATAAATAAGAATTTAACATAAATAAATAGAGATTCTTTATAAATAAGAATATGTTATTATCTTATTTTAAATGGACAATTAAGATTAATATCTTATAACTCAATATGCAAAACTTCTTCAAAAATTAAAAGAATTGAATCACATATGTAAATAGGAATTAATATTTTATTTAAAATCAAATTTTAGAAAATTTCATTTTTTGGAATGTAATTAAGATCAAAAGTAGAAAAATGCTAGGAACACACTTTTTGACACACTTTTTCTTATTAGCTGAAATTTATTGAAAATCACAAAATTTAGTGGGTCTCACATCCTATTTAATGATTATCTCTCATGATTTTGTAGTTTTTAATAAATTTTAACCAATAAAAAGAGTGTGTTAGAAGATATGTGTTAGAGAGTGTTACTAGCACTCCTCTCAAAAGTAATATAAATAACACTTTATACTTAATATATTATAAAATAAATACCTGAATGTTTTCTTTAATATATCACGAAAGTCACAACCAAGACTATTATCTATTATATATTTGTTCAGAATTAAATAATAATGTCATTTAATTTAATGGAAAATTTGATATAGGACCAAAAATCACAAAATAAATGTCTATGGTTATAGCAAAATGTTCTACTAAAATATATTTTAGTAAATTAAAATGATATAAGACATTTATGAATATACAATTACTGAAATATATATTGATATATTATTATTATTATTATGATATATATATATATATATATATATCTACTAACATATTTTTAAAAATTAGAAAATAATTTAGAAATATATTAAAACATATAATAATACATAAAATGTATAAATTGTAAACTTAACACTAGTATAAGGTACGAGTTATTACACTAGTAATGTCTTTGAATGACCTATCAAAAGCTTCATGTCTAGTCTCTATATTAATTGAGCATGCTTGGTCCATGTATATTTCAACTTAATTTTTGAAAAACAATCATTTTCTTTTTAAAAAAAGTTTTTTTAAAAAAATTGGTAAAATGTTTTTTTTAAACATAAACTAAATTAAATATGCATGCATTTTATTTAGCACTGGCTTATTTTAAAAATATCTAATAATATTTAGAATGTATTATAAGTCATTTTACCTAGTAAGAGTACTAATAATGCAATATATAGTGTTGTAAATAAAAATCAATAAGAGAAAGTAGGCACAAAGTAAAAATAACATACACATTATCTTAATTAGATAACAAAAAGTATGCCACAAAAATAATTTTTAATTTTAAATTAATATTTTATCATCTCAAAGAAAAAAATGAATTTATAATAACATTACATTTGAATTTTATATTTATTATATTTTTAATAATATATGTAAGAGTTGTAAATTAAATATTTCAATTATATTGTTGTATTTTTTATATATGAAATAATGTAACTTAATTTATATGATATATAAAATATCCTACAACATTTATAACATCTATGGTTTTAATTGTTTATTTAATTATTTGCGGTAAATAAAATTCAAGATACTATATTATGTGTATAAAATAAAAATACAAGAAGTAAAAAATAATTAATTAAATTAATAATTTAAATATGTTTTTAGTCTTCATAATATATCCAATTTTTTAATACTATTGAATGTGTGAATCAACTAGCACAAAGTTGTTTTAACTTAAATAGTCATCCTGAGTTTAAAGGAAAATTTTGTCATCCATAGTAATTTTATCTAGCTCAAGCAACTGTCTCCTGTGGACAATACATATGGTCTCATACCAAAAAAATCCACTTTTTTATTGTAGCCTTTGATTTTTTTAAATAGTCCTTGTTACTTAGTTAACAATAATTATTGTTTCTGCCTATCATGAACTGACACATCACTTTATACAATTTTTTTAATTTGTTTCTTGTAAATATATTTATTTTCATTTTAGTCTTTCTCTTATACTTTATTTTTTTATTTTATTTACCAACTTTTTAACCATCTCAGAAGTTAATGGGAATTAAGTAATAACAGGTACTAATGCAAAAAAATTGAATATTGCGAAGACTATTTTAAACAATAATTTTAAAAAGACTAAAATAAAATTAGTATATTACAGAGATTAAAAACATATTTAAGTCTAAATTATTTGTTATCATGTAATTTTTTAAAATAATATTAATAAGTATTTCAAAATTTTTACTTAAAATAATAATAATAATAATAATAATAATTATTATTAAAAAATAGGCATTTAATAAATATATAGTTAAAATTAAAAATAATTCATAATAGTTTATTTAAAAAATAATTAATAATATAAATTAAGAAATTAATTATTATTTATTATATATTTTTCAATTCACACACAATATACATTTACTGTTTTAAAATATTTGCTATAAACTAATTCTTTTAAATGATAATAAAAATAATAATTGATAATGTATATTTTAATATATATATATATATATATATATATATATATATTAAATTTTATATTAATTACTTTTTATGTAATAAAATATTTTAACGTATATGGACTTAAATAAAAAGTCATACGTTGAATAAATATATATTATATTTTTTAAAATAAAATAAAATAAAATATTGTATTATTAAAATATTAGTTAATAATATTATTAATGTTAATTATACATTATATTTAGTTAATACAATGATTAGTGCTAAAGTAGAAAAAAAAAACTTTTTATTTATATACCTATATCAATAAAGATACAAATGATGGGATAGCCAAATTTGTCACAAGCAAAAAAAGGAAAGGGAATAAACCCCCACCAATCAAGGAGTCTAGTGGTCCAAGTAAGAACATTCAAATCCCCCCTAATAATGTGGCTGTGGTGGGACCAACTAATACACCCCAACAACGTCCTCTCGTTTATGCTAATGCCCAACTAAAACGGGCACGTCGTGAACCTGATGCACAACAACTAATTGAAAATTCTAGGGCAAAGGGAATTAACGAACGACCACTTGATAAGGGTGTAGCCCCACAAAATGCCCAGCAGAACAAAGGCATGGTGTACAATTTAGGGTATAGCTTGAAGTGAATGGTGCGAATGACAACCCTCTCTAATTCTCGTTTTGCCATTCTTCATGATGAGGATGAAGAAACCGAGGTGGTTAATCTAGACAGTTCAACGGACAATATAGTGATGGTTCTGCCAGATGGCTCCTTTCAATATGTGGCGGGAACTAGCATGGTTATGGAGAATTCACAGGTTGGGGATTCAATGGCTCAATAGCCTGGGCCCTTTTAGCCTTTCTTTGCTTATTTTGCTATCATGGGATCTTTCTAAGATTTATCGATCATCTCTTACAACACTCGTGGAGACTTGGGGTCTTCTGCTAGGTGATACGTTCACTTAGAAAAAAGTGATAGACTCACAGAGATATTGAAAAGTATATTAACGATCTCTCATCCTATTGATGATCATGTGCATCAGTTTAAATACACAACAAGAGATTAAAAACTGTAAAACTGACTTCCTAAAAATATGCTACCATAATGTACACGTTCAGATTCCGATAGGAAGTTATCAAATACAAAGTTCAAATTTAATAACTGACTGTACAGCTAAGACTTTATCCTATTGACAGATGGAATCCTAATATGTAGATAAACATCTTCATTCTCTAACTGCCCCCCTCAAACGAGTGGTGAGGGAATCACACCGAGTTTTTCACGAAGTAAGTTGAATCTTGAGTGGGTAAGTGCTTTAGTTAGGCAGTCTGCTGTTTGATCAGCTGAGGGAACATAGGCTATAGTAATTTTATTTTGTAGAACCTGATCTCGGATGAAATGAACATCAACTTCTATATGTTTTGACCTCGCATGCATCACCGGATTTGAAGCCAAAGCTTTAGCACCCAGATTGTCACACCAAAGAGTTGGTTTCCTTGGAATGTGAATTCTTATTTCCTGCAAAAGAGACTTTGTCCAAGCTATTTCTGCCGCCAAATCAGCAAGAGCTATGTATTCAGATTCAGTACTTGATCTTGATACCACCTTTTGCTTTCTTGAGCACCAGGAAACAATAGACTCCCCAAGAAATACACAATGACCTCCCATAGATTTTCTGTCATCACAACTTGTAGCCGAATCTGCATTAGAAAATCCAGTTACATCAAAGATATGTTGATGGTTTAATATGCAGGCAGTAGTTTATGGTACCCCGAAGGTATCGTAGAATTCTTTTTATTCCTTGCCAATGATCTAAAGTGGGAGCACTCATATATTGACTAAGTTTGTTGACAGAATAGGAAATATCAGGCCTGGTATTTGTGAGATATTGGAGACCACCTATTGCTTGTCTATAAGTTGTGGGATTCTTCATTAGTTCTCCCTCAACTGAGAAGGACCTTCCGGTGACCATAGGTGTAGGGCATGGAGAGACATGTTCAAATTTGAACTTCTTCAACAAATCTGAGATATATCTAGCTTGCTTGAGATACATACCACTAGAATCCCTATGCACTTCAATTCCAAGAAAATAATGTAGCCTTTCGAGGTCTTTTAGTGCAAAAACCTCATTGAGTTGTTTGATGAAGGTCTTCAAGAAATTAGGATTGCTCCCTGTGACAATGATATCATCCACATAAATGAGTAGGAAAGTCAAGTTATCTTTACCCCTAAGAAAGAAAAGAGAAAGGTCACTTTTAGTGTTCTGAAAACCCCATGCAATCAAGGCATTTTTCAGCCTGTCAAACCAAGCACTTGGGGCTCGTTTTAGCCCATAAATTGCCTTGGTCAACTTGCAGACATGTTGAGGTCTTGCTAGATTTATGAAGCCCTCAGGTTGATGCATAAAGACTGATTCCTTGAGGTAGCCATTCAGAAAAGCATTGTTGATATCCATCTGTCTGATTTCCCAATTGAAGTGTACAACAATGGTCAAGATAATTCTCACTGTGCTGGCTTTAATGATAGGGCTGAATGTTTCATCATAGTCAAGGCCAGCAGTTTATTGTAAACCTTTTGCAACTAGTCTGGCTATCCTCCTCTCAATTGTGCCATCAGCTTTGTATTTTGTTTTAAAAACCCACTTGGAATCAATCACATTTTTCTGACCTTGAAAGGGAACTAAAGTCCAAGTCCCATTGGAAATTAAGGCACGGAATTCAGATTCCATTGCTTGCTTCCACTCTGGTTTGCGAAGTGCCTCGTCCACTGTGTCTGGTTCCTTTTCATCTACTTGTTTCTCTACTGTTCCAACATAAGGATGCTTCGGCTTGTAAATACCTGATTTACTCCTTGTACACATCTTGTGTGTGTTTGCTGGTAGTGCTGGATCAACATCAGTTTCTGCTACCATGTTTCTACTAGCTACAACATTGGCGTTAGTTGCATCAATAGTTGCGTCAGCTGTTCTAGTTGGAGTGTTGATGCGTTCTCCTTCAAATTGTTGATCTCGAGTTGACATTGAGTCGATAGGTGGACTGTGCGTGCTGCTGCATTCATGGGACAGATTGTCATTTTGTTGTGAGTTCCTATTTGGGCTTTCAGAATGGATTCTTTGATGAATTTCTGGTTCTTGATTGTCATAGCTACCTGCAGGAATAAAAGGATAAAAGAAACTAGTTGGCTTAGTCATGTTTTCAATTGGTTTCTTGGTGTTGAGAAAGCCATCATGGAAGGGGAAGTGATCCTCATTGAAGACCACGTGTCTGGAAATAAGATTCTTCCATTGGAATTAATGCATTTGTACCCTTTGTGTGAGTTGCTGTACCCAAGAAGGACAGATTTGGTTGTGTGGTACTGCAGCTTATGTCTATTATAGGGCTTGAGACATGGATAACAAGCACAACCAAAATGTTTCATAGCTGTGTAATCAAGTTCCCTTTGAAACAACAACGAGAATGGGCTTTGATTCTTAACTACCGGAGTAGGTAAACTACTAATAAAAAAAACAGCTGTCGATAAAGCTTCCCACCAAAAGTACAATGGCATTCTAGCTTGTGCAAGAAGTGTTAAGCCTATCTCAACTATGTGCCTATGCTTCCTTTCTGCCCTACCATTCTATTGAGAAGTATATGGACATGACATTCTTATTTGAATACCAGATTCCTGAGCAATTTTTAAAAGACCTTTGTATTCACCTCCGCCATCACACTGAACAATTTTGATCCGTTTATTAAATTGATTTTCAGCCAAGTTCTTAAATTGAAGAAAGGCTTGCACAGTTTCAGATTTTTGTTTCAATGGATATATCCAGGTGAACCTACTAAAATCATCAACAAAATGTACATAGTATTTAAAACCAGAAGTGGAATTTATTGGTGCTAGGCCCCATACATTAGTATGAATTAATTCAAGAGGTTCCTTAGCATGAGAAGAAGAATTTCTAAAAGGTAAATAATGCATTTTTCCAAATTGACAGGCTTCACAAAAGAAATGATCATCTTCATACACTTTGACATTGCACCCTCTTAGCACTTCGTCTAGGATTTTATTGTTGGGATGTCCCAATTTTCTATGCCAACTTTCCTTGACTGAGATGTAGGCACATGGATCATGATTGGTAGCAGGCAGTTGATATAACCCTTCCTTAAGTCTCCCTTCTAGCAACACTGTCCCTGTCACTTTGTCCTTCACAAAACAGTTGTTTGCATCAAACTCAACAATTATGTCATTATCAACAGCTAATTTTGAAATGCTCAAGAGATTCTTAGTGATCTTACGAACATAAAGAATGTCATGCAAGCCTAGTGACCGTTGGGATGTTTTTAAAGTTGCAGTACCAGAACCAATAATAATATTGAGTTTTTCACCATTTCCAACCATGAGAGAGCTCTTACCGTCATGTTCTGAAATTTCTTGAAAACGATTAGAATCATTACTGACATGGTTGCTGGCTCCGCTATCAAAGTACCAGTCCGGGTCACGAACAGAATTGGGAGAAGCAATGAAGGCATTGTATTTTCCTTGATTAGTTTCTTTTTCTTCAGGAGGCTGACCCATATAGGATTTATCGAACCTGTGAAAGCAATTGACAACAACATGACCGAATCTTCCACAAACTTGACATATTGGCTTGTCTCTAAATGCTCGAACTCTTCCTCTTCCTCCTCTTTGACTGTTGCCTCTCTATCCTCCACGGTTGTAGAATTTGTTTCCTTTGAAGTCAGTTTTGAAGGCAATGTTTGCTAAGGGGTTGAGAGCGAAGTTGGAAAAGTTATTTAGTTGCTCAAGTCTATTCTCATAGGCCAAGAGTTGAGCCTGCAAATCAACCCTAGTGAGATCATCTTTATCAGAAAGTTGGACTACAATGGCATTGTAATCAGAGTCCAGTCCAGCAAGGGTCTGGATGATCAAATCTGAGGTTGAGATTGGGCTTCCAGCAAGTTTCAGGTTGTCAACAATTGTCTTCATTTTAACCAAGTGTTCTTCCATCTTCATAGAACCTTTGCGGGTACTATGAAATTCAGTTTTAAGTAAGGTGACTCAAGACTTTGTATGCGCACCAGCCAGGCTTTGAACTCCCTCCCAAAGTTCCTTTGAAGTCTCACAATGCATCAATTGTGTTGCAATGTCTCCTGTCATCGAGTTGAAGAGCCATCCTAGAAGTAGTTGATCACTTGCCACCCATTCCTCATAGGCAGGATTGATCTTCTTGCTGAATCCTTCTGTCACATATTGCTCAGGACACTCCTTTGTCCCAAGAATCTAACCATCCAATTTACTTCCTCTGATTAGTGGAAGGACTAGTGATTTCCACAGTAGAAAATTACCTCTGTCCAGCTTGACAGAGCAAAGAGAGGAGAGGGCTGAAGTCTTTGGGCTGAGTTGGTTAAGGCCTCCATAATTTCTGAATCGATCTTGGTGCTGGTAGAGCGTAGGGCTCTGATACCAACTTAGAAAAGGTGATAGACTCACAGAGATATTGAAAAGTATATGAACGATCTCTCATCCCATTGATGATCATGTACATCAGTTTAAATACACAACAAGAGATAAAAAACTGTAAAACTGACTTCCTAAAAATATGCTACCATAATGTACACGTTCAGATTCTGATAGGAAGTTATCAAATACAAAGTTCAAATTTAATAACTGACTGTACAACTAAGACTTTATCCTATTGACAGATGGAATCCTAATATGTAGATAAAGATCTTCATTCTCTAACTCGTTCAAGATATCGTAGCTTCCTACCGCCCTTTGCTTTTCTTTGTTTATGAGACGCATGGTCCATTTAACAAAGTTGAGAAGTTGTGGTCATCTTTGGGGTATAAACCCGATTTTATCCAAAAGGCTCGTGGGCATTCTGGGGGGATTTGGTTTCTGTCTAGTGTGAGTGATCTCACCTTCAACTTGGTTGATAGTATGTTTCAGGCCATTTTATTCTCCATCAGAAAAGGGAACTGCACGTGGTTCTGTACTACAACTTACACGTCACCCACGTTTTTAGTTTGTAATGAGCTGTGGAATCATTTGATCAATCTTAGAGCCTCCATTTGGGGCCCTTAGTTGTTGATAGGGGATCTCAACGAAATTGTTAGTGCAACAGAAGTTTATGGGGGGAACTTTTGTCTGTCTCGCACTCAACACCTAGCAAATATGACGGCTGAATGCAACTTCATCGATATGGATGTGGCTGAGGGGATTTTTATCTAGCGAAAAAAACATTCAAAAAGCTAGATCGTTGTTTAGCAGATGTTAACTAGAGGCTTTTATTCCCTCATGTTTCGGTAGAGCTTTTACCATCTCACGAATCTGATCAGAATCCTCTCCTACTTAGCTATTGCAAATCTAGGAGCAAGAAGGTGTCTTCTTTCCACTTCCAAGCAGCCTAGATCTCTCACCTGGAGTATGGTGGTTTAGTTCAGCAAACTTGGAGGCAAGCCAATGGAGACGTGCTGTATAAATTGAGTGAGATCCAAGATCAATCACTGAAATTCAACAGAGAAGTGTTTGGCAACATTTTTAGAAAGGAAAGGCAACATTAGACTTGGTCAAGTTGGAGCAGGATTTGCATAAAGAATATTCCAATATCTTGGCCTAAGAGGGACTTCTCTGTTATTAAAAATCCGAAGAGAACTGGGTCAAGTTTGGAAATAAGAATACAAAGTTCTTTCATGTCCAAACTGTCATCCAGAGAAGAAGCAATAATGTGAGTGGTTTGAATATTAATGGCTCTTGGTGTACTAATGAATAAACTCTGAAATCAGATGCCCTTTCCTTCTTTAAAAATTTGTTTCATTCTATGGATACTTGCAATCCCCATAGCCTCCAGTTGAGATGTGTGCCTCAGATTGAGGATGAGTTGGTTGCGGAACTTCATAATCCTATTTTCTTCCAAGAGATGAAAGCCGCCATTTTTGCTATGAGCCATTATAAGGCTCCAGGGCCAGATGGATTTCAGCCTATTTTCTTTAAGACTTATTAGGACGTTATGGAGAAAGATATTTGGCAAATGGTCCAACACGCATTTAGTACGAGCAGTATCCCAGTTCCCATGGCAGAGACCCTTATTGTTCCTATCCCCAAAATTAACTCTCTAGTCAGCCTGAAAGACTTCGGGCCTATCAACTTATGTAACATCATATTGAAGGTCCTTTTTAAAATCATAGTGTAAAGAATTAGGCCGTTCCTTCATAAGTTTATAAGTCCTTTCCAAAGTAGTTTCATCCTCAACCATGGCACCTTTAATAATGCAATTATAGCTCAGAAAGTTGTTCATAAGATGCACAAAAAGAAAGGTAAAATCAGCTTCTTTCTCTTTAAAATTGATTTTGAAAATGCATATGATTGGGTTGATTGGAACTTCTTGAAACTCACTCTCTTTGAATTTGGTTTTCCCCATTTTATCATTGACCTTAACATAAGTTGCATCACGTCTTCTACATTGTCTATCAAATGGAAAGGCGAAAAGCTAGAAAAGTTTGCCCTCACTAGAGGATTACGTCAAGGGGACCCTATGTCTCCTTACCTATTTGTCCTGTGTATGTAGAAGCTAGCTTTGTTGATCCAAGAGAAGGTGCAAGACAGGAAATGCCTTCCAGTAAAGATGTGAAAAGATGGGCCTGCCATATCTCATTTATTTTTCGTGGACGACTGTCTGCTGTTCACCCAAACCAAGACGTCCCAGGCAAAATTAGTAAAGGAGGTTTTGCATAAGTTTTGCTTGGCAAAAGGTCTGAAAATTAATGTCAATAAGTCTCGCTTTTTGCCATCAAAAAATATTCCTAGGGCCAAAGTGGCTAAATTTGCTTCTACGGTGGGCTTTCACTAGACTTACAAGATTGATGGATACTTGGGGTTCCTTATGCTAATAGGGAGAATTAAAAAGAGTGATTTCTCCTTTATTCTTGACAAAATTAATGGCAGACTTGCGGGATGGAAAGGGAAGCTTCTTAAAAAGGCTGGACGGGTAACTCTGGCCAAATCTGTTATCTCTGTGATTACAGTATACTCTATGCACAATATATGGCTTCCTACAGGTATTTGTGACCATATTAACTCTTGCATCAAGAGATTCATCTGGGGAGGCACTTCCTGTCATTGGGTGAATTGGAACAAAACCATCAACTAAAGAATAGAGGAGGTCTGGGGATCCATACAGCCGGAGAGACCAACACCGCTATGCTGGGCAAACATGGATGGGACCTGATTCAAAACTAGGACAAACTCTGGGTACAAATTTTGTCAGCAAAGTACTTGATTGGAACTCATATCCTCAATGTTGTTCTTCGTCAAGGTTCTTTGTTTATCTAGAGCTCCAACCTAAAGGCTGCTAATGCTATAAAGGATGGTTTTAAAGTCCGGTTGGGGAAGGGAATGTTTCTATCTGGTGTGACAGATGGTTGAAGGAGGATGTCATTTGTAACCTTGTTCCCTATGTCCATATCCAAGACATTCATCTACAGGTCAAGGATGTCTTTCACAATGGTGACTGGCATCTCGAGCAACTGGCTACTCAAATTCCTGAACCAACTCATCCAAGAATGTTAAGTTACTTTGTGGATGGTTATTTGGAGGATGTCCTAATCTGGGGTAGTTCTAATACTTGCTCCTACAGCACAAAGGATGCTTATTGCTGGTTGACCAGAGGTTCAATGGCTCATTTTGGTCAGTATGGCCAGTAGTTACAAGTCTGGCAAATGAAACTTCCTGAAAACATAAAATTCTTTTTCTGGCTGATTATGCATGAAAGCCTCCCAACCAATTCTTTTAGAGCTCTTCATCATGTGGCTTCTGACCCTTCCTGTCTTACTTGTGGAGCAGTTCAGGAAACTCTTATTCACACATTGCAAGATTGCCATGCTGCTCGAAGAATTTGGAACAACTTCAGGTTCAACCAGGATCCCCAGTTTTATGCCTATAATTGTATCCACTGGATCACCGCAAACTTGTTTGATGATAATCGTATCCTCTTTGCGGTTACCTGTTGGTTTATCTGGAAAGCTAGGAATGCTGCTATTTTTGATGACCGTGCTTGGGAAGTGTGGCACGTGGTTAATCAAATTATGTCCATGAAGGACATGATCCACTCAACTTTCAGTCCTCTTCCACAGTAGCGCAGGGAAAGGTTCGTCAAGTGGACTCATCCATCTGGTAGCTTTATTAAATTGAATGTAGATGGGAGCTCTTTAAGAAACCCCGGTAATTCTGGCTTTGATGGCCTTCTTAGAAATCAATCTGGTGAATGGCTTCTTAGTTTCTCTAGGTTTGTAGTGTTACCACTTACCACTAATTTGACACCTGAACTTCTTGCTACATACCGAGGGTATGTAAGTAGCTTGCAATGCTGGTTTTCGGGCAATTTTTTGTGAGACTGACTCGCTAATTGCATTGGATATGTTAATTCATGGGGTCCACACATTGCACCCTCATGCCCCCTTGGTCAATAAGATTCATCAGTTCTTAAATGAGGAGTGGAAGTTCAGGTTGGCCATACGCTCAGAGAAGGGAATGCCTGTGCACATAGGCGGACCTATATAGTAATGAGGGGGCTGCAAATGCACCCCCTCATTTTGAAAAAATTGCATATAAATATCTTAAATGTTTATATTTTGCTCCCTCTAATTTTATCTATTTGAACCCATAGTCTCAATTTTATTTTATTTTTGTGTACAATGGTGCCACTAAGGTTAAAACCTATAACCTCATGTATACTACTTAAATTTTCCAAAATTTTCATTCATCTAATATGTTTATTATTTTTTATTTAAGTATCTAATTTAATAGCCTGTTTGGTTATCAAGATAGGATAAAATAGGGTATAAAATATGAGAGCAGAATAAGAATAAAAGAGGATAAGATAAGATATTGAATATGAGAGCATACTAGTCACCAAATAATATTATTGTGTTATATAAAATTATTTTTTATTTATGTAGTTAATTTTCTTAAAATTATAAAAAATTATATATATATGTAAGATTTTTAAACTTATACGAAAAAAATTTGAATAATAATTATTTAAACTTAATTTTTAATTAATAATATACTTAGCAATGATTTTGTCCATTGCCACAACAACAGTAGAAAGAGTCTTTTCTGCTAGAAAAATTGTGAAAAATAAGTTGCATAATCAAATGAGAGATGCATGAATGAATGATTGTCTAGTGACTTATATTAAGAGATCTTTTCAATAACATTGATAATGAGCTGATCATTCAACGATTTTAAAGCATGAAATCATATAAAAGATAATTATAAGGTATGTAATTTATTTGATTAGATATATATATTAAATTTTATGATTTTAACATTTATGTCTTTATCTTCATATGTATAATAATAATTATTATTAAATTTTATTTTTAAAAATAGATCGCCCCCATTGACCTAGGGTCTTGGATCCGCCACTGCTTGTGTAGACCAATTAACAAAAGCGGGATCTTCTTCACAGTCACCTTTTGTTTTATGGGAGAATTGTCCTCCTTAGTTGTATTTAACTCTTCTTGCTAATGCTCTAGGAGTTGTGAGGCTTAGGCCCTAGCCTTTCCTTTTTTGTCCTTTTTTTTAGACTAATGAAAAAAAAATACTTATATCAATATAAATACTATATTTGTAGAATTAAATATTACATTAATATTTATGTTTAAGTTATTTAATTTTTTGATTTGATTTCTTTAAAATTTATTTCATGAACAATAATAATTAAAAATATTTAATATTTAATGCTATTAATGTAATACTTATATTTATATGATCTTGACTATTCAAATATGATCTAATGATCTATATTTATTATTCTCATTTCTCACAATAACTAAGTATTCTCATAGGAGTCACTTCCATATATACAATAACTAAGTATTCTCATAGGAGTCATTTCCATATATATAATTTGCTAACACACAAGTGGGTGTAGTTTGCTAACATACTCATTTTAAAAAACAAATGGATGTACGTTAGCAATATACATACATATACATATATACATATACATACATACATACATATATATGTATATATATATGTATATGTATATGTATGTATATATATATACATGTATATATGTATATATACATACATATATACATACATACATATATATACATGTATATACATACATATACATGTATATATATGTATGTATGTATATATGTATATATACATATATACATACATACATATATATACATGTATATGTATGTATATACATGTATATATGTATGTATATATACATATATATATATATACACACACATATATACATATATATATACATGTATATATACATGTATATACATATACATATATACACATACATATATACATATACATGTATATACATGTATATATACATCTATATATATATATATACATATACATATACATATATATATATATATATATATATATATATATATATATATATATATATATATAAAGGGTCCTAGCATCGTCAATATCAAATACAGTCATCCAAAATATAGAAACAACAGCCTATCATAATATGTACGTCATGAAAAGATTGACTACCCACCCTTTCTATATACAATCAAAGAAAAAGGCCTATGTTAGAACAGTCACTATATACATCTACACCCTACCTACATAGTCAGCAAAAAGCAATAAGACCAGTCCATTCCATTTAGAAGGAATCCTCCCTTTGGTCCATCTCAATGTCCTTAAAGTCCATTTCAGCATCAACAATATAGTGTGTGTGTCCTTCGGCACTTGAGCTGGTTGCCCAAGATCTGAAGATGTAGATGAAGATGAGGAGAGTGAAAGTCATTCATTTTCCATTTTGGGTTAGTAGTCTAGAACAAGAGAAGGAATAGGGACATCATCCTGAATCAACAAAAGAATAACAATAAAAGATAGGGGTGAATCAAAGAAATCAATCGTAGGAGCAATCAATGCATCTTTATTGTCCTTTGGTGATGCTGGTGGTGCAATATCAACTCTTATAAAACCATGTGGTGGCGGTGAGATATCCACGAAATGTGACTAAACCAAATGCCTCATCATAGGCCCACTAACCAAAAGGGCTACATTACAGATATATGTTCATCAAGATAGGAAGTTGTGTCATCTCGTATTGTCAAGCAACACATACAAGAAAAGAAAGAAAAGGGAAAAGGAATAAAGTAATTTATTCTCTAAATCACTTCCACAAAAGGTATGTACGATTGACCTAAACAAACACCACAAAGATAAAATACAGCAAATTAATAAATAAAAAAGGAACCTAGAGTTTGACCTAAGTTGTCCTAGTCTACCTAAGACTCTTGACATTTCATATGGATCCATATCGTTAATATTGGGAAGTGGTTGAGAGCTTGTATACCCTTTCTCATCATGGTACAAAATTCTTAGCATTAATCTCAAGAAATAAGCTCTCATGTGCAACTATATCCTGAGGTATGCACTACATCAATCCTGGTAATAATGAGTAGGTGTCGAGATTATCAAGCTAGTTTGGTGATTGTCCTGGCTCTAGGATGCTACCCTAACTATTAGGACTCTCACAACTCAATACCATACCTTCTAGACCTTAACAAACCTTCATCCTACAATGTGCTAAATTGTGACTTTCCTAACTTAAAAACTCATGCCCACTGCATGGTCCTCCCATAGTCTCATCAGCTTATCACGTAACTTGACATATGTCAAACTTAAGAACGTACCAACTATTTTTATGTCTCTAGAATCTCTGGCAGAGGTATCTCTGTGCCTAGAGATCCAACTCATTGTCTTTGGGTATAACTTTAAAGACTTTAACCTTATTCAAAATACTAAATATTTTTTATACTTATCCATAAAATAAGATTTAATTTGATAAAATATTAAAAATAATTATTTTAACAATTGTTTCTAAAAATTACTTTTCTATTAGGTTAAAATTTATATAATTCATAATTTTTTTTATAAAATCCCATCTACTTTATATTCATCCACAAAACTACTTTTCAATTTTTTGTAATATTTCATAATTTAATAATAATAATAACTATAAAATTAAAATTTCTATTTAATTAATTTTTTATAAAGGCCTAGAGCCATATTTTAGAAAAATACCTAGGAGAATTTTTATAAATTGATTTAAAATAGTTAAATTTCATGAAAAAATTTATAATTTAATTATTTAAGATAAAAACCAAATACTTTTATGAAATTTTCTCTTAAATACAATGTAATGGGCCAAATATAAATCACCAAATTTTTATTTTTAACCATTTAATTCATTTAAATATTATTGTAAAATAAATATTCATAATTATTAATTTGTAAGATAGAAAAATAATTTTCTTTCCTTGCTTACCAAAACTGGGACCGAATGCTATTCATAGCATTTCCATCCAAAAATTTCAATGTTTCACTTTGTACAAATATTCTAAATTTTTATAGAACACACAGATATATATATATATATATATATATACCTATTAGTAGTGAAAATAATTTCTCTTGTACCCTTTTTGATTCTCATGGTCAGATATGATTCATGCACCCGTAAGCCAAAAATTTTCATTTTTACTTTACCAATACTTATTTTAAAATATATACTAAATATTTTTATAAAAATAGTAATATTATTTGGTAAAAATAAAAGTTTTTCATCTTCTACTAAGAATATTCCTGGCTGAATTATGTAGCCAACAAAACCATGGTGGTTTTGTTCATTGACGAACAATATATCACAAAACCAATTCCATACAACATAATATTCAAATAAATAAACAAAAAAATAAAATCATGAATGATACAAATATTAGAAAAATAACCATACAACCAAACCAACAACATTTTACCCTCAAGTATACATCACCATATGAATATTGAACCAAGCATTTCTAGAACAACATGACAAAAACATAAGTGAAAGGAAGCCTATAAGGAATTTGGAGGCCAAATCTCTTCCTACAACCTTTTGGTAGTGACAAAATGAAAATAACCCCCTACCTTGCTTAGGAAAGATAGAAGAGGGGGTGGGATGATGGGCTTTCAAGAGAGTGGAATAGCCTCCAAATTTGAAGAAGTCACTAGATTTTTATCCTTTTGTAAAACTTGGTTTGTTTTTTGTTTTAGAAGAGAGAAATGAAAGAAAAATTTGGGTATTGCAGGTGAGAAGAGGTTCGGCCAAAACAGAGAAGAAAAGAGAAGAAATAGGTTTGTGAAGATATGGTAAAAAAATGATCTTATCCTAAGTAAAAATATCTAACCTTTTTGTAGTTTTGATTTTATTATAAAATGGTGATGATTATCCAATTGAACAACTCAACATATGTTGGATTTTTGGATAAGGATGATTGAAACTTGCTAGCCAAGTTTACTTGGTATTATCCGAAAATTTTTATTTTAATAATTAACTGATTAGTTATTATAATGTTGCTTTAGTGAAATTTCAAAATCTTGGTATTATCCATTCTTGATCAATGGGAATTAGCCTTAATGACATGTGTATTAGTTCTAGAATATTCTGAATTAAAATTATTTTTTATTATTTTTTTTACCAATTTTAATGTATTTTTAGGTTAAAAATCATTAAATAAATCATTTAATTCCAAAAAATTTGAAAATATTAAAATAAATCTATAAAATAACATTTTACATAAAAACATAGTTTAAATAAATTTTTTAGAATTTTTGGATGTCAAAAAGACACTGATATAATTTTTTATAGGCTCTTAGGGGCATTTAAGTTATTTTGCACAGGATTTTCATAAAAATCTCAAAATTATATTTTATTATTCAAAATATTATTTTAAGTCAAAAATTAAATTTTTCATTGTTAAGAATAATTTTACAAATTTTTATCTTAATTGGTTTTATAATTAGGTTTAAGGACGATATTGTCATTTTTTTTCTTGGGCTCCAATTTGGAAAAATTATTAACAATCAAATCGAATAGTACTTGAAATTCCAAACACAATTGTGGGATCAAAATTGAGATTCTCATCCGATTGTTTAGAAATAAATTCAGAATAAAATAGAAAAACACGTTCTGAATAAAGTAAGGGTGTTACAATAAGTGATTACAAGTTGTAATATGTTTGTTTGTGTCTGTGTTTTGTTGATTTTCTTCAAGTCTTTAGTATGGCACTTGAGAAATTCCAAAGAGCTCACTAAAACTTAAAGAGATTAACAAGACAAAATGGTTTTTGAAAAAGTAAAATGAACTAAGAGCATAAGGCAACTTGATAAAATAGTTCTAACTAAAATCGTTTATGTAAAAATATAATTAAATAAAATATAATCGATTAAGTTGTTCTTACTTGAAATTCTGATAAACTAAATAAAATAATCGATTATATACCTAATATAATCAATTAAATGCTTTATATTATTTTGTCAAAAACCATTTGTCTCTACTATAATTGATTAAATGTAGAAATAATTGATTATAAGTCTTTTCTAAAACAATTGCTCTCTGCAATAATCAATTAAATCAGGACATAATTGATTTGTTCAAACCTAGGAGTTTTGATGAACAAAATAATCGATTATATGAAGCAAATAATCGATTATATCAGTTATCATCTACAAATAACGAACTCTATTATCTTTTTTCAAGTGTGACTCAAAAAAGATACAAGTGTGAGATAAGTAAGAACAAAGAGAACTACGAAATACTTGAGAGATCATTAAAGTTCTTACAAGATTTTTTCAAATTAAGAGCTCAATTGTAGAAATACGTCAAGAGTCAAATGGAGGTAAGAAGATAAGGTTTTTGAATTTGTGCACCTGTCATGAGTTTCAGGTGATATCTTAATCTTGCTTCACTTGTTTGCATTTTGAGAAGCAGGTGTTTCTCAAAGATTGTTGTAGTAGTGCTCTATAATTGGTTTCAAGGAGTTCTTGAAGGTTTTAAGAAACCTTGTGGTTCAAGTGTGATCTTGATGATGGTTATGCGATTGTAAAACAATTTTGATTTTAGTGAAGAATTTGAACCAGGTTGGTTGGGGATTGAATGTAGATAACAGTGAAGTGATCGAACTAGAATAAAAATCCTTTGTGTATTTTCTATGTCTATATCTCTCTCTCCTTTACTTTTTCAATCTGTGATAGGTTGAAATATGGTTCATGCATGTTGCATTCATGATATTTTGATCATATAGTATTTGTTATTAGATTGCATTGATCTTTTTCTAATCCATCTCAAAATCTAAGTCAATTGGTGCAAAGTCTCTAAAAGAAAATTTCAAAGAATTTTAGAAAAACTTTTTGGGACTGATTTGTTGTGAAGATCCAATTTACTCTCCCTCTTAGATCTTGCCATTTGTCTAACATAGACAATAATCTTAGGATGCATTTAGTTTACTTTTTTTTATTTAAAAGTTTATTCAGAACTTTTAATTTTCATTAACTGAAAAAGAAATCATTTAAGAGAGAGAGAGAAAGTAGGGAGAGAGAATGAGTGGAAAGAGAGAGAAGAAAGAGTGTGAGAGAGAACCAAAGTAGAAAAAGAAGATAACATTTTTTTAAAAGCTCGTTTACTCATTCTTTTTATTATTTTAAAGTAATATTTTAATTCTATCCTAACACATTTTATATTAAATAAAATGAGATACAATATTAATGGAATTAATATTTTAAGTATTTTATGAAAAAAAAATTGGGTAAGTGAGAATAATTTATTTCTATTTGATAAAATTATTATTCTATGCATGTATTTACATTAAATAGAAATAGTTCTTGTTCTAATTTTACTACATAATTGTTGTTACTTAGGGGATGATCAATAACTTATTGATATGAGCTATTAAACTATATGTCGCAACTAGGATCGCGGCAAGACGGTGAAAAATTTGTTTAAAAACAGAGAGTTGCTACCAATATTTATTTAGGAAAACCATTGGAAAAACCTAAAAGGAAAGAAGGTCTTTGAAAACCAAATTTAGGTTTGGGAGTCTATTACACTTAGGGAAGGTATTAGTACCCTACAACGTCCGTCATAAAGACGGTTACCTCTAATTAATTAAGCAAATTATTAACAACTACTAAAATATTTATCTCACCCAAAATAAATTACAATGAAAAAGAAGATTTTATTTATTGAAAAAAGTTTTATTTTATATTGAAATAATTAAATTTTTGGTTTTTAAGATTGACAGGAGTGATTCTTGCTCCTACGTATCTCCCAGTGGAATGGAGAATTAGATTCACGTAGTTCTTTTGGTAGAAAACATTTGTATGTTGATACTTTTATTTTTATTTAATTAAATTTTAGGATTTCTGAACTATTGCAGCTCATAAACCCTAAAATATAAAAAAAGTTGACAGAGATGTACACCCAAACCAATTCATTATTCTAATTTTGATTTAATACTTTATTTTAGAGAAGAGTTTTAAGATGTCAAGATGTACAGCTTATGCTTCAAAAATCTCAAGATTAAGATGTCACATTCAATTAATCCTTTCTCTAAAAATATTTTTGCTGTTATCAAAATTTTTAGCTAAATTGTAAAACTTGATTCTATTGGTTTTTATTTTCCTTTTTCTTATTATAAATAATAATTTTATATTTTTTTATTTAACGAAGAGCTTTAAGACCACAAGCTGTCACAGCCTGCGTCCTTAGATCCTAAAATTAAGAGAATGTCATATCCAATTAATCATTTCTCTATTAAAGATTATGGTTAGTATTGTTTTTATTTTTTTTTAGTTTTAGTAAAATGATTGAAGTTTTTTATTTAGTCGTAATTTAATTTTTATTATTATTAATATTAGAAAAGGAAACATTTTTGAAAATATTTTGGAATTTTATTACATTGATTTAGATTTTTTTTTTCTTTAAGACTTCTTTTAGTAGTTTCAGTACACATAAAAACGTGACAACGAAAGGTATTCAATTTAACCATTAGCATAATAAGATAATAATAAAAAGAAATGAATAAAATACAAAAATAACAATCACGTGAAACATCATTATTATAATTATATGCATATGATATCTAACAAGAAGACAAAAAGTAAACTAACAAATAATAGAAAGAAAAAGATCACACGGGAGGGAAAAACATGCAGGGCTTTAAAACGCCATTATCATGTATTCGCAGGTTGAAACTAATAACGCAGAACTTGCGCGTTCAAACCAAACACAGGTAATAAAGCATTAGAAATAGATCATCATAAACAAAACAAAATAGTAGCCAATAAACAGTAAGGTAAAAACATTCAAACCTCACAATAATGCACAGATAAAGAACGAAGCATGAGGAGTCATGGTTAGGAAAGCACATACCTTAGAAGCATGCAACAATAGAAACGCGAGTGAGGTAGAGGAGTGTGCAGTGTGTGAATGGTTTGTGTTGGTGGATCTGTTGCAGCTGGGTGTACAGCAAGGAGTGTCGCTGATGCATGAGAGCAAGACTCCTAGTGATAGGCTCACTCGTTCATAAGGAGGCTGATTCGGTGGCATGCTTGGCTAGCTGGTGGGAGACTTGGTTCGTGCTTGGAGTTGATGCTGGCTGTGTGTGTATGATGGCTGAGAGGAATCTGTGTGACGTTAGTGTGGTGTGCAGAGAGGGTGCTGTATTGGTTGTTAGATCGGGTGGTGATGTAGTTGGGAGTATGGGCTTTGTGGTTTGTTGGTTTCTTTTGCAGGTTTGAATCGTTTGATGCTGTGTTGCTCGCTCATGTGGCGTTGGTTTGCTGATATGTTTAGAGTGTTGGTTTGGCATTTATAGAGGATCAATGGTGAATGTCATGGCTTTGTTCTAGGTGATGAACTAAATGTCAAGTGGAGTGGATGTTGAGAGTGTGCGAAGATTTTTTATGTGTGTGCTGTGAGAATGAGAGTGTGAGAATGGGTATATGAATGTGAGTGAATAGCTATGAGTTCATGGAGGAAGAAAACCAAATGGGAGGTTGACCATGGTGGGATATCAAAAGTCGCTCTCTAGAAGATGGTGAAGGAGGCTACACCTTTTTTCTTCAGCAAGGGGATGAGAGATGTTTATCGACAATCCCCCCAAAACCCTCCTCTTTTGAGTGTATGCACCCCAAGTCTCCTTTATGGAGAGATGAGAGGGTTGTTTTTGCCTCTCTGTTGTTGAACCAGTGTCTGTGAGTGTGGTCTTGGAAAAAAGACATGTTGTGTGAGTGAGAAAGGGTAAAGAGTGGTGTGAGAGTACCGTGAAAGCATGTGAGTCGAGAACAAGAGTGTGTTCTATGTCCCTGCAGCTTAGTGTTACGCTGCCTGCACAAAGCTGTGGTGTTTTGAAGCTAAATGAAATGGTGCAGCAGACAAGAGAAAAGAGGCTTTGAAGGCAAATCGAAAATATGAGGGTCTCTGACTATAGTTATTATTATTATTATTTTACGTTACCTTTTTTTTTTTATGTAAACTGCTATTCATTGCTTTTTTTTTGGGTCTCTTCTTTTTTATTATATTTTTTTTTGTATTTTCTTTTTTTGCTTTTTAATTTTTGATCATATTTTTCATTTTATGTATTTTACCATTTTTTGAAATATTTTTAGTTTTCTTTTTTATTTAAATTTTCTCATTTTTCCGGTCTTTATTTTGTTCACCCGGACAAAAGTAGGTGTTTACATATGTGAGTTTATTAAAACAACACTATGGTGTTCATACAATTTTTAATGTCACTGTATTCATTTCTGGACCAACGAGTAGTTTGAAGGTTTGTCGGGAGGAAAAAAATTGTCTTGATAAAAAAGTTTGTCACAATTATTAACTAAAAATATATTTAAGATTGAATTAATTTTTCACATATACATTTTTAATATAATATTCAAATTATATTGATAAGTATTTTAATTTTGAGAAAATAAGTTATGTACTGACAGTGTAAAACAGTTTTACACTATTATTCAATCACAACCTTTCATGTATGATAAGTTTGTTAGCTTTTATAATAATTACCTTAAAAGTCATACCAATGGTAATTTTGATTGGTTGACAGTGTAAAACTGCTTTACACTGACAGTGCATAACCATTAAACTCTTTAATTTTATACTTAATATATGATTTATGAATAATAATAATTAAAATAGGTATTTAATAAATATATAGATGAAATTTAAAACAATAGTTTATTAAAAAAAAATTAAGAATACACACATGCACGAGCACACACACAATACTAATATACATTTAAAGTTTTCTACTTTAAAATATGAGTTATACACTAATTCTTTTTAAATGATAATAAAAATAGTATAATTTTTAATATATATTAAAATTTTTAATAATTGTGTTTTATTTAATAAACCACTTTTAATGTATATAGACTTAAATAAAAGTCATATGTTTAATAAATATATATTATAATTTTTTTAAGTTTAATAAATGTACTATATTATTAAAATATTATTTAATTGTATTATTAACGCTAATTATTTATTATATTTAATAAATACAATAATTAATGCTAAAGAAGAAGAAAAAGTCTTTTTATTTGTATACCTACATAAATATAAATCCTATATTAGTTCTATTAAATATTAAATTAATATTTGCGCTTAATTTTATTTTATTTTTTAATTTTATTAATTTAAAATATGTTTCATGAACAATAATAATTAAAAATATTAAATTTATAATGTAATTTTGAATGGAATATTTACTAATATTAGTGTAGTATTTATATTTAAAGAAATATGCAATTAAAACGTTTTTTTCTTCTTTAGTATTATATATTTAAATTTATAAATACTTTTAGATATTATTTTATTAAATGCAATGTATCTATTCTATTTTTTAATAGTATTAGATATTATACTAATATTTGAGTTTAAGTCTATTTTTCCTTTTAACTTGGTTGCTTTAAAATATGTTTCGTGGACAATAATAATTAAAAATATATAATATTTAATATAATATTTAGTCGTATGAATACAATCTTTATATTTTATATAAATATATAAAAAACATTTTTTCCATCTTTAAAATTAATTACTATTTTTTGTTCTAGTTAGTTTAAAATATGTTTTATGAACAACAATAATTAGAAGTAATCATGTTCAAGACATGGTTAGACACTAAATATGGGTACCCTCCCAACGGGAATTCAAACCTTAGTTCACCACGTTTTGGGAGATTAACTCTTCTGTTAGACACAACTCTCGTTGGTATTTAATATTTAATATTTAATTTTATTAATGTTGTATATATATTTATATAAATATATAAATAAAAATATTCTTTCCCTTCTTTAGTATTAACCATTGTATTTACTAAATATAATATATAATTAAATAAAATAATATTATTAAGTATAATGTATTTATTAAATTTAAAAATATGATATATATTTATTAAATGTATGACTTTTTATATAAGTCTATAAAGTTATATATATATATATATATAATGGTAATAATAATAATAATAGTTAGAAAGATTTAATATTTAATGTTATTAATGTAGTATATAATTTTATATAAATATACAAATAAAAAGATTTTTTTTCCTTCTTTAGTATTAACCATTGTATTTACTAACTGTGGTATGCACTTAAATTAAATAATATTATTGAGTGTAATGTATTTATTAAATTTGAAAATATAATATACATTTATTAAACATATGACATCTTATATAAATCTATACACACAGACACACACATATAATTACAAAGATTTAATGTTTGATCAACAAAAAAAAAAGAGAAAGATTTAATATTTAATGTTATTAATATAGTATATATATTTATATAAATATATAAATAAAATATATTTTTCATTCTTTACTATTAACCATTGTATTTATTAAATGAAATATATAATTAAATAAAATAATAATATTATTTAAAATGTATTTATTAAATTTAAAAATATAATATATATTTATCAAACGTATGACTTTTAATCCAAGTCTAAGTTACTCTCTCTCTATATGTGTGTGTGTATTAATATTAGAAAGGCTTAATATTTAATGTTATTAATGTAGTATATATATTTAGATAAATGTATAAATAACCATTGTATTTACTAAATTTAATATATAATTAAATTAAATAATATTATTAACTATAATTTATTTATTAAATTTAAAAATATAATATATATTTATTAAACGTTTAAGTCCATACACTTATATATATAATAATTAGAAATATTTAATATTTAGGGTTATTAATGTAGTATATATATTTATATAAATAAAAAGATTTTTCCCCTTCTTTAGTGTTAACCACTGTATTTACTAAATGTAATATATAATTAAATTAAATAATCTTTTTAAGTTTAATGTATTTATTAAATTTAAAAATATAATATATATTTATTAAACGTATGACTTTTTATATAAGCCTAAGTCTATATATATATATGAAAGACTTAATATTTAATGTTATTAATGTAATATATATATTTATATAAATATATAAATTAAAATATTATTTTCCTTCTTTAGTGTTAACCATTGTATTTACTAAATGCTATATATAATTAAATTAAATAATATTAATAAGTATAATGTATTTATTAAATTTAAAAATATAATATATATTTATTAAACGTATGACTTTTTATATAAGCCTAAGTCTATATATATATATATATATATATATGAAAGACTTAATATTTAATGTTATTAATGTAATATATATAAATTAAATTATTTTCATTCTTAGTGTTAACCATTATATTTACTAAATGTTATATATAATTAAATTAAATAATATTAATAAGTATAATGTATTTATTAAATTAAAAATATAATATATATTTATTAAACATTTGACTTTTTTATGTAAGTCTATACACTTATACACACACACACATATATAATTAGAAAGATTTAATATTTAATATTATTAATATAGTATATATATTTATATAAATATAAAAATATTTTTTTCCTTCTTTAGTATTAACCATTGTATTTACAAAATGTGATATATAATTAAATTAAATAATATTATTGAGTGTAATGTATTTATTAAATTTAAAAATATAATATATATTTATTAAACGTATGACATTTTATATAAGTCTATACACTTACATACATACATACACACACACACACACACACACACACACACATATACATACATACATATATATATTAGAAGACTTAATATTTAATGTTATTAATGTAGAATATATATTTATATAAATTTCTGAATAAAAATAATTTTTTTTCCTTCTTTAGTGTTAACCATTGTATTTATTAAAATGGAATTTATAATTAAATTAAATAATATTATTAAGCATAATGTATTTATTAAATTAAAAAATATAATATATATTTATTAAATGTTTGACTTTTTATGTAAATCTAAGTCTATATATATATATATATATATAGAAAGAGAGAGAGAGAGAGGGTGTTTTAAATAAGAATATTCTTAAAATGAGAAATGAGAACTATTAATAATAGTCATTGGATTACAATTAAAAATAATAAACAATTGAGATTAAAATTTAATTAAACACATCTTATAAGACTATCATTATTGTCGCCTCCACTACTACCACTATTACTGTCACTGTCACCATCTCTACCACTGTTACCACCACCAACGTTGTCGCTATCATCACTGCCAGGCTTGCCATTGTCACCACCATGGCTGTCGTCATCGACCTCCCGCAGCTACCACCACTGTTATCGTTATCGTTACCACTGCTTAATATACTTAAATTAAATAATATCATTAAGTATTATGTATTTATTAAATTTAAAAATATAATATATATTTATTAAACGTTTGACTTTTTATTTAAGTCCATACACTTATATACTTAATAATTAGAAAGATTTAATATTTAATGTTATTAATGTAGTATATATATTTATATAAATATATAAATAAAAAGATTTTTCCCCTTCTTTAGTGTTAACCACTGTATTTACTAAATGTAATATATAATTAAATTAAATAATCTTTTCAAGTTTAATGTATTTATTAAATTTAAAAGTATAATATATATTTATTAAACATATGACTTTTTATATAAGCCTAAGTCTCTCTCTCTCTCTCTCTCTTTATATATAAATATTATATATATATATAATATATATATATATCTATATATATATATATATATATATGTATGTATGTATGTAGTATGTAGTATTAGAAAGACTTAATAGTAATGTTATTAATGTAGTATATATATTTATATAAGTATATAAATTAAAGATTATTTTCCTTCTTTAGTATAACCATTGTATTTACTAAATGTAATATAATAAATTAAATTAAATAATATTAATCTGTAGAATGTATTTTTTAAATTTGAAATATAATATATATTATTAAATGTTACTTCTTTTATATAAGTCCATACACTATATATATATATATATACACACACACACACACACACATAAGTCCAGAAGCGAGAGAACACAAACTCATTTTCGCCAAATGGCAATTGGGAGAATCATCAATTTAAGCTCTTTTCTGGTATCGTGTGTATGCTTCCTTTTGAGTTTGGGTAATAAACTTATGATGTGTTAAGTTTAGTTTTTTTTTTTCTTTTGTTTAAAAGTTATTTTGAAACTTTTAATTTTCATTAACTGAAAAGAAATGATTTGACAGAGAATAATAAGAGAGCCAATATTACATTGGTTCAATTAGAATTGAGCTTGGCTTCCTTAAGTAATGTTCCAAGTTCAAGTCTTGTGAATGAAAAAAACGTAGTTGAGAGGAGAGATCCCACTAAAAGTGGTTTGTCAAGGTTTTGTGGCAAAAATTAGTCATTAGTAAAGTTAGTAGATACTTTACACCTATAACATTGTAACAAAAAGAGAGAATATAGGGAGAAAGAGTGAGTGAAGAGAAAGAAGAAAGAGCCAAAGCAAGAACAATGAAAGAGCGATAGTAAAGAGAGAGAGGGAGAGAAAGTAAAAAGAAGAGAAATTTTTTTTCTAAAAGCTCATTCACTTAATTTTTTAATTATTTTAAAAGTAATATTTTAATTTTATCCTAACGCATTCTAGATTAAATAAAATGAGAATATAATATTAATAGATTTAATATTTTATGTATTTTATGAAAGAATAGGAGAATAATTTAATCGTATTCAATAAAAATATTAATCCATGCATGTATTTACATTAAACAAAGATAGTTCTTGTTCTAATTTTACTACATGATTGTTGGTACTCATGGAATGATCAATACAAACTATTAAATATTCATATATGAATTTATTAAAAATAAAACTACGATTTGCATACAATTTCTAATGACATTCCATTGATTTCAGGATCAGCGAACGTATTTTGCGAGAAAGGGGGAAAAATTTGTCCAAATGCTACAGCTTGTTACAATTATTGTGCGTTTTTTGGCTTTCATAAATGGGGTGGTCTTTGCACTTCGAATGATATTCATCGATGTTGCTGCATAAGGAATGATGCCCCTGGCCCTGGCCATGGCCTTAGTTAGATACTTTCAAAATCAGTGTTTTCTCATTGTGTTTGTAACTCAAGTTTCCATAAAAAAAATAAGTGAAAATATAAATAACTTTATAACTTGCTTATACACTTTGGCCTATGCTATTCACACTCTCCTTTTTACTCTTCGTACTTTCTACCAGTTTATTTATTTTTTGACAAAATTACCCTTTACGTACAAAATCTAATTTTTATAATTTAATTGTGTCAAAATACACTATGAAAATTAGTTTTTGTAATGTATTTGGACATAAATACATTATGAAAACTAGTTTTCGTAGTGTATTTCGATACAGCGACATTACAAAAACTAGTTTTCATAGTGTAGTTAATTGATTTATTACATTGTATTTTTATTTTTTTAATTAAATAAATTAATAACTTTTATGAGTTGAATAACTTGTTAAATAAAATATCTACATTAATGTATTTAATTTAATTAATTTGGGGTTTGATTTTTTTTATATGTTTTAAATAACTTTCATAGTTGAATAACTTAATAAATACAATATGAGGCGATAATATTGGACAAATTGAAATAAGTCAACATAGTCAGATATAATACATATGCTAGATACAAATAATACAACTAAAACAAAATACAAAGATCATGTGTGGGTCTATCTACCTATGCGACTCTTAATGTTTCTTACGCGAAGATCCAAGTGTTAGTCCCCTTGGTAACCATCCTCCAGTGAAGCATGGCCTAAAAAGTAATTTAACATAATTAAGTACTATGAATAGTGATTGTCATTCAATACACAACAAAAATATACTTATATACTTATCGGACAAGAATGAGTCACTTGAACTAGACTTTGCCTGGTCGCCTATAAGGAGCTACGCAAGTACTCTTAGAGGATCTCCCTCTCGTGTGGGTAAGATGCATGGATGGAAAATGAGGTGGAACCAAGAAATGTATACATCCATGTACTGTGCTGGTCTTGCTGGATTAGTCCTACAAGCTCTTCTAGAAGCATCATCAAGAATATGATTGCAATACTGAATAAATCTCTGATTATATTCCTCAACAACAAGCATATGAGCAGTAATGACATGCAGTGAGTGAGAAATCCCCTGTACATGCCCAAATTGTCATAGCACTTTTCGATAGATGGGTGAGCAATAGTGGGCCTGATCTAATGAAGCTAGAGAAGTATCAAATGTCCTAAGAAGGTCGTTCCTCTTTGTTGGCTCTATAAGGCATCCAGATAACTTCCTCTAGGTGCAACACATCTACCGAAAATTGAGTAGTGAACACATCATCGGAACCCCTCATAATCCCCCATTGACAGCCATAGGGAGATCACTCAGTATATCCACCGACCAGTTGGTGAGAGCCAATGGCTGAAAAGTGCTTAAAGATCCAAGCCTATAAAACTATTAACATAATTAATTGTCGTAAAAAGAGAAAAACCAAAGAAAATAAAAAACAAATTTGGTACTTGTAGAACAGTCATATTCCTTTCGAACTGCTTCATATGATGCATGCTAGTTTGCTTGAGTTGATTGTAAAGGTATGCTAAGGCAGAGGCACCCCGTGCATACTTCACACATCTATCAAGGTCATAGAAAAGCTCCAAAAATGCCACACCATTGACGTGGTACTCTTGTTAGCAAAGATGGTGCAACCCACCAAATGCAACAAAAAAGCTATGGTTGCTAAGATGATGTTCTCCGCTTAGATATGTGAATTATATAAGTCTGGCAACCAGCTAAATTAAACGTGTGGTCCTCAGTCTATCTCAGCAAATGCCTGGTCGAAGGTGACCCTGAGCAGTTACATTAGGTACTTGTGTCCCTTTTCTTGTAGTAGTATTGGACAGGAACATAAGCTTCCAATTATAGGTAAATGTAGGAGAGATGACACATCATCTAGAGTGATCAGCATCTCCCCAACTGAAAGGTAAAAGGAATTGATGTCCTTCTACACCACTTAACAAACACAGATAAGATGCCCTTGTCCATTGTAACGCCCGGCCGCTTGCAGGATCTGTGACTGTCCCCACAAACCAACACAAGACTTTTCAGCGTGCTTTGTCCTCACTCACACGCTTCCCGGGAAACTTCCCAGGAGGTCACCCATCCCTAAATCGCTCTAAGTTAAGCACGCTTAACTATGGAGTTCTTAAGTGATGGGCTACCGAAAAGTAGATGCATCTTGTTGGTATAGGTAGCACTTATTAATTCCTTTAAGCTATCCTCAATTGTACAGTCCTATACCCGCACAGCCTTTGGATCCCTCTCGTTCGGGTGTGTATTCGATTCATTCATGTACCCCTCCCGCTGGAAGCCTGCCAGGAGCCGCTCATTGTCCATGCCTCATCTCTTTTGCACCGGCGATCACTCCCCGCCCTCGTCAGCGCCCGGGATGTTACATGCCCACCAGCTTCCGCTTGGTTCGTCCTCGAACCACACCGTACTGGGAGAGAGGCCTTGCTCTGATACCACTAAATGTAACACCTGTTTAATTTTAAATATAATTCATATTAATTTAGTTATTAAGTTTAAGTAAATAAAAATGCGTGTAAAATTTTTCCAGTTTTAAAAGAAATTCCAAACTTAACAGATTTGGAAATGGTAATAAAATATGAAAGATATATACATATATTTCATAAAACTGTACATCATGGTTTGAGTAATACATAACAGTCATAAACAAAAGTACATCGAAATACATATACTACCTAACCCACTATATATATAAAAAAAGATCCTATACAGAGCAGTATTTATCTACCCTATCCCTTATACAAAAGAAAATACTATAGGTCTTCAGGTCTTCCCCCGTTGAGATGTTCTCTATCTCGTACTCAGCATCACAGAGCATTAATGTCGTCTTCAATAATCACGACCAATCATACACAAAAGAAAATAATGGAGTGAGATGTTTTGTTCTAAAATCACTTTTACATGTGCGGTAGAAAATCTACCATAAAATAAAGACAAAACACAACTGACAACACAAGAGATCCTAAGATTCATTCTAAGTTGTATCTGACTACCTTTGACTAGGTATGGATCCATACTTCCCATTAGTGGGTAATAGTTCTCAACAGAACCTGGGAAGTGACTGGGAGTACATATACCTCTTTCAACACTATCACATGGTACAATCCTCGTCATCATTGAGGAACAAATAACAATTTAGGATATCCATTTATAGAGGTATACTCTCAAACCAATCCTGGAATGCTGAGCAGTTGTCAGGGTTATCGAGTTTGGTCAGGCGAATATCCCGGCTCAAGGGCGCTACCCTGGCCATTGGGACTTTCACCACTCGATGCCTACCCCCAAGACCTCCGCAAGTGGGTCCCTGCCTTTCATTCCTCAGCGTACCAAACTGTGGCTTCCCTAGCAGGGTGCCATGTCACTATATGTCACTTGCTTTACATTACTCACTAAACTATCAATTCCTAACTTCTCAAGCAGAGGTTTCCCTGGTCTCATTTAACTTGAGCACCAGTACAATCAACATTTCTGCCTTATTTGCAGAATTGCACAATACCAGAATTTTAACAGAATAACGACATAGCAATTATAGTATAATTACTAAAATTTTGGCAGAATAACAACTAAATAAATACATTTTAATTTTCTAAAATTGAGCAGAGTAACAGCTTAGCAAGCGCATTTTAATTTTCTAAAATTGAACAGAGTAACAGCTTAGCAAGTATAATTTAATAATTAAAATTTGAGCAGAGTAACAATTTAGTAATTATGATTTAGTAATCTAAATTTGGGCAGAGTAACAACTTAGTAAAAATTAAAGTTTAACTTTAAACAATAATAACAATACTAAAATTTAAGCCCAAACGGGTTTAGGGGAAAACCCTTCCTACCAACATGCAAAGTGACAGTAATTTAGAACCAACCCCACTCCCCCCATTACCTCTAAGATAGTTGATGAAGAGGATGGAATTGTTGGTGCAAAGCTTCTAGGAGGAGAAATTCTACTAGTTGCAAACTAGCAAAATTTTAACATAAAAACTAGATAAAAAAAATATTTTAGAGAGAGAAAACTTTAGAAAGAGAAGCTCTCTAGCTTGGGAGAGGAAAGGATGAGTGAAAATCTGAAAACTTTGAGGCCTATTTATAGAAGAAGGAGGGGGGTTAGGTGTCCAAATAATTACATCATCCATTATGTCACAATTATGTCATAAATCCAATTTTTATTTATTTTTAATCCAATTTAGGGACACATATCTCAAATAGGTGGTGAATCACCTATTTTAGGGTTGGGGACGTGCTCCACCAGCTGTCCCAAGCCTCCATGTGTCAAATTTTATCTGTAGGTGAATTAACCGGTACCGACAAAAACGCCTAAACTTGAAAAATTAGCTTTTAATATCAAAATAATGTATTTTAATGCAAAACTGGATAAATACATTAATTTTCATCAAAAATAAATTTCTAATAATAATTTTTAATTTTTTTTAATTTATTTCAAATTATATGTATTTATTGTGTATTTTCAAGCCAGAAAATTCATAGAAAATCCATTTTAATTCAATAAATATCAAATTTTTTATCAAAATTATAAAATTAAATATTTTACCCATAATTAAACTAAAATCACCATTTCACCCTTTTTGAATGTCAAACCAGTACTGGCTGGCTTATTAGACACGTAGGGGCATTTTGGTCATTTTACACAGAAATTCTAGAAAATTCCCAAAAATTTCCAAAATTATATTTTTATATATATGACATAATTCCAAGCTCAAATTGACATTTTAATGTCAATTGAATCTTTTCCACATGTCAGTTCTTAGTGTTGAGAAATAAGGACAAAATTGTCATTTTCTAATTTCTCCGGGCTCCGGCTCGGAAAAATTATTAAAAATCAAGATTAAATAGCTCTTGAAATTTTGAGTAAAATGGTCGGAGTCAGAATTTCAAAATTCCTTTCCGATTTTTCAGAATTGTATTGCTAAATATTATAAAAAAACAGTGGAAGTATTGAAATAGGATTATTATATTTTTCACTACTTTTCTCTCAAAATAAAGTTTTTATAATGAGAGACACTTAATATGAAAATTTCAAAATATTTGAGGTCAAAAAGTCTCCGGTTGGTTCCCACAGTCAACCAGGGGTATTTTTGTCATTTTACAAAAATTATTTCAATAAATTCTAGAAAAATTTCTAAAATTATTATTAATTGTTCTAAATACATTGATGACTTAAAAACAATTTTTAAACATACAGAATAATTTAATATATAAAAGTAGGGATGTTACATTACTCCCCTCCTTTTAGGAGTTTCGTCCCCGAAATTCTCTTACCAGTAAAGAGATGAGGATATTGTTCTTGCATCTTGCTCTCTACTTCCCAAGTTGCATTTCCATCATCAATTTGACTCCAGACAACCTTCACCAAAGGTATTTCTTTACCTCGAAGTTGCTTTATCCTCCGATCCTTTATTCTAATCGGGGATACGTCATAAGTAAGATTTTCTCTTATTTGTACTATATCAGGCTCAATGATATGTGAAGGGTCAGGTATATATTTACGTAGTTGGGAAACATGAAAGACATTATGAAGATTAGAAAGATTGGGTGGTAAGGCTATTTGATATGCAACAAGGCCAATCCTTTTAAGGATTTGGTAAGGACCAATAAATTTAGGAGAAAGTTTTCGGGATTTTAGGGCTCTGCCAACCCCAGTTACAGGCGTAACTTTCAAAAATACATGATCTCCTTCTTGAAACTCAAGGGGTTTTCTCCTTTTATCAAAATAACTTTTTTGCCTATCTTGCGATACTTTCATCTTTTCCCGAATTAGTTTAACTTTCTCTATGGTTTCTTGTAATATTTCAGGTCCAACTATCAGAGATTCCCCAGTCTCATACCAACAAAGTGGAGTCCTACATTTTCTCCCGTACAAAGCCTCATAGGGAGCCATTCCAATGCTGGAATGAAAACTATTGTTATAGGTAAACTCGATCAGTGGTAAGAATTGATCCCAGCTACCTTTCCATTCTAAGATACAAGCTCTAAGCAAATCTTCTAAGGATTGGATAGTCCTTTCAGACTGTCCATCAGTTTGAGGATGATAAGCTGAGCTTAGTCTTAGCTTAGTCCCTAGGGCTTGTTGCAAACTCTCCCAAAATCTAGAAGTGAAACGAGGGTCCCTATCAGAGATTATACTAGAAGGCACTCCATGCAATCTAATGATTTCTCTGATATACAACTGGGTTAACTTTTCTAGAGAAAACCTAATATTGATGGGTAAGAAATGGGCAGACTTGGTTAGTCTATCCACAATCACCCATATAGCATCATAGCCAGAGGTTGTTCTAGGAAAATTTGTTACAAAATCCATTGCTATACTGTCCCACTTCCATTCAGGAATATCTAAAGGTAGTAATTCTCCAGAGGGTTTTTGGTGCTCTATTTTAGCCTTTTGACAAACTAAACAAGATGTAACAAACTCTACTACAGCCTTCTTCATTCCCGACCACCAAAACAACTTTTTCAAATCTTGGTACAATTTGGTAGAACCTGGATGAATACTTAGTTTACTCTTATGAGCTTCTTTCAAAATCATTTTTCTTAATTCTCCACTTTCTGGCACACAGATTCTTCCTTGGAATCGAATGACTCCATTTGAATCCTGATTAAACTCTAATTCCTTCCCTTCAGTCCTTGCTTCTAATCTTTCTTGGAGATATTGATCAGTATTCTAGGCTTCCCGTATTTGTTCTAGAAACTCATTGCTTATTTGAAGCATTCCAAAACTAATACTTCTTGGTTTTATCTCCATAGCTAAACCTAAATCTCTAAACTTCTCTATCATTTCCATCTCTTTGACCATCATCATTGAGACATGTAGGGATTTTCGACTTAGAGCATCTGCTACAACGTTTGCTTTACCAGGGTGGTAATGCAATTCAAAGTCGTAATCCTTCAGGAATTCCATCCATCTACGTTGTCTCATATTCAACTCCTTTTGGTCAAACAAATACTTTAGACTTTTATGGTCACTAAACACTTCAAACATAGCACCATAAAGATAGTGCCTCCAAATCTTCAAGGCAAAAACTATTGCAGCCAGTTCTAAATCATGAGTTGGGTAATTAACCTCATGTGGTTTTAATTGCCTTGAAGCATAAGCTACCACTCTCCCTTCTTGCATCAATACACATCCTAATCCTTGCCCAGATGCATCACAATATACTTCAAACTTTCCAGTAGGATTGGGCAAAATCAATATAGGCACAGTGGTTAACTTATTTTTCAACTTTTGGAAACTAGTCTCACAATCCTCTGTGCAAACAAAAGGTTGTCCTTTACGGGTTAACTTAGTTAGAGGCAAAGCTAGCTTCGAAAATCCTTCAATGAATTTTCGATAGTACCCTGCTAATCCTAGGAAACTCCGTATTTCTGTTATTGTTGTGGGTTGTTCCCAACGTAACACTGCTTCCACCTTGACAGGATCTACTGAAATTCCCTCTTTTGTAATTACATGTCCTAGAAAACTTATTTGTTCTAACCAAAATTCACACTTTGAGAATTTGGCATACAACTGCCTTTCTCGCAATATTTGCAGTACTATCCTTAAGTGTTCCTCATGCTCTTGGTGATTTTTAGAGTAAACCAAAATATCGTCTATAAAGACTATCACGAATTTGTCCAAATATTCATGGAATATCCGGTTCATGTAGTCCATAAAGATTGCAGGAGCATTAGTTACACCAAAAGGCATTACCAAATACTCATAATGTCCATATCTTGTCCTAAAGGCTGTCTTTGGTATATCCTCAGTCTTGACTCTAATCTGATGATAGCCAGATTTCAAGTCAATCTTTGAAAATACCGTCGCTCCTCTCAATTGGTCCATAAGATCATCTATTCTAGGTAATGGGTACTTATTCTTGATAGTGATCTTATTGAGTTGGCGATAGTCAATGTACAATCTCATGCTTCCATCTTTCTTCTTGACCAACAACACTGGAGCACCCCAAGGAGAAACACTAGGTCTAATGAATTGTTTTTCTAAGAGTTCCTCAATTTGCTTTTTCAATTCTGCTAACTCTAAAGGGGACATTCTGTAAGGTGCTATAGATATAGGTCTTGATCCTGGTACCAAGTCTATGCTGAATTCTATTTCTCTTTCAGGAGGTAAACCAGGAATATCTTCGAGAAAGACGTCATGGAAATCACAGACGATAGGTAGATTGTTAACTTTTAAATCTCCCTTGGGTTTTAAAGAAGATATAATCACATATATTTGAGCTTCCTTGTTTTTAGGAGCGTCTATATGGTTGGCAGTGACCATCTCAAATCCCACAGAAGTCTCGAATTTTGATTCGAAGACTAAGGCTTTTTCGTGACAGTTAAGAAGAACATGGTTGGAAGATAACCAGTCCATTCCTAATACTAGATCTAATTTAGTTAAAGGTAAACAGATCAAATTTATAGAAAAAGTTCTACCTTCTATAATAACTGGACAGTTTAAACATGCACGAGAAGTAACAACAGGGATATTGGTAGGGGTAGAAACGACAAGGTCATAAGGTAAAAGTGAAACAGGAAAATTCAAGTGCTTCACACAATCATTAGAAATAAATGAATGAGTTGCGCCCGAGTCGTATAGTACATTTAAGAGATTATCGTTTATGACGCACTTACCTTGAATAAGGTCATCAGATATGGCCGCTTCAGTTCCGCTCATGGTAAAGACTCTACCATTGGTTCGAGGTCTACCAGCTGGAGCCTTTCCATTATTGTTATTGTTCTGTTCCTTCTTGGGCTTTGTACATATGCTGCTATAATGGCCCTTCTCTCCACAATTGAAGCAGGTAAGCGATGACTTGTGGCAATCCCTCTGATGGTGATGTCCTCCACAACGGTAGCATCGAATAGGAGTATTAAAACTCCTAACAGCAATAGTCCTTTGGCTGGATGTTCCACCATTTGATCTAGGTGGGGCATTGTATGGTTTCCGTTGCTCTAGAAAATTTTGTCTTTTGTTTCTTAGTGGTCCTCCGCTTTTCCACTGGGTTTGCCTAGCTTTCATGTCATCTTCATAGATTCTGCAACGATTCACCAAGGTAGGAAATTGGGCTATCTCAAGATACCCTACTGCCTGCTTGATGTCAAGTCTTAATCCACTCTCAAATTTGGAGCATCGTGACCTTTCATCAACTCCATTTTGAAAGTAGGGGCAATATTTTGACAATTCATCAAATTTAGCAGCATATTCCCCAACAGACATATTATGTTGCTTCAACTCAAGGAATTCTATTTCTTTTCTTCGTCTTAAGTCTTCTGGAAAATATTTCCCCATAAACTTCAAACGAAAAACTTCCCAAGTAATTTGTCTTCCTCTAACTTCTTCTTGCTGCTTAGCGTACTTCCACCAATATTCTGCCTCTTCAGACAACATAAAGGTGGCATAATTCACTTTGTGTGCATCAGTGCACTCCATGGCAGTAAAGATTTTCTCGATCTCCGCAATCCAGTTTTGAGCACCATCAGGATTGAATCCGCCTTTGAATGTTGGAGGGTTGTTTTTGCGAAAAGCTGCAAGACCTTGATATTCTGTAGGTTCATTGTCTTGTCCTTGATTCATATTTTCAAGGACAGCAGTCATTCTTTCAAGTATTTGTTGAGTAGCATCTCGATGTGGTCTTTCGGCCATTGTCTGAAAAAGAGAATCAATGTCTTAGTTCCTTGCTTTGAATAAAACCATATGTTAGGTGAGTAAAAATAATATGTGAAATAGTACACCAGATAGATTCCCAGGAAAGAGAGGTGGGTCACAATGGACGCTCTTAAGTACCAAGTCTTTCCTAGCCAGAACCTAACTAGATATGCACTAATCACTTCTACTAAACCCAACAGCCAACATTTGGTATATTCTTAGCAAAGTCTTCAATTGCGTGCGCAGACCACTTTCCGCAACAAAGTTGGACGTCCAAAACGAATATAAGAACAAACAATTCATCTTTCATTCCTGTTTTATCAACAGTGAATGAAAGAACACACAGCACAAGAATGGTTAAGGCCATACTCCAGGCTTTGACAGGACAGAACTGCTCTGATACCACTAAATGTAACGCCCGGCCGCTTGCAGGATCTGTGACTGTCCCCACAAACCAACACAAGACTTTTCAGCGTGCTTTGTCCTCACTCACACGCTTCCCGGGAAACTTCCCAGGAGGTCACCCATCCCTAAATCGCTCTAAGTTAAGCACGCTTAACTATGGAGTTCTTAAGTGATGGGCTACCGAAAAGTAGATGCATCTTGTTGGTATAGGTAGCACTTATTAATTCCTTTAAGCTATCCTCAACTGTACAGTCCTATACCCGCACAGCCTTTGGATCCCTTTCGTTCGGGTGTGTATTCGATTCATTCATGTACCCCTCCCGCTGGAAGCCTGCCAGGAGCCGCTCATTGTCCATGCCTCATCTCTTTTGCACCGGCGATCACTCCCCGCCCTCGTCAGCGCCCGGGATGTTACATTTTTAGTTTATATAAAATGAGTGAATTTTGATCTTGATCATTGTAAAAAAATTTTGTAGTTTTCATCCCTAAAAAAATAGAATCATTATTTTTTGTTTGTGTTATCATGTAATACTTGCTAACTGTTTATGTGTTTAATGGAAAGTCAATTGATCATTTTAGGTAACATCCACTAATATTTGTGGTACCAAATCAACATGTGACACCACTAAAAGTTTTTTTAAATCCCTAAAATAAATGTTAGTTATCCACCTAAACAAATATTAGGGACCAAAAGTAATGATTTTGGAAGGATGAAAATCAAAGAATATTTTATAGGGATCAAAACTAAAACTCACTTATTTTACAGAGATAAAAATAACAATTTCAAAATTCGAAAGTGTAAAAAATAAAGAATTATTTTTTACAAGGATCAAAATCAAAGCCTATTCATTTTATAGGGACTAAAAACACATTTAAGCCATATAAAAAAGATAAGGAACAAGTATTTATGTGTTATTCATTTCTCCACCACTAGAAACATTAGGCTTAACAACAGGCTGGATAGGAATGGATTTTGCCTTCTCTTTCATGCCTCTAATTCTCTTACACTACTTCAATCTTTGTCGAAGGTGGAAAATAGGTACTCGTTCCTACCTCTTGAAGGGAACTAGGTTTTCTCGTCTCGCTCCTACGTATTAATTCTATGGTTTTTAACCTTTTTGTATACATTTTTTCACGTTTTATGTCACTTTATCTAAGAACTATCAAATGTTACAAGTATTATTTATTTAGTTTTCTAAATTAATTAATACTATTATTTCTTTGGCAATTGATTAGCATGTATAATTTGCAAAATTCAAATAAGTATTTTTTATAAACATGTTCACAAATACACATATACAAATTTTTAAGAAAAATAACAATGCAAAATACATTACATAATAAATGAAGGTATTTTTGTAATTTTCTAACTAGTGGGATAGGTTCTACTCAGGTATCAACATCTCTACCCTTAACTTTGAAAAGTAAGAAAAACCTAAACTCTAACCCTACCCAAGTAATTTATGGCAGATCCTAGGGTGGGGCGGCATTTGAAATCTCCCACGATGGGAAACCATTTTTAACCCTTAAATATATTAGTTTTTAAATGAGGCTGATATTTTTTCTTCTTTTTTCTTTTCTTTTTTTTTCCTCCTTCTTTTACAATTTGTCCTTCTCTCTCTGCCCAGTTTGTCTTCTTTATCACCTCATTGCCTTCTTCCCCCACATCCACCACTGCACCTCCCTTATCACACGTGCTCCCACTGTAATAACCACCAAGTGAAATCCGACAACACCATAAAGAAACGAAAGATTGCACGTTAGATTTATCAATCATTTCATCAACATTTCTTCAATAATCCTTAGTTTGTTGTTTTCCTCAATTGCGCTCTATAAAGTTTTAATGAATCGAATATTACGATATGAAAATTGATATGTAAATGAATTAATGCTCGATCAAAAGATTCAGTTAATTAATGGATCGTCCCGTTTCTGGAGTTCTTCTCATTATCTTTGCTTGATTTTTGCAGCACCGAGAAAAATGCATAATAAGGAAGTTTGCTCCGCCCCCCTTAAACGGAGGCATTGCCGGTCAAATACCGTCAACCGGTGGCGTTTATAGTTCGTTGTACTCCGCTCTGTCGAACAAGAACCTTCTGTCGCTCTCTGCAAACTACAGTAACAGAAGCGGGGTTTCACTGTACCCGTACCCCAAGTCAACTCAATAAAACTTGTGTGTGATTCAGAAGTACTAGGACATGGTGAACTGTCACAGCACGTGCCTAAGTCAACTCGTGGAAACTTCCAAAGAGGTGGAGGCTATGCAGTAAGAGAACAACTAGCACCACGCCGTAAACAAGGAGAGCTACACCTCGTCATCCAGGCCTCGCTGGAGAACCAATTTATTTGTGCCATGTGCTTCGGCGACCGTCGAGCCTCCCTAAGACTGCATCGCTACATTTTCACAGCTTCGTCAAGTGCTACCTCAAGAAAGAGTTCAACGAGTGGTGGACTACAGCACAACTCTTGACCCACCCATTTGTGTGCAAAGGCTCAAAAACCCGTCATGTGTTGTGCAACGAAGAAGGAAAGAATGGACAGAAAAAAAGAGAGAAAGGGGGAAATAAATGAGGAGAGAGAATAGGAGATCATGGACAAAATCGAAAAAGAGTAGAAAAAGAAAAAAAAACATCCAACCTTTAATTTTAAAATTATCACAGCTAATGGTACACAAATGTTTTTCTCATGGTGGGGTATATGTCTAACTCCCCCACCCTATAATTTGTCATAGTTTCTGCCAAAATTGAAGTTAAGGTAGGTATCCACAAGTTTGGGCTCTTTTACCATGCCAACCTAAGAAACACTACTACTTGTCCCTAGTATGTGTAAAGCACATTGTCAATGTTCGTCCTAAGCCAAGATTGATATCCCCGTAAAACTCCCTAGTTACTTGTTCACAGATAAAGTTATTCAAAAAGATCGGATTTATATGTAACATACTATTTCCAACTTTAACTCTTTGAAATGTTCTAAATTTGAATTATTTTGTGATTTAAAAAATTCTTAAATTGTTGGCAACGAGTACCCTTTAAAAAAAAAAAATCTTTTGAAAGATGAAACTATAAAATAATAATGTAATTTTTTATTTTCATCTTTCAACAAATATGACATCACCCATGTGCTGATTGTAGTAGGCATAATCATTAATATTTAACTTCAAATCAAGCATCCATCTCTGAGTTCAGACTTGTGACTCGGATTTGTTAAATGAGGTAGAATTGTGTATGGTGTTAAAAGTGGTAGAATTGTGAGTAATGGAAACCATGAGATTGAGGAAGAAGCCCCCTCCCCCCTTTTCAGGCTTGAGCAAAACCTTTTGATTACTTTACTCAAATTAACAGATGTGATCAACCTGGAAAACACCATCCAGGGCAGCTAACAATTGCTTCCATGCACTTGCTAAAAATACTAACAAAACTAACAAAGAAGTTCTCTTAGTACAACATTTACATTGAGATGCTTCTCTCACAATGAAAATTTCAACTCTTGGCCACAACAATCTTGTAAGCATATAGAAAACCAATCAGTGCATGGAACAAAATACCTCAGGCACTAAATCAACAATACTATCCTTTAGTCTAACCGGCTTTCAGAATTTCAGTAGTTTAAGGGCCGTCTTCTTGTGCTGTTAGAAAATAAATAAATATCATTTCAAAATTTCAATTTAGAAAACATGGGTGTTTACTCTTTAAAAACCAAGACAACAACAAACGCACTCATGAGAATAAAAATAGCCATGCCTGACACATCAAGAGAGGACTTACTGCTCAAAATAAATCCTTGGAGCAAGCTCTGGGCTCTCTCTGCCTGCTCTGGAGTACCAGATATCTGAATAATCTTCTGTGTCACATCTGGTCTATCCTCTACAAGGGTTACATTGGCTCCTGATATCTGCTCCCATAAAAATGTAAGTCAAAACAAATGGTTTTTTATTGAAAGTAAAAGTAGTAATACAACGATAATAATTTCTAGAATCTAATCTAAATCCAAAAAATATTGGGAAGGTTGAATAATTTGCTTTTCATTCTTGAAACTAAAACAAGAAATAAAAATACATTTAGTATGATCCAGGTACAATCCAGAAGTCAAGCAACATACAGAACAACTCATAGACCATTTGGAAAAACAAATTCTGTCATTCTTGTTCTAAAAGTAATTAAATTGCTTGCATACTGGGAGGGACACCAGAGGGGGGAGCTAGCTCATAGGGTGAGGATTGTCCCCCCGCTTATATACTTTATTTTATCCATATAACTAGTTGATGTGGAATCTCCAACACACCACCCTTTACGCTAAGAACTGGACATCTCGAACGTGAAGTTTGCAGGACTGGATATCTATGAGTAATCCGATAACGGCTATATAGACCCAACAACAATCGCTAGAATAGATTCTGATACCATCTTACAATATGGGTTTGGGTCTAACTCAACCCTAAAAGTTAGCACATAAGGTGAGGGTTGCCCCTCACTTGTATACTTTATTTTAGCCATATCACTAGTCAATGTGAATCTCCAACAACTTGGTATAAGAATGCCTTTTCTAGCACTTTACAATTCAAATATTAAAGGGACTAGAAGATCTAATCACGCACCTCACTTATTAGGGCAAGCTTGCTTTTGGATTTTGCTATAAGCTTTGGTACTGCATACTCTGGTAGAACAACTTCAAGTGTACTCCTCGTGACAAGAGGCACAGCAATCCTAACCAGAAGGAGAAAAAAAAAATCATACAGAAGCAGCACATCAACCTATTGATGAGAAGGATGAGATATTGTCATGTCATTCCATACTAGAATACAACGTCCTGATATGAAATGAGGCAAAGACCAGTTACCTATTCAAACCACTAAGCACATCATCACGGCGGTCACTTTCTTTCTGCTTTCCCGTCTCAGTGCTAGATCCTCCAATTTCCTTCCCAAAAAAAGAAAAGAAAAAGCATCAATTTTTTTTCTTCTAATAAAAAAACAACATTCTCTATAAAGTGGCTCAAGCCATCACTTCCTTTATACGATTTAGCTCCCCAAAATTGTACCTGAGGTGGTAAAATATACTTAAATAGCCATTGCAAAAAATATAGCTTATTTAAAATAAAAAAAAAAAAAAAAGCACTTTGTCATTGGATAATAATATATGGTTTCATATAATATGACTTGCTCTATATCAATGGTACCAGACAAATTCCTTTTTTTATGATGCAGCTTAACTCAATACAGAAGAAAATATACAGCATGAGACAGAACATCATCCCCGTCCCAAGCAAAGAAAAAGGGTATAACACCCACGAAAAAGCTCCCCATTTCTTGTCGAAATCACACATCTTTCATAAGACAAATAAAAGAACTTTTCTATTTCCTGTCCTCAAAAGTTATTTTCAGAGAAGACAAGAAAATATACTAAAGATGGCTAATAAATCTCCAAAATGCCAATCATTTAAATAACAGATAAATAAAGACGATGGACAATATTGAAGATAATATGGCATTTCTCATTGCATCAAAGAATACCTTTGATGGAAGGGTTACTGCAACAGTTTGCACATTTTGATAGGTTGTGGGAGTTTCAGGAACTGGAACTACATTATTGGAAGAAGATGCCTCCACACCAGGTAAGGGAGCTGGTAGTGGTACTGTATCCCTTTGAAAGAAATCCCTGTACATGTAACTTCTTAATCTTGATGTCACCTCAACAACAGCATCTCGGGCTGCTTTAATCTCTCCCATAATCTGTAATGACAATGAAAAAACAATTGAGAAATGTAGAAAGCAGAATTTGAATATCTAGGACTTTGTTTTAACCTTGTGGAAGGTAAGGTTTTGGATCCTCTCTATACCCCAGTGCATGAGGCTCCCACCAAATGGTGGGTCAGGAGAGGGTAAACATCCACAGCAGTGTTATCAATAGCGGATGGTGGCATATGGCAGAAGGCCAAAATTCCGCCATATAAACACGCCATTGGGGCCTATGGTGCCGCCATAGCAGGCCTCCCTTCACAAATTGCCTATGGTGGTTGGCAAAAAATCCGCCACGTCATGGCGCCACCATTTAACAAACTGATCCACAGCCTTACCCACAAGCGAAGAGGCTGTTTACAAGATTTGAACCTGTGACCTCTAGGTCACAGGGCAATAAGCTTATCATTGTGTCCAGGCTCACTCTCATTTGGATCCTCTCTATACCATTTATCGGAAATTTTCTAAGAACAAAATCCAATGAAAACTGTACATTCTGAAGTTTGTAAAATGAGTGGCTAATGTAGTACACATGCATCCAGTACTGATGCTTTGAGGAATAAGATTTATCATCATTATAAAACTTGACATTTATCATTTAACTCTTTCAGACTACATTTATCAAAGAAATCTAATAGAATATATTGGCAAGTTATAGGTCAAATGACAAACCTGTACCAGTTCATCAGTTTTTGCAACACAGAGAGGTAGCTCATCTCTAGGCAAAATTTGAATATTAGCACCAGTCAACCTCCTTATTTCGGAAAGTGAAGCATCTTTTCCATCTAAGCATTCAATATCACTAGATGGGACAACAAGCCTAGTGGTTATAGGATTGTCCTTATCTAGAACAAGATCAACAATGTGAGTTTGTATATGTAACAAAGCTTCCTGAGCTGGGAACAGCTCATCATCAGGACCCTTGAGTACAAAATAGTAACAGTTAGAACTTTAAATATGCAACATATATTATATCTAAGTGAAAAACGTGTCAAATTGCACTAAAGAAAAGTTGAAGTTAAGCAGGGAAAGTAGTGTGTCCCTAGAACACTAGCAACCTGAACTAGTGACCTAAAAGAATTTGCACTAGTCATACACACTACACATCAGACAGAGAAACAGAAAAAATAAGTAAAGTACCTCCTCTGAAGTAATGATAATTATCTGTTCATCCGAACCCCCAACAGGATCAGTGACCTTAACATCTACGCCAACTTCATTCTGAAGAAACTCTACAATGCCATCTGATTCCCCAATAATACGATCAACTTTCTCAACTGGACAGAGTATACGGAAAACAAGTTCCTCCCCATAGAAGCCCTGTGCATCATCAGCAACAGGAGAAGCCCCAGGCTCCATTGCATAACTCAATGAAGGGTGGTTATTGTTTCTCGCATTTGTGGTAGATACTCGTGATCCAAAAGCGGCCCCATCCATAGACGATCTACGAGATCCACTAGTCACGTGATGAATATAACCATCATCAGGAGAGAAAAAACGCTCTGGTGAATGTACACGTCCATGGAAATGACTGCGGTCACGGTGTTGGCTCTCCCTCAACCGTGATGATATAATTACTAGAGCATTCTTTACAGCATTTACATCACCTACAACCTGCACGGAATATCATACAGTTAACTGCCTTCAGTTCATATACTTTTTAAACGAGTAAATTTCCAGATAAATCACATCGGATCTTTAGGATGGCCTAGCACCACTACACATCTCCATACTTTACATCATCACTATTATGGTTTTAAAATCAGTAAAAAGTATAAGCACAAAATGGTTATCCTCAAAACGGGATGGTACGGCCTGCTTTCTGTCTCGATTAGCAGATTAAATTCAAGCAAAAAAGATCAATAAAAACATACTTGATCTAGCCAAGTTCAACCAAATCATCACAGAAGCACAGGATCCACCACAAAATCAAATGCAGATTTCTAAAAAACTTGGGTAATGCAGCACAAATCCAATGATCCAACATGGAATAAACTCCGAACCCCCTATCCAAAGCTAGATTGCTTTGAACCCGAATATCTTTCCTCCTTTCCAGCTCTTTAGCCGAAAGTAACATCAATAAATGCGATTCACGCCGTAGCCAAAATTAGTTATGATCAATGCCTTATTACATTAGTTTATGCGAAGCCGATCAATCAAGTCAAGGAAGAAATAAGCAAAGAGAAGAGTGAAACTGAAAAAAGTCATTAATATCTTCGGTTCTGCAATTTTAATTAAATCCTCCAAAAGCAGCACGAGTGAGTTAAGAGTAACTCGCTCCCTCACAGTCCAAACCGGTGTTCAACAAAATTAATGAAGGGGGTTTCGTTTAGACTTGAGAGCATAGCATGCATGCAATTTAAATATCATATCAAAAACAGTTCCAAGCTTATTTTTCTGGTCGAGGCACCTGAACGATCTCTTCAGACATGGAAACACAACGAGGAAGGTTGTGGTCTCTAGGGAGTATCCTAATTTGCGTCTTCGTTTCCATCCTCATTTGTTCAATAATCTTCCCTCCTTTCCCCAACAAACACCCCACATGCATTCGCGACACCACCAGCCTCGTCGCCACGCGGTTGCTCCCACCGCCAGCCCCTCCCTCCGCCGCCGTACTCCTCCTCGTCCTCGGCTACCCCGAACGCCGCGTCGCTCTCCAGAATCCGCTCGTGGATCAGCAGCAGCGCCTCCTGCGCCGGCGAGAAGGACGGCATTCTCCCCTCGGGGTCGCGGCGGCGCGTGTCCGAAATCTCGATGATCCGCTCCTCGTCACCGGGCATCAGCTCGTGCACGTTGATCCACGCGCCGGTGTGCTGCCGTATGGACTTTATAATGCTGCCGGACTTGCCAATCACGCCGCCGGCCTTCATGTCGTGGCACAGAATGCGGTAGCTCGTGGTGACCGTCAGCGGCGAGTCCTGAGTCTTGGCGTGGCGGGCGCCGCCGCCGCGGTGGCGGTGGTTGCCGGTGCTGTAGTGGTGGTTATAGCGCGGCCTTGTCCTGGCCAGGGTCTCAGAATCATAGTCTTGGTCATAGTAGTAGTTTCTCTTAGATCTAGACCTTTCCATCGGGTTCGATTGGGTTTTTGTGTGTTTTTGAGTTCGAAAGTAGAAATTCAAAGTTGTTCTGGTTCTGGTTATGGCTGCGCTTATCCGCAGCGTGAAGAATCCGAATCAACAAAGTCCAGTTGGCATTGTTGTCAAGGTAATGGGATTGTAGAAATTTTGTTGACTTGTTTGTGCAATCTCCATCGGAAACCCTAGAAACAAGTTCGGAGTATCTTTCCCTTGCAGACTTGAGCAGCAACGTGAGCCAAGCGAGTTACTGCTTTTCTTATATATAAGCTAAAAATATATAAATATATACATTTAAATATATACATAGTAGTCCCTCGCTCGCTATGCTATCGCTGCCACTCAACTTAACAGTCAAGCTTCCAACTTCAGCTGCTGTAGATAAATACATAAATAAATTAATTTTAAATATTTTATATTTTATATTTTATATTTCATACAACTGTGTAATGCTAACTTCCAATCAGAAAGCATAACAAGTATGTGCATATCCGTTTTAAATGTATTTTTGGGGTCAAGGTACTTGAAATACATCATGGTTTTTGAGTGAATGAGTGAATTATAGTATAAAACTATTTTACATTATTAGTATATAATCTATTTTTTTTTAAATGATATTATATCTTTTATTCTAAATGTATTTTTGGATAGAGTGCAATGGTAATTCAAATGTGTATTGTGATTTTTAAAATAATTATAATAAAAATTAATAGATTTACTATACAACAATTTATGATTGGATGAAAAGTAGATAGTCTATTTTCTCATTTAAAATTTCTATAGTTTTTTTTTTAATTTTCACATCGAAATTATTTGTTTATATATGTAATAGTAATATGCAATTACATTAAAATGATTTTGACTTTTTGAATTATTTTTACTGTAATCAAATTTATTTAGTGATGCCATTATACATTAGGATGGGTGCCTTTGCATTCTCTCTTGTGATAGTTTTAAAGTTGTGCTGTGACAAATGTGAAGTATCTACAGTTTGTTAATGACTAATTTTTGCCGAAAAATTTGACTAGTTACTTTTAATAGGGTCTCTCATCCCAACTATATTTTTTCCATTTACAGAACTCGAACTTAAAACCTTGCTTAAGGAATCCAAACCCTCTTTCACTCAGATCAAAAACATGTTGATCGACTTTTCAATATTTGTAACTAAATAGTGTTCTTAGAAGTGATTCTAATTTTTTTACACCTTATTTAATGTAATTTTTTTTATTCTTTCTTATCATATTTTCTATTATATTTAGGATTTGTTTGATGAATATGATAAGGAAGATACGATTTAAGAAATTGAGTAAATTATACTGATATTCCTTGAGATTTTTTCAGATTGCACACGATATTCCTCTTTTTTCTATTTTTATCCCTACACTAACTTCCTTAATTGTTTGAAAAATATTACGCTGACATCTCTTATACATTACACTAATCCCCTTAATTGTTTGAAAAATATTACATTGTGTACTTCTATAAGAGATGTTGTAGTAAACATTAAAAACATAGGGAGATTATGTGATGTAACACCCCAAATTATAAATATATTAATAATAATATTATGTAACGTTTTCTATGTTTAAAAATTTTGAAGTGATTTTTTTTTATCACGAATAATAGAGACATAAAAATTGAAAATAAAATATTATAATTTCCTAATCTTTTTATTAAACTTCCTTATAATATTTAAAACTTCACAAATCTTATTTTGATCTATGCACAAATTCTTAATTTATATAAGTTCCTAATATTTTTCTAAGCTAACTTCTATTACTCTTTTTAATTAAATTTAATTTTGTACAAATATAATTATAATACAATTATTTAAAACTAATGATCAATAACAATAACAAGCAATTAAAATAAAATATTAATTTATACACAAACAATAATTCTTGTAATTATATATATATATATATATATATATATATATATATATATATAATTAACCCTTTTTAATATTAAAACTTAAAAAATTATTCTAATTTACGCAAAAAATTTTAATTTATTTAAATTAAAATAGTTTTCCAAAACTAGTCAATAGAATTTATTTTAATTATCTAAACTTAATTCAAATATAATTGCAAACACAATTATTTAAACTAATAATCAAAATAGTAATGAACAAAAAATAAAATAAAATACTAATTTATTTATATATTTATTTTATAAAAGAAATTGTGAAAAAGAGAATGTTACAATTCTCTCCTCGTCAAAATAATTTTGTCCCCGAAATTATTCTAAGTTTTAGAACGTATGATGTATTAAAAATATAATTCCCTGATTGAGAAACATAGAACATATTACAAATGCTGATATGGTGCAAGATCTGATTATTTTATTACTATAGGACCTACTTGATGGGAAACTAATAAGGCTCTAAAACTGTTTGACCTCTTGGAAATGATTATGTACTTAATCTCTCTACACTAACTATGAATCTTACTAATCAATTAATCTTTCCTCTTTAAGAGAATGATTTCATTCCTAGTATATATACATCCCCGTTAAGCCTCAATATTTTATAACTTCTTACAAAACATTTCCACCTTACAATTTCTATTCTACAATTCGTCCTACTATCAATCCATCCCTGAATCCCAATCATGTCTTAATTTTAAATGAAAAGAATACTCCATTAGGTACACCACACAACCAGTATTGATTTCAAAAATCTAATATCAGTGATTCATTCATCCTACCATCCTTAAATCTCATACAATAATAACACAACCTCATTAAAATTTTCATCAATCAACTATATATCCTCGAAATCTACTTCATGTGATCAAGAGATATATCCACTAATTTGCCAACACATATGGCTAACATATCAATATGATTCCACCAACCATTACATTCAATTGATTTAGATTAACTATACTAGAAAAATGTACCTAACGAATAACCTAAGTGTTCTACTTCTACTATTTACATAATTTACTCTTCCTATTCTCAATTTCATCATTCCCATCAAGATGACATTTGTCAAAATACTAGTGACTTATCTTATTTAATAATAAACGAAGGAAGTAAAATTGTTTAGAATTCTATTTTACAAAAAAGATGAAAGAAGGATAATCTGGCTAAGAATATGAGAGAAAACATAACACTTGTAAGGACAAAGGTCTTCAATGGAGTCTTGAGGGTGAGAATGCCTAGGTACATATTCACTGTCACAACTCTACTAAAGTCCTTTTAGCATGAGAGAACATGTTTCTCGACTTAGAATCAAAGAAGTAAAATTTTGATTTTAAAAAAAATTATGGCTCAAAATCAAATAAATTAATGGATTATAATTCGAAAGTAGCACTCTTACTCTTGACAACTAAGGCTAATACACATTTGCAAAATATGAGGGAAGCAATTAAATTGTATACAAAAGTTCCTAATTCTGATGACATTAAAAGAATTCGAATAAATAGAAATGGTGATAACAAAATTTGGAATTTGGGGGAAATGCTACACAAACAAAAGACATGTGTGAGATTAACACATTGAATTGAATTATGGAATTAAGAGAAATATAGAAATGAGAAACTTGAAATCTTAGAGGTCTATTTTAGGTTTATTTATCATCTAGTTATAATTCATCATCCTTTCTTCATCTACTAAGCTTTTGCTCTACTTTAAGTATATTCCTCCTTAATTGATCTCAATCTTATCACATGAATTCCATTAATCATATATCATATCTTAAACTAATTTCAATTTAGAACTAAATACTTTTATAACCTAAAATAACTCATTCTATGTTTGGAATTAATCCACGTTTGTCTTAAGTCAAACTACCAATTCCTACAAATAAAACCAATAAAGGATTTCCCACAACAACTTAAGCCTAATGACCCTTTTTCATACATCTATTGTTGTTTCTAGTTAAAGAGACAACACACTATTTCACACAACAGAAACATAATCGGACCATAACCCCAAGTTCAACTAGACTTGGCCAGTTTTGATACCACTAATTTAATACCCCAAAAATTATAAATATATTAATAATAATATTATGTAACGTTTTCTATGCTCAAAAATTCGAAGTGATTTTTTTTCATCACCAATAGTAGATACATAAAAATTGAAAATAAAATATTATAATTTTCTAATCTTTTTATTAGACTTCCTTATGATATATGAAGCTTCACAAATACTGTTTTGATCTATGCACAAATTCTTAATTTATATAAATCCCATATATATATATATATATATATATATATATACACTACCCTTGCAAGTAATTTTTTGATCCTAATTCTAAGAAGCATAGTCCTATTTTTAAATATATTAATTGATAATTTTCTTTTATACCTTTAACTTATTGTGAAGTCTATTAATGAGTCATTCATTCACTTCCAACCAAAGTGGATGTATTCATTAAACTATTAACAATATAAGTCACACCTATTGGTTGAAAAAATTATTTCTTAAATTATAAGTAGTGTTATTAAATATAACCACCATTTAAAACATTTAATTCTATGGATATTTTTAGGAAAAAAATTAAATTTATGACATTATTTGATTAAAATTAATTTAAATTAGGTATTTGTTTCTTATATATAGGAATGAAGGTAGCAATATATATATATGTGTGTGTGTGTGTGTGTGTGTATAAAATACATATACTGCTCATAATAATATAAAAAAAATGTATTTATTAATAGGCCTTCTTAGGCTAGTAAGCCTACAAACCTTTTTATAAACTTTATCACAAAATAGACTTACAAGTTAGGTCAAACTTTTATGCAAACCAGGTCAGGCCTTCAAAAAAAGCCTACAATAAGTAAATAGGGCAGGCATAAACTTTGTTCTTTTAGCAAATGTCAAGTTGAGGTCTACCAAAGTCTAGTCTAACCTAGCCTATTTCCACTATTATTTAGGCTATATTTGACAAAAGTAGCTAAAAAGCTAGTTGGTAGCTAAAAGCTGTTAAGCTAACTTATTGAATTATAAGTGTTTGGTAAATTTATCTATTAAAGTAGCTGATAAATGTAAAATAACAGAAATAGACATGTTTGTATGGTATTTTCATATAAATTTTAATTTTAGTTTATTGTTAAAAATATATTTTAGCGTATTTATAATTTTAGTTTTTTTAACTAATTTTAAACTCTTGTAATTTTTTTATTTATAGATCAATTATTTTAATTACATTTTTTAGTTTTAATTATTATATTTTTTTATATTGTGTATTTTATCATTAGTCTTTATTATATTTTAAAATATTTTCAATGAAGTTTAAAATAAAGTGAAAATAACATAAACTTAAGTAGATGTCATACTTTCATATGTTAATTAGTGTAATGGTTTAGGGTTTAAAATAAATATTGTAAATAATAGAATAAATATGTAAATAGTGTAATGGTTAAAATAAATAGTGAAATATAAAATATTCAAAAAATAATAAAAAAATAAAATAAACCTATCATCTATTAATATTAATATCTTAAAGTATAATGCTGAAATAATAACATAAACATTGTAAATAATATAATGGTTAAAATAAATAATGTAATATAAAAAAATCCAAATAATAATAAAATAAAATAAACTTATTATCTACCATTATTAATATCTTATGTAATAAAAGGATAAAAATAAGAAACCCCCACCTTATGTGATAAAAGGGTAAAAATAATAAAATCCTACCTTGTTAGTAAAAGAAGAGAAACCAAAAAAATATAATAAAATCTTACCTTATGTAGAAAATGATAAAAAGGAAATTTAATAAAAATTTTTAGGACAAAGTAACAATAAAATTCAAGAAGCTAGAAGCTAGTGTTTTAAAAAATGCTTTTTGAAATAGCATCTCAAAAAAAGTTATAAGCTACTAAAAAAACTTGATTACCAAACACTACTAATAAGATCAAACAAGTTTTTCACTTAGTAAAAAAAGCTAGTAGTTAGCTGAAATGGCATGTCAAACACAAAGTTAGGATTTGTTATATGGATATATGATGGGAAATAAAATAGGATAAATTATTATGGGTGTGTTTATCAAAATTAGCTTATAAACTAATTACAAACTTATAAGTTAGATGAAACTTATAAGCTAAAAATTAGAAATTGAAAAACTGAAAGCTTATCATAAGCTAATTGATTGAATTGAAAGTGATTGGTAATATTAGTTAATAAGCTAGTTGATAAATATAAAACTATATTTAGACACACACACAAATAGGACAATACTTTTTAAATTTTATATTATAAAAACATGGTAAATATTTTTTCTTTGATTAGTAAATGGTAAATATTTGATGATTTTATATTATAAATGACAGGTCGTAGTTGTTTTGTTTTTTGTTTTTTTTATGATATGTTTTTCTTTTTTTTTTTATCAAAAAAAAGTTATAATCTAAAGGATTTGAGAGTGAAAGATGTGAAACAAAGAACGTGATATTGCTAAGAGTTGTAGGGTAGACAAAAAGTGTTTCTAAATTGAAAGAAAAAATGGTAAAAAAGATCTCAAGTAAATTAATGAGGATAAAAATAAAAAATGTAATAGCTTATAAGCTATAAACTAGCTAAAGTAACTTATAAAAATAATTTAAATATTATTAAAATAAGCTTGTGTGTTAAATAAATTTATTTTGATCAAATTAACTTATAAACTAACTGAAGCAACTTATAATTTACTAAAATAACTTGTGAAATGCACATTATATCTTATCTTTATTTATTATTTGGTAAGTCTGTACGATATGACAAGACAATCTTATCATATTTTATTTAGCAATTAAAATTTTATCTTGTGATGAAGATTAAGTTAGAATTCAAAATTATTTTTTTCACTTATATTCACGTTTTTTTCGCCTCTTCATTTTTTCCTCTCTTTACAACTTTTGTTTGCACTCTCATTGATAGTCCTTGCTTGCACTACACGTTTTCCGGCAACAACTCATGTTTTAGGTTATCATCACGTCTTCATCCTCCTGCAGCTACTCACAATTTTGTTTATTATCACTTTCTACAAGATAAATTTCTCTTCCTTCACCTTATTATTATGACTTTGAGTTCATTTTTTCCTTTTCTTTTTTCATTTATCATAAAGGAAGAAAAAATGCTAATAATTTTCTTAAAGCTTATTATATTTTAATTTTATTTCACTGTTCCAAATTCTAATAAAAAGTAATTTGAATGATGTTTTAAGAGTAAATTATATTGACATCTCTTGAAATTTCGTCAGATTTCTTTTTATACCTCTCCTTTTTTTACTCCTACACTAAATTTCTTAATTGTTTGAAAAAATATTACATTGTATACTCTTATAAGGGAGATTGTTGTGAATGTTAAAAAAATAAAAGGGTTTGTGCAATTTCAAAAAATCTCAAAGAGTATTAATGTAATTTACTCATGAGTCAAACTTGATTTATTTCATAGTTTCAAAATTTATTTAGTGTAATTTTTTTTGGTATTTGAATAAGAACAAAATTTAGATACAATATCTTAGGTACTGTTGGTGCCGTTCTCTAATCAAAATTAGAGATTCACCTCAATATTCTAAAAAATCCTTTAATAAATGCTTTTACATAGATTATCGAAGTGAATCTCCAATTCTGATTTAAAAAAAGTACCAATAGCATCTTAAGTACTTTGAATAGATGGGAGATAAACACACAAGCAATTTATAATACTTTTTTTTTGACAGAAACAAGCTTATATCATTCTTATAGCAATAGAAGAATCAATACAATTTGAAACATAATAGTAAAGATGGGGACTAGGCTTAGATGTAGCGGCCTTTGCTAGACAGTACACAACTACATTTACTTGTCTCCTAATAAACTTGATTCTAGAGTTTGGAATTAAAGTGAGCAATTACTTGCAATTCTCAAGGATGACCCCAAACTCAGAGACATCATTCTTTGGTTGAAGGATTCCATGTACCACCATTTTACAATCCATCTCAAAAATGACATTCTGCAATCCCATTTTAGAATGATATATAATTGACTTGAATAACCTTTCATCCCTATAAAATAGAGGGTTTTTGCTTTTCGTCCTTTATAATTTTTTTTTTCATTTTCATCCCTATAATATTTTTTTGTTTCATTTTGATCTCTACCATTAGGTTTGACCGTTAAATCTAACGAAAGGACCAAAAGAGAAAACGAAGAAATTATAAGGATAAAAAAATTAAGAGGATCAAAACAAAAACAACCAAAATTAAGATGACTAAAATGAAAACAATCTTATATTATAGGGACTAAACAATTATTTAAACTAAATTTATAAAATTAAACCTTCAAACACTAACACTGCAAATGCATTGATAGGGAGCAAAAAAATTAAACCTACAATGAATGTATTAGTGACTAACCAAGAAAATTATTAATTATATTGATACCTCTTAATTGTTTGAAAAACATAACACTAACACCCCTTATATATTACAATGATACCCTTTATACATTACATTGACACCCTGTGTTACTTAAGAAACATTTTACATTGTGTACTTTTATAAGGGGCGTTGCTGTAGACATTAAAAAAGAAGGGTGGTCATGTGCAATGTTAAGAAATTTTGAGGGGTGCAATGTGCTATTATAATTTGTTCATATATAATAGTAATATTGTGAATCCTTCTTCGGCTTTCTTTGTTAATCCACTCTCGCCTACTACCATTCGTTTTGATGGCTCTATCTTATTTTATGTTTCGCTTTTGTTGCTCTCCATTTACTATATTTGCTTTATAAATTGAAGGTAATTACATCATTGCATGACTTCTACGAAGTTGTACATTTAAGGTTTAATTTTAATAATTTTTTTCTAGTCAGTTCATTTACAGTGTTTGAAGATTTAATTTTTAAAATTTTGGTTTAAATAATTATTTAGTCCTTATAATATAAGATTGTTTTCGTTTTAGTCCTCTTAATTTTAGTTGTTTTCGTTTTGGTCTTTTTAATTTTTTGATTCTTTTAATTTCTAAGTTTTCTCTTTTGATCATTTCATTAGATTTAACAATCAAATTTGATAGTAAAAACCAAAATAAAACAAAAAAATATTTTAAGAACGAAAAAATAAATTAATTAAAGGACAAAAAGCAAAAATTTCTTATTTTATAAGAACTAAAAAATTATTTAAGGCTACATAATTTTATTCTTATAATAATACTCCTTATTAGTTTCCAGATAACGCGAACAGCAGAGAGTACGCGAACACTCAGCCATGGCCATCCGCATCAACTCCTTCACTCTCTCTTCCGCTTTACCTGTAATCTCCTATTTCTTTTCCCACGCAATCACGACAAGCAAAATTCAATTTATTTTCTTTCAACTATATATTTTTCTGAAATTGTGACTTCAAATTCCAACCATATTATAAAATAATTTTTGTGCAGAAGATGGAGTCAAGAGGTGGAAATTCGGGCCTCTGGGTTAGCTCGCAGGTAGAAGAAATTCAAAAACTTTGAATCTTTCGTTTGTCCCCAACTGAACTTGTTTATGCATTGATTCGTTTTGCAAGATGATGCCCCAGATGCGAAAGGAGGGTCGTGGACGACGAGTCTGGAGGCGAAGAAAATTGGTATCCTTTGTCCCCATTTTCTTCTTCTCACACTTATTGCTTTCCGCGCTAGCCTCTTACCTGTTTGTTTAATTTCCCAATTTAAAACAAGTAAAATAAAGGTGTTTGCTTGTGTTGTTGTACTTGTTGCTCAGTTTAGAAAGTTTTTTCTAGATGTAAAGTGCTACAAAGCAATAGTTAGGTGTTTGAATTTATTTAGCTCGAAGGGTTATTAGGGTTTAGAGTGAGGTGAGTTTTGTATTTTTAGTTCTCATGGGCATCAGCCTCAATTGGAAGAGGTTTTGCTTTTAAGTGCAACTTGATGAGTCAGGAGATGGGTATTTCCGACTAAACATTTACCCATAGTTGAAGCACTCTGAACTTTGTAAGTTAGATGGGAGAGTTGAGGTTAAAAAGATTGATGGTATTATCATTGACTAATTTGTTCCATATGCATGTCGTCAAGGATTTGATCCTCACGCTTGTTTGTATAGAAAAACATATGTTAAGAAAAGTTAGCCCATTAAATGAATCTAAGTACTTTGAGGGATTAGTTTCTAACTTCTCACCAGGGGATATCCTAAGCTCACAAAAAGAAAAAAAATTATCAGAGTAATTTATTGGATTGTAGGATTTGAAAGTAGACTGGGAAAGTGAAACAGACTTAGCAATCTAGATTTTTACGTGTTCCACAAGACAGCTTCATGGGGTTCCAGGTATAGATGGTATGACATTTACACGTAGGTATCTGTTACTATTGTAGAACATAATTGTTTGCAAAAGATAACTGCTTTTGCTCGTCTCCTAGGATAAATATAAGACTAATTCAATTTAAATTAATGTCTTTGCTTCTTTTTATTATGGTTGCATTGCACATCTCCCAATATTTGGTATATTAGTTTCAATAGATACTCATCTTCTGCTCAATCTTGATGCTCACAATGAAGGGGTACGCACACGAGGATCCTTCAATGCTTTTCTTTCTTCTTTCCTAATTAATTTGACAAAATGAATAAATTCAGAATGAATACATAATGGTTATGCTGGTGAATAATAGTACCTGTGATTCATGTTCTTGGCACGGTTTTCTCTAATATCATGTGTTATTAACCTGAATGTTTAAGCAAAAATTCATTTTGTTGCAGATAAAAAAGGATGAATATCTGTCCGCTAAAATGGAGCGCATGCCCTTCATGGAGGAGCAGGTAATGATGATTAGGGAACAGGGAAAGCTCTTGACAATGGACATAGAGAGGTTAATGTTATCAGAAGATAATCGGTTTGATTTTGTGAATGAGATAGCAGCTGAGGCCAATTCTTATGTTGAGAACAATAGGGATGAGTATGGAGGTGAGAAGAAGGCCATTCTTCATGTTTTGAGTAACCGAATGAATGATACTGGAATTTACCGTCCAGAGGCATATTATGAGCCTGATCCCTTCAAGCCCGGACCTCATTATTTGAGAGAAGAATTTACATAAGTCCAGAAAAAAAAAAATGTTATGCTGGCATCTTAAACTAGGGACAAGAATTTACATCTTTGCTTCACTTAGCTAAATTGATTTCTGTCTAAATTAGCTGCTGTTGTTTGTATGTATGCAAATCAAGGCCATCTTCAAACCGGAAATAAAATAGAAGGTACTTTTCTACTCATTGCAAAGAAGTTGAAAATGGATTATAACTAGCATTCCATATGTTTTCACAGTTAATCTTTGCACTTTTGCAGTCCCGAGAAAAAAAAAAAAAAACTGTTTGAAAACCTCCCCTCTCCCCGAGTATGACTTCGAGGTGAACTGGTAGCTGTGGTACTCTTTAACGCTTATACTTACGATATTTTTGGTTGGATAAAAAAAAATAAAGGGGATAGAAAATATGAATAATGATGTGTTTATTTTTGGTTTGATTGGAAAGAAAAGGAAGAGAAAAATTTGCTTCTAGAAACAAAAATATAAAATTTTTCATTTTTTCAATTCATATTTTAAAATTTACTCTTTTATTTTGTTTTACTTCCTTTGCATTTGGTTTAGTAAAAAAAAGTGCAAGAAAAGAAAAGAGAAGTAAAAGAAGTAGAAAATAAGATAATTTTATATTTTTTTTGTTTGGTTTTGTAGAAAAGGAAAGGAAAGAAAAAAAATATTTATATAAAATGACATAAATATTTCTAATAAAAACAGAAAAATGTTATTTGTACAATAAATTTTACAATAAAAAAAGAAAAAGAGAAAAAATATGAGATGTCATTAATAATGTAATGGAGAGATAAAGAGAAAAAAGTAGTGTTATACTTGTACATATTATTATATGAGTTGTATGAATAACACACTCATAAAAATAAGAATATACATAAAATAAGATTGTTTGAGTCTTTTTATTCTTTAAATCATCTTTCCTTCCCCCTTCTCTTTAAATTTGGACAGATCGTTGAAGCTTGTGAGTTTTATGCTTTTTTGTTCTTTCTCTTTTTGAAGTGTTCCAAACAAAAGAAGAAATAGATTATTTAAGGTTTTCCATCCTTCCTATTTTCTTTGTTCTAAGCAAACCGTTAAAAAAAAAGATTAATTCTTGACTGGACTTATTTAATTTTAGGCCATATATTGCTTTCAATAAATTTTAAATTCTTTGAGGGTATGAATTTTAAATTCTTGTTATGCAAGTAATTAAGTAAAATTCACTTGCATATATATTAATTCGCCAATTGAGCCACGATAATTATTTTCCTTCTTGTAAGCCACTAAGCTTAAATAATTTATTTATTTATTTATTTACATTTTTAAGTATATATTCTGAGAGAAGAAAAGGCAGAAAGAGAAAATAATAATAATAATTGTAATGAATAATGTAGTGAAAAGAAAAGAAAAAGATAAAGTTTAAGAAATATTTAAGAAAGAGATAAAATTAATAAATATGATAGATATTAATCTTGAAAAATTAATAAACATTAATAATATAATTAAATAGTATATTAAATAACACAGTCAAAATTTACATTAGAGAATCTCGCAACAAAAATACCTTTTATTTTATATATAGATTAATTTTCTTCCCGTGGCATGCAACATACGAATGATCTTTGTATATAATCTAAGATCATATTATTAATCTAATATTTTTGCGCCACATAAATGGTTTTTGTAGTTTAGTCTCGGATAGTCGGATTCAAATGTCATCTTGCTTTATCTCATCTGAACAACAACCGCGCATTTTGTAGAAAAAAGGAAGCTATTTGACCCCTCAAAATAACATTGCCTGAGTTACATGCTTCTGGTAAAATACATGGCCAGTGGCCACTACAGCAGGGTCTAGGACCATCATCACGTTCCACGTTCCTGTTTTGTCCACGTCAGTTTCTGGGGTGGGCTCATTTTTATTTTTTATTTTAAGGTTTATGTCTACAAGTTTGTAGAGAATCTCATCCCATCAGAGAATCCAATCCGTTAAAGCAGTTAGAGGCTTCAATTAACTCACTTATCTATCTCCCCACCAAAACCAAAACCAAAACCAAACACAAATACAAACACACGACCACAACTCTCAGCTTCACCTTCTTTACTCTCTGAACCCTCCATGGCCTTGTCAAGTCCACAAATACAAAGATTCCTCTTACGCAAGCTGCATAGCCGCTCCACCGCCAAGAACACACACAGAAACAGCTTTAGCACCAGTAGCAGAAGCCGGTGCTGCTCTGCCATAGCCATTGATGCTCCATCGTCTTTGACTGAGGTGCCTGGCATAAGATGGGGATCCATAGCCTTGCAGGGTCTCCGTGAAGAGATGGAGGATGATATTATTGTTCGACCCGATGGCCTTCAAGGCTTCTCTTTTGCGGCTGTGTTTGATGGCCATGGAGGATTTTCTTCGGTCGAGTTCCTCAGGTCTTATTTTCCTATGTGATGATGATGTTGTATCGTGTATGCTATGCTTTGGTACTTCATTTAATGTCTTTTTGCTTCTTTACTTGCTCATGTTATATCCATTTATGATGCCGTAATGGGGAGTGTGAAGTGTGAACTGATGACGGGTTACAATTTTTTTGGTTGTATGGGCATGTGATTACTTGAAAGGAATTGAAAAGCTCCACAATATGAATATAGATTATTAACACAATTACTCACAGGATTCTAGTTAATGTTCATAATTAATGAATTTGCCGAGTGTGAGTGGCAGTGTGTCTATTGGAGCGGAATAGGGTAGAACGAATGGAGTGAATTGAAATAAAGTGGAATATAGTTACTATTATGTTGTTTGGATATTTTTACGATGAAAAATTGGAAAAAAAAAAAGAAAAAGGAATGGTTCCATTTCATAACCTTCCAAATTGGAGGGGAAGAGAAAAAGGGGAATTTGATAGAATGGGATGAAATGCATTCCACTAAGTTCTGCTCCATTCCATTTTACTTTAAACAATTCAATCAACGAAACCTAGTATATTCCATTTCTTTCTATTCCATTCTATCCCTTTCATCAATCCAGATATATGGAATGTCCATCCATTCCTGCACTCGTTGTTCTTGTGCTGTATGGATATGTGATTTCTTTTTATTCTGAATTGAGTCAGGCAAATGAATTATTATTCTTTACACAATCTGAATTGTTGATTTGTTGTGCCAAGTGCCAACAACAGGGATGAGCTGTACAAGGAGTGTGTTGAAGCTTTACAAGGTGGGTTACTATTAGTTGAGAAAGATTTCAAAGCCATTAAAGGGGCATTACAGGAGGCATTTCTCAGAGCTGACATGAGGTTATTAAAGCGGTAAGGCAATACCGTTTTATCTCAAAGTCTGCAATGGATAATCTCCATAAAATGTGTCTAGTTAAATAGTTCCCGTATGATTCTAGATTTGGTTTGATTACATTGGAGGTTTAGACAGTAGTATTTGATTTTTAAAGGCTTGAAATGAGCGGAGAGAAGGACGAATCAGGTGCTACAGCAACTGCCATTTTCATTGGAGATGATGAGCTGCTAATTTCACATATTGGTGACTCATCTGTGGTATGTATTATTTATCCTTATTGTGTCCCCAAATGATACATCTACTCCAGCTTTTGATGAAAAAAATGTACTTTATAGACTTTTCTGTTTACAAGAATTATCAAGAAAAAATCTATCACGTGGACTATTCTGATATTCATCTTTCATTTAGGGTATCTAGGGGATTGAATGTCTTCAAAGCTTGTTTATTCTTGTAGGTTCTAAGCAGATCTGGAAAAGCGGAAGTGCTGACTAGTGCTCACCGTCCATATGGGAACAACAAGACTTCTCTTGAAGAAATTAAAAGAATCAGAGAAGCAGGTGGATGGGTGTGTTTTCCTTGTTCCTTCATTTTTTTACATACCTTTTGACTATCATCCCTAGTCAATACATGTCAATATTCTATACAGTAAAAACCAAAGTTCTGATATGAAAATTGTGACAGCTTAGGATGTGAACTAACTTGATGTTTTATGGGGCATATAAACATTCTCTCTTTCCCAGTTTTATTATTTATGTATTGTGGTTTTGTAGTTGGAGAAACCACATGTAATATAATTTGTTTCCCACAAGGGAACCACAGTCAAATACTATCATTTAAACATCAATATAGTGTCTTCTCACTATAGCATGTCATATGATAGGAATTGGTCAATTTTGAATTTCATTGGTGTTTAAGTGTTCTTTTTCAGGCTCAATTTATAGTTTAAATTTTCAAGTTATGATTTTATTAAAGATCATTGTTTTCAACTGAGCTGGCAGTGGTTTCTTTTTCTTAATTTTTGATTTTTTTTTCACCAGAATGGTGGGAGCCTTGTGCACTTTAATGAAAGTAATCACCATTCTTTATAAATAAACGCTCATTACATGGCTAATAATAACACAAATATATGTTGTCTATAGATTAGCAATGGTAGAATTTGCGGAGACATTGCTGTATCTCGTGCATTTGGGGACATGCGATTCAAAACAAAGAAGAATGAGTACACTCCTTAATCTCTGCACTATTCCTTCTAGTGTAAAGGAATTTCTCCTAAATTTTCTATAAATGGTCTACCACTGTTGAAGTGTTTCCTAAAGGTTATCTACCTTTCGCATGTGAAAAGAATGCTGCAAAAAGGAGTTCAAGAAGGAAGATGGTCAGCAAAGTTTATTTCTCGGTAGGTAATCTAATGTGTCTTAATTGTTCCTTACATTTTCTCCAATGTGGGTTGTGTTTCATTAGCATTTAGTAAAGAGAATGGATATGAATTGTTTTTCCTTGATTTATATCTAGCTAGAAATAAACTACTAGAACGAGAATTGGCATTGATGTCGTTATGTTAGCCTCCTTGAAAGTGTTGATGATACCATTTTTTTTTTCTGTCCTTGGAAGTCCTGATTCCTTGAGCAAAATTGGTTCAAAGTTTCATTTTGATTGTCAAACACTGAGAAATGAGTAGTTGCCACTTGCCATTAGCTTCATTGTCTATTGAAACACATAATCAAGATCTGAATGAAGCTCCTATTTTTGTGGGCCTCAGCCTGATTCTGCAAAATACACTGAGGACAACATGATATTTTTTGACTTTATGTTTACTGTCACATTCAAATTGACCGTTATCTAATTTTAAAATAAAACTATAAATTTTAACATAAGAATGCTTTTGTGACACAGTGTTCAGCTCAACAATGACTTGATTGTTGCATGCCCTGATATTTATCAAGTAGCTCTTGGCTCAGATGCAGAATTTGTAGTATTAGCATCCGATGGCTTATGGGATTACATGACCAGGTCTATTGCATGATCCCTTGAATCAGTTTTGGTACCTTTTTTTTTGGTTCTTCAGAGAATTACCTTCACATTCTTGCTACCATTGCAGCTCAGAAGCAGTTTCTTTAGTGAGGGATCAACTACGAAAACATGGAAACATTCAGGTATGCATAATGCTTTGAGGCCACTACACTAGCATCAATAAGCCATTGAAGTTGCAGAAATAATATTTTGCTTGTTTTTGTTTCAAATTCCAGCTAGCATGTGAAGTGCTTGCACAAGCTGCTTTGGTAAGTTTTAACAAATCTCGTGGCAGTTATCATAATGAACTTATTGTATTGACACTTCACAGTTTTAGTAATATACAATAACATTCTCTGCAGGACCGACGTACACAGGATAATGTCAGCATTATAATTGCCGATTTAGGGTACGTATTTTTTCATGTATATGTTTATGATTTTAGACTTGGGTATTTAAGTCCTCATTATTGGCCAGGTCTTTGTGAAGAACAAAATTTGGGCTAGCATATAGTAAAATTCACATTGTAGTTATGGAAATTCTTTCCATCATCAGAGCATTTTACAAGGCAGAGTTTAGTAAAATGTGGTCTAAAGCATTTAGAAAATTATATTAAAGTTGAACCTGTTGCATAAGTTCTAATTTTTTTAAATATCAGAGACATAAAATAAATCAATTCTTGTTAATCAAATTTGATTTTTTTCATCCATTGATTGTACCGTGTCTTCTGTTGAGTGCTTGCAGGAGGACAGACTGGCAGAATGTGCCACTGCAGCAACAAAATGTTATATTTGAGCTGGTCCAAGCTCTTGTTACCATTGGAATTGTGTCTATTGGAATTTGGTTTTCATCACAGCTTTCTTTATAGATTCAAAAAATACCACCAGTCATGTACATAAACGATAAAACAGACATACTTCTGAACTTCTTGCCTGTATAATCTTAATTGTACATGCCTCACATCTTAGAATCTACTTAGGTTTAGGGCACCAAAGAATTGTTAAAAATAAATATATTTTTGAAGCATCCATCTTATTCCGATTCTAAAATTCAGTTATTGCTTTGTATGGTTTGCCCCTTGACGTGTCAAATCGATCACCTAATTCTTCCACCTAAATTTGATAGCATACTTCTTTGACTAATATCTCTTCTTTTCTACAAGGAGCTTTGAAAACTGGTCCACACTGACCAAGATTAAATTTGTTAATTACATTATATGAATGAGGTTTGCCTTCTTCAGATTGAAAATGAACAGTTTAAGCACTTCGGTTTTTATTAATTGATTACACAAATAGCTTTTTACCCAAAATCTTCTTTTAAATATTTGATTGTTTGTTTAATGTGAAATAGGCTAATTCAAGTATCTGTTTTGACTTTTAAAAATTTCTATTAGGATCCTACAGTATTACACTATATGACCAAAAATCTTACCTACTTACAAAGCTTGGCTGTAAGGCATATAAAAAATCTAGATTTATAATTTTTTTTGTGTTCTTAACTGGATCCAATTCGGTTGTTCTAATTTCACAACTTTGGATGCTCATATTTTCAGTCAATTGTTGTAGAAGGAATTGGCATCATTGCAAAGTCCAAAAGGACTGTTTCTGGGTTATTCGTGACAAATGATGGCTTTCAACATGTTGGGCAAGCAGGACATGTTAACTTTTTAACTGACTCTATTTGACTAAAATTAAGGAAGAGAAAGTGTGATGTTGTCATTGTCAATCTTTACCACCAAAAATGCATCTGCAGAACGGTGTACATGGACCTGCACAATTAGAAACATCACGAACCTAACTTTTTTTCCTTCTTATAGTCTATGAATGAAGATTTTTAGGAAACACCGTGTCAGCCACAGGAACTGGAAAGCCAAATTTAACTTTCTTTGACGTTGATATAGGTCAACTAAATAAATGGATCACAATTTACATATTAGCTTGTTTAACTGGTAACTCTGCGAGCTAGAACTAGATATTTTACTAGTTTATTTAAACGTGAAGTTTTTTAACCAAGCTTTGTCCGACATAATTAGTTGAAAAACTAAATGATAATTAAAGTTAAAAAGTTAATTAATTAATTAGGGGTGTGCTAAAATTTATTGATTGATTAACTTATTCATATAAAATGATACAAATAACATGATTATGCATGTGTTTGTATAGAAGAATAAAAAATTAATATATATATATATATATATATATATATATATATATATATATATATATATATATATATATATATATGTTATTATTATTATTATTCATAAAAAATAAAAAAAGTGAAATGACTATAAATATGCAAACGTAATTTATTGAAAATAAGGATATTAAGTAGAAGATAAAAAAAAAGTTTTTATTTTCAAAATTAATAGGGGTAAAATTGAACAAAAAAAAAAAAAACTGTATAAACTCTTGTAAGTTATACACTACTTCTATTGCTTTATCAAACCAGAACTCTTAAAGCTAGTAATTTTTTTCCCAAAAAAGTTCCCTAAAAAAGAGAATAAAATTAAAAAATAAAAGGTGGGTAAGCCAACCTATAATTCACAAACTAGTGCGGGTTGAGCCCAAGTTGACATTTAGTTGTCCAATTATAGCATAGCAAGTAGCTACTTCATGCCTGTGAAGGATTATTAGTAGTAGTACTGTAATAAGTGTAAATATTTTATTAGTATATTGTAATATTTTAAATATTATACATTTAAAATATTACAACAAGTAGAATCACATATTTTCTGCGAAGGATTATATACAACTTGCTGAAGACTTTTTAATAACCAAAATTCATTAGCATTAAATAATATAATGTTGGAAATATAATAATATAATGTTAGAAGTATAATGTATTAATTACAATGATGAAAATTTTTAATGACCCATTAAACAATATAATATAGATTACAAAAAAGTTTTTCTTTGAAAAACACATTAAATAATTAAAAGTTGGAAATAGAGTACGTCAATTACAATATTAAAGATCTTTCATGATCCATTAAATAATAAAATGCAAATTATAAAAATACCCCTCATTTGAAGGGAAAAAACTACCACAAACCTTATTACTTTAAAATATATTAAGATTAATTAAGATACTATAAGCTATAAAATTAATTATTGCGCTAGGTTGGATGATAGATAACTTTTTACTTTATCTCAGATTGAAAATACTTTTTTGGTCATTATAAATAATATTTGTTTTCAATTTAATTTTTATACTGTAATCATTTTTAATTTCTCATATTTTATTGTTATAATATTGTTGTAGACTTGTAGTTTTTTATTTTTTGGGTCAACTCAGGATATTTTTTAGCCGAAAGCTAAAGACTACTCTCTCGAGATACTGAGATTCATTTAAAGAGTTGACATCTCCCAATAGATGTTTTTTCATACACACGGACTCCAGGATCGAACCATTGACCACATGCTTAAGAGATAAAATTATCTGTCAATCATATCATACCATATTGGTTAGACTTGTAGTTATAGCGCTACAAAGAGTAGTGTTATAAAATGTTTCACATTAGTTAGAAATATTTCTTACAAGACTTTAACTTATGTAATCCTTTAATTTGGATAATCCTTGAGCTAACTTTCGAAAATGAATTAGATTCAATCCATTTTAATAAATAGGACTGAATTAAAAATTAGTTTAATTTCTTCAATAAGAATTGAAAATGAGATTTTTTTTTTTTTTTATCGTTGTAGGTGATTTTACTTCATGTTATTCTCACGGTGATGTAATGGAAATAACAGCGAGAATGCTGTTAAAAACAATTGCACTTATAGAAATTAAATTAAAAACTTTTTCAATATAAAAAATAAATTGAAATAAGTGTCTTATGTAAGAATAAACATATATTTTAACTAATTTTCGCTTCTGCTTCTTTCTGTCTATCTTTCCCTCGTGGGTAAGTCTCTTATATATATGAGACGATAACAAATTTCGTCTATTCGGTCCTAGAATCAGACTCAAATTTTGTTGCTATGAATAATAGAACTTTCACACATCACAGGCTTTAACAGGATTGCAAATTGGAAAGCACATGGTAAAACTTTATTATAATATATATTCTCCGCTTAATGGTCCATAGTCCATACATACGCATCTGGTGTACATAATAAAATATACTAATTTATGGCCTCAGAGTAACACACACAGGTAGTGGCTCCGATGAAGAAACACGTTTATATATCTCCTCATACACGAACAAAACCTTGAGTAGGAAGAGAGATGATAGTATATAGGTTAATTTATTTCATTATTCGGTGTAAAGGTATTCAAGGGCCCTTGCCAGGTTTCTTTGTGTGCCTTGGGTTGGGCCCTGCCTCATCATAATCCAACACAAAATCATGGGCAAATAGCTTCCTCGAGTTCACCTTGATACCATCCTTCATTCAAAACCAAAATGAAAAAGAAATTGTCACTTAAAAGAACTATAGCTAGACATCAACTATTGAATTATAAGACACTATTTTTCAATTTTCAAATTGCAAATTATTGTGGAAACTATGTGCCACATTATAAACCCAAACAAGCATCTATGTTTCCATCAGTGTAGCTCCATCCATATTTATTTCTAAGTATTCAGGCTTACAAAGTCCATTCTTTACCATTTAACTAAAATAAGAAGACAACATATAGTAGGGTACCTTATAAGGTAAGCGATGAGTGGGATGCATGTTTTCCCTGAAGCCTTCAGCCAAACCTAAAAGGAAAAAAATTGTGTTACATGTATGGAACGAGTTAAATGTTTGTAATTGTATTGAATTATATAAAGAACATGCTCACCTGAAGATAAGGGAATGAGGATCAAGAGAAGAACTAGAAGGAAAGTGTTGATCTTGAGGGCCATGAGAATTATGAAGAGGTGTATGGTTCCTTCCTCTTGTTATGAGCAACTAGATTGGAACTAAGAACATGACATATACGTATCTTGGCAGGGAAGTGCAGGCAGGAGCACCCCTTTTTAAATTTGGCCACGAGAGAGCTCTTGTCATGGTGTACCCCACCCAATAGCAACATAGTGATATGATGAAATGCAATAACTTGTAGGCTTTAACCCACAACACTTAAGTCAACTGTACTATTCTATACGACTACATAATTGCATCAAAGAAAAGACAAACAAAGTAATTCTTTGCATGTGCACATTGCCAACATTTCCCTGCATGGCTCAAAATCAGCACTACCATTTTCAGTTTGTCCACCTTTTCCCAAATCAACCTACTTATATTTTCTACTTTCATTATAATATTTTTCCCCCCCTATACATGATCAGTAAGACGCACCATTGGCACATAATTTATCGTATGTGCTTGTCAATTTTATCATTAATATACTTTTCATATTCTAAGGAAAATTTTACCTAGCTCTAATACCGAACACCACATTCACATGAATTTGGTGGTGAAAAGCTGCTAAATCCTTCTCGTAGATTTCAATTTTTCCGTGGTACCAATCTCCACTTTAGTGGAATGGTGCTTTTGGTCCTCACATTCGGCTTTCGTCACTTTTCTTAGTCAATGGATGGAGACAGACATGGAGAGTGGGCTACAGATAAATCAAATAGAGAGCAAGAAGAGAGTTGAATGTGGAATGCCCCTTAGTGGGGGCACTAGCAAAAAGGAAAGGGAACAGCTAGCATTACTAGTTTAATCCTACATTAAAGCAAGGAAATTGTTAACTTAATCATCCTTTAGGAGACCATAATATATGTTGGTAATGATTGTTTCTAATGGACTAATTAAACTTCCTAAAACTTTTTTCTGTTTTTAGCAAATATGCTATGTAACTTGTAGGCAACAGAAGACTATTAGGCCCCAAGTAACACTTGGGACATATTCCCACGTGCATATGTACCATCCTACAAGTACGTATACAACAAAAAAGGTTCCATTGGTGTTAGAACTTGACAGTGTGTTAAGTACCATCAGCCCATCAATGTGCACATATTCTTTGCTCATATGATGAAGATTTTTCCATGCACATGGACATCTTTATTTTGCTTATACCTTTACCTGCATATCTCATCTTTTCCCATATACGCAATTGTGCATTCTAGATCTCCGGAATTCCTTATACTAATCACAGGGAAAGGGGAGCATTCTGATTTGTGTGGTTTAGCATTGCTCATACCAATAATTGGAATAATCTATACTTGTTTAAATAGGCAAAAACCAAAGGTAATTAGATAAATAATACAGCACATACAATCAGGATTCTCTTGCTAAATTGGTTTAATTTTTTTTAAAGGGGCTTGCCTTCCATCACAGAATTGCAAGCATGTAGTGTTGGTACATGCACTGCTCTTAATTGGAGTAAACAGAGAAGGGTGCAATTTTTGTGTCTACTATTGCATATGTTGAACCATTTTTGTCCACACAAAGACATTACATATGTGAGTGACACTGTTTTCTGAAAACTGGAACTGAAAGGGTCAAGTAGAGATGAATGCATTGAGTCACTACAGAGATGCTCAAAGTGGAGATGCTGTTCATTTTGGATGCTTACTGTGATTTCCTTTCAACATCTTCCGAAACCAAGATAGTTTTAGAAATGTACGTACACTTGTGTTCCTTCCAATGAGTGGCACTATATGTCATATAGTAGTCAAAGACTCAAAATTCTAATTAGTAATTAGACAGGGGAGATGGATTAAAAAAACAAATTAAAATAGAAGGGAGAAACAAAAGTGAGAATGGCGAATCTCATTCACATCCAAACCACTGCTTTATGAGATATACATTGGTGGCAGTCAGATCAGAAAAGCTTACCAGCACTTTCTCTGAACTAATTTAAAAGTAAGAAAGTTACCCATATTTGATCCCTTCTCCATTAAAACTCAAAATTGTATAGAACATGGAAAAAACCTAACTTATCATTTTTCCTTTGAACACAGCCACTTTGTACTTATACAATACATATTATAGTATGATGGCTTTTCAGGGGTCTGATGGGACAAAAATACACTTGTTAGATTGGTTACTGAACTTTTTGGGGGTTCGGAATCTAAGCCATATCAAGGGAAAGCAAGCATTAACATGTGTTTGGTAAAGAGGAGAGAAATAGAGGGAGAGGAAGTAGGTAGAAAAAAGAGAAGAGAAGAGAAGTAGATAAAAAATAAAGTAAAAATAGAGGTTGTTTGATTTGAGAGAAGTAGAGAAGAAATAAGGTAGAAGTTTACTTTTTGAATTTTGGATATTTTGAATAAAAAAATAAAATGACGGATATAACCTTACATTTTTATAAATGTGTTAGGAATGGGTACAGACAGAGGACCTATATTCCATTATTTGTTTCACGCATTGGTGCATATATTCGAATATATGCACCAATATATTCAAATATGTTATATAACATATTTGAATATGTTGGGCAAAATAGTGGCATATTCGAATTATGACATTTGCATAATCGAATATGTATGGGAACAAGGGCAGGCCATTTGTGAAAAGGGGTCATATATTCGATTATGTTAATGACATAATCGAATATATGGTCACTACAGAGACGACGAATTTTTAAAAGTGTCCATATATTCGATTATGTTATTGACATAATTGAATATATGGTCACCACAGACAACACGAATTTTTGAAGAGAGAACATATATTCTATTATGTTATTCTCATAATCGAATATATGGCTATTACAGATAAAACCACAATGGTATTATAAATCCACCACAGTAATAATTCATTATATGCTTCATATAATTGTGACTACATTACATTCACAAACCACCTGTATATAAAATTTAAGATTTTATAAGAAAAGTAAACACAAGTCGAATTAAAGTCTTAAACAAAAAATAGATAAATATTATTACAGACATGATGTAAGAAAAACATAAAATATAATCTACTCCAATAGCCTATTCTGAAAATAACGCTTAAGTTCTTCAAACCACTTATCAAAGTGTGTAAATATTTCCTCAACCTGTTGGTCCAACTGACACACATTAATGGCTAAATTCTCCAATCCATGTTGTAAGCCCTGGATTCCAAACCAAATTTGATTTAACATATTTTCTTGACAGTTTTGTTAGGGTGCAGCAAAACCTCTATCATCCTCAGTTCCAGCTTCCTTTCCTTCAAGCTCTTCACGTGAATGTTGTTGTTGTTGTGGATGCAACCTTTCATGGAAATATTGCCACACTCCATCAACGTTGAAAATATTCAATTTCTTCAGGTAACTTATCTTGAAATAATTAGACCAACCGAGTGTGATCTCAGTATCTAAATCAGATACAATCTGATAGCGTTCTATTATCTTTGATATCAATATAACATAAGGAAGGGACATGTTCTTTCTCTCCCTGCATTTCTTCATATGCTGGCATATATAATATGGCCAATTGATTGGAATATGTTGTTTTAAAGCCCATAGAACAAAAATATCTTTTGCACTAAGTTTTGTATAGTTTCCTACACGTGGAACTAAGATGTATACGTAAACATAATGCAAAAGTCTATCTTCTACCATTAAATTACTTACATTTTTACTGGGATGTCCTTTTGCTCTTGGCCTCATCAATGAATTGAGCATCATGATGGTTATAATTCACCCACTCATCTATTTTTGATACTTGAAACTTGTGGCCAATATACTCAATTTTGCTAAATCTAACCAATCTTGTGACTTGATGCGAGTCTTAACTTTTTAATTTTAGAACATAAATCACCATTTGGTTGAATTGTCATGTTTGAGTAGAAAAGTCTTACCAAGTTCGGGTAAAAGACACCGTTTAAGCTTACAAATGTTTCAAGTCCTTGAAAAGTAAGTAGCTTAACAAATTGAAAACCAGCTAACTGGAACAATTGAAAGTCCATAATCTTTGCATCCACCCAATTTCTCAAGAAAAAGTGACCAAGGTAAGTGTCCATTTGATCCTTGTTTGAAAAGAAGATAGTTTGATCTAATGCCAACGCATAATTAAATCCTGTTGTCTGAGGTTTGGGTTGCTTTGCCTTTTGTTTGCCATTTTTGCCTCTTTTGTCACGGGTAGATGAACTAGCCATTATAAATATCTTGCACTAATAATATTTGCATTATCAATACCAACAATAAAAGTACAAAGTCATATTCATATGTGCATATTTACAATCAATAAAAGGTTTACCCATAATGAATATTATACAATGTAAATATCATAAATGTGAAAATAATCCATTGTAGTGGCAAACTGCCTTAATTACAAATCATAATCCATAAAGTGTTGTACAGGATCATACAAAAAATTAACCAAGTGTCTACTTTGACTTCCATACAACAAAATTCAAGATACATATTAAATATTAATGTATATATTACAGTGTACTAAAAACCAACTTCGGTCATCATTCTAATCAATTCTTGAAGTCGAAGATGGGCAGGGTATCCCAAATAGTTTACGCTTTTGGGCATCATTATTGTAGAGATAATCGTAACATTGCATACGATATTGGTCTCCAATATTCATAACAGTCAATGCATCCCAACATCTTCTTCTGAGATGACACGAGCTAGTACTCCTTCTTAACACAGTCACTTATTCATGAATGATGTCATTCCAGTTTTCAATCGTTATAACTTGTTCGGTTATAGACATCTGCCACTCCGCTACCTGAGATAATTTCTCAATCAATGCATTACGCTTACAATTGTCTTTGCAACCCTATCAAGACCTACAGTAAGCTTGTCCATTTGAGCGTCAATGACATCAATCATAGGAGCTTTTCTCTTTATTCCTCAAGATCTTAAAGTCCCTGTAGATGGAATGGATTGTGCATATGGTGGACTAAATGAGCCAACATTTGGTGGGGACACTTGAACATCGTCAAAGTTTCCTATATCTTCATCATTCATGGTGGTATCGTCAATTGCATTGTTCAGGTCAATGGTTTGATTGTCCTTCTCAAGAGCACGATGTAATTGTCTTGGGTTAAGCTCATATGCCATGATGCCTAATCAGAAGAATAAAGCTCATGAAGTATATCATATTAACGTATTTGACATGTTCTCCATTTTGCAGCAGATGGTTTAGCCTACATATATCATTATATATTATAAGCAAATTTTTTTTAACATACATATAAGTAAACAAATGAACAACAACATTTACCCTTATGAAATCATCCCATACTTCGTCCTCAACCTCAAATCTCTTACTGATCGAACTCCAAGCAAATCCATTTAGACCATGAAACAGGTCATGTACTTCACGCCATTTGTCTTTCATTGTCTTTTGTCTATTTTTAATGTGGTTCTTTGTAACATCCCAAAGTCCAGCACTTCTCAAGGTTTGTACAGTATTTGCATATGCTTCAAATGTCCAACTACCATCTACCCTATTACCCTTATGGATTTTATCAACCATTGCATTTAGTAAAAGGTGGTCTATATCCTCTGTCCACCTCATTAACTCCCTTGATGGTTGACTACTTTGACCAGTTTGTCCTTTCCCCTTGTTCATTTTGCTACATAAAAATTGAATATAAATAATATACAACACAATTTTGATAAGAAAAATTTATAAATAAAAAATGTCATCCACAAAGGACAATAGCATAATTATTGATTATGTTATATAAATCCTATAATAGTCAATGAATGGCACAAACTAAAACACTATTATATTCCACACAACAACATTGAAAAATAAATAACACAAAGTGTTATTAATGTTCATAAGCATTCCATATTGCATTTGCAATGTTGTCCCTCAAATCTGCTCCTTGTCTATAATCATCATCTCGTTGTTATGTTTGGGATCTATCCGGTTCACGCTGAAGCAATTCATGATCAACTTTAGCTAACATTGACTCATCGTCATCCACACCAACTAAAATATTATGTAGTATACAACATGGCACAACTATATTTCTCATGGTTTCAAATGAATAGTGAGGTTCTATGCTGCTAGATATTAAAGGAAATCTTTTCTTTAACACACCAAATGTTCTTTCAATTACGTTTCAGAGGGATGAATGTCGAAGGTTGAATAACTCTTTAGCATTTTATGGCCCTCTAACTGAATACTCCTTCAAGTGGTAACGAACACCTCGATACGGTGTAAGAATGTGGCGTTTTAGCATGAAACTAGCATTACCAATATAAAATTTCCCTACATAGGCAATTTTTACTATGATTACTCATGGTAGTCTATTTCTAAAAATATTTACAATGGACACATTACCCATAATGTTGACTAACCTTTGGGTATTATTAGTGGGTCTTCCCTACTTAATGCATCTTTTAATATTCTAAAGTCAGATGCGATTCCTTCCCACCCAGCTAAGACATATGTGAATTTCATGTTGAAATCACAAGCAGCAAATACATTTTGCGTTGGCCAAGCTTTTTTACCTCAATATCGAGGGGCTTCTACCCTTGGGACTTTCACACGGACATAAGTACCATCAATTGCTCCAAGGCAATCCTTTGTTGGAAAAACAAAAAATTACAAAGTGACTAAATTGTTAAAATAACTGAGTAACAAAAACCAAATTCTTAACCAACAAGTGTACTTGAAAAAAGGATAAAATCTGCTATTGTTAAAGATATTTGGTGGGACGTCTCTACTCGACGGTTGAACTAAAAGCTCACCTTCTAACGCAATTATAGCATGTAATACCTTGTGAAAGTGCTGACTCGCAGTCTCACCAGATAAATGGAAGAAGAAAGAAACTGTGTGATTTTTAGCATTGTGACCTATGATATGTAAAAATTTAGCGACTTGCTCTTCTATAGTGGATCGTATGTTATCCTTAACAATACCCGTGTTTCTTAATTTTTCACTTAATTGCATAAATGCTTCAAGCCCCATCCTTATAATATCACGACACTTTTCTGTATGAACTAGATATGTCATTAACTCCCATTGCCTTCACTCATTTTGAGGAGCAAAATCACTAGCCCATGTATTACTTTTCCTTGACAAGAAATTAAGCATATGCAATGCATGCCTTATACAACACAACAATATCATTGCCACAACTTGCATTCTTGTTTAGACCTCCTACTGGGCATTTCTTATTATTTGCCCTTGTAGTGCCATTTGATTAGTTAACATTTCCTCTTCATCCAACTCGTCATTGTCTATGTTTGTCATCTCTTCAGAAGACTTTTTTTTTTGGAAAATATCATATATTATTATCTCTCAATGTTTAAACACATGTTCCAATGTGTGTGTGTGTGTGTGTGTAAAAAGAGAGAGAGAGAGAGAGAGAGAGAAAAGACTTCAACAATAGCTTATTGCAAACAATATTATCACCTTTCATCGTGATTACATAGCAATCACGTGCCACCTTATACATTATATTTCTATTGAAATGATTAGAAAAAAAATATTCTCAACGACCAATAATTACATGCCATTAATTGATAATAAAATTAATTTATTTCCAGCACAAGGAAAACATAATACATTATTTTTAATTTCATCTTTACTATTATCTTTAATTTATTTAATTATATCATATATCATTGATTAAATATATATTTATTAAAATTAAAAAATATCACATATTCGAATATGTATATCACATATTTGAATATGTGATACACATATTCGAATATTTGTTCCTCCTATTCGATTTTGTTGTCCAATTTTTTCGATTATATTGTCCCATTTCTTCGATTTTTTTTTCTACAAAATTGTTGTTCAAATATATTCAAAATCCAGTGCATGCAATTTTTATTTCACTCCAAATCACCATACCCAACTACAGTTATTGAGGACATTCAAACATTTTAGACCAACTTCTGAAAAAGCTAAAAATCTACAACTAGCAGCATAGTCGAATCATTCAGCAATAACAACAAATAATGTCATAGATCGATTATTTTTCAGCAGATCGAGTAAAGGAGAACTTTACCTTTTCAAAGAGACCAAAATGACTTCAAACGGGCCACCGGATGGCACCACCACAGACTTTTGACCACCACGCAAGGAGAAGATGACACTGCAGCAGCAAGACGATTTGACGGAGATGCACAAAATGGAGATTTAGAAAAGTTAAAAAGAAAGCGAGGGTAATAACGGAAACGTTCATCTAACATCGCATTTCTTTGCACTTACTCACATATTTGAGCAGATTAAATTTCGCATAGGACCCACAAAAAAGTTAAAAACTTCTTACGTATTTCTCCGCCACCAAACAAAGAGAAATGCAACTCTTCTCTTCTTTTTATGGACTTCACTTCCTTTCTTCGCTACTTCTTCGGTACCAAACAAAGTGTAAGTTTTGACTGCGTGTTATTCTTGTTTGGGTTTCAAAAGTGCATTTTCTCATAATTAATGAGAAAATTATTAAAAATAACTTTTGATAAATATTACAGAGAAAAATGATATTTTTTTTATCCAGTATAACTATTATCTTAATTTTAATGTCTATATTTTATCAACAAATGCTAACAACATTCTCTAATACACTTTTTTTAACACACATTTTCTTATTAATTGAAATTTGTTGAAAATCACAAAATGTTTGAGTTTCACTCCATATTTAATAAATTTCATTCATGATTTTGCCATTTTCAATAAATTTTAACTAATAAAAGAGAGTGCATTACAATAGTATGTTTGTGTTGCTAGCACTCATTTTTATCAAGATTTCCCTTTCTTTTTTTTATGGACAAGTGTTTTGGCCTTTTGGGTAGGAAAGCTCACATGTAAGATTTAGTAAAAATCATACACAAGCCAATAATAACTTGAATAAGACACAGTTGGAAGCATAAAAAAGTGAGTTTAATTTCTGTCTATTATAAGTGTAAAAAATTTTACACTCTCAACTAATCAAAGATCATCATTAGTATGATTTTTAAGGTAATTATTGTAAAAATCAACAAACTTATCATATATGACGATTTGTGATTGAATGACAATATAAAAACTCTTTACATTGTCCGTACATAGACTATTTATTCTAAAAAAAAAGTTAAATTAATTTATAGATCCTTGAATTATCTAGAAATTTTTAAACAAATTCTTATGCTTTGAAAGTTTGTAATTAGGTTCTTAAAAGGTGAGTTAAAATGATTTTAAAATTGAATTAAGAAACTTTTTTGTTTTTGTTTTTGAAGGTGAGTTAAAATAATTTTAAAATTGATTTAAAAGTCATTTTAACCTCTTTTTATACAACCAAATTTGTTTTCAAATTAAAGTTTGAAAAGAAAAAATTAAAAACTTACAACCACTTCAAATTTGGCCTTAATTACAAATTGTTAAAGTATGAAGACTTATTTAAAAATTTTGAAATAATTTAGGAACTTAGATTAATTTAACAAAAAAAAATGATACAACTGTGAGTAATCCTACCTTGAACTTTGTATTCACAGTAACGTGGTTTAACCAGTTAGATTATCTCCATGTTTGGATCTGATTTTTGAAGCAACTGATCCGCGTCTAGCTAGAAGCTACATATAGCTTCTGCGTGTATTGTTATATTTGACATGAAAATAGCTGTCGACGTGAATTCATAATGTGTATCCAAACACACTATATATAAGAAAACATCCAAACTAATTACAATGCAAAATGTTGATGATTTTCACATTTCATAATCAATATCAAGTTTAGGTACGGATAGAAATGAGTCTAGTTTTGAACTTGATCACGGTCAACTGATTTGGATTCTCTGTAGTTGAAAAACAACTGCGTAGGATTTTCACTTAGATTAGTTTAATTTTTGTAATAAATAAATTATAAATTTGATTTGCCAACTTTATAGCCTGAAGATCTGAACTGCACCTCATACAGTTGCATTTGTGACTGCAAAGGATTTTTGTCCATGGTCAACTCACCTCAAGACTTTTTTATATTTGATGTGGATTAATTTTATAAACTCATTAAACTTAAGCCTACAGACTACAAGTTACTTAAGTCAGCATTCATGAATTTACTAAAGTTAAAATTAATTTCCATTATTTTAAACAATAATAAAATAAACTAATTTTGATTGTTATCAAAATCGGACTAGATCAATTAGTTGGATCGAAAACCAGTCAAGTGACTGGTCCATGCAGCCCTTAAAATTAGCCAACCATCAAAACTAGGTAAAAGTCAATTACAGAAAGCTGTTTGAATCAATGTTTTTTTGGAAAACAAGATATTTTTAATTTTTTAAAACTTTTTATTCAAAAATATTTTTTAAATAAATGAAAACTCATATATGATATTTATATATGGATCATTTAAGTATTTGTTATTTTTTTTTTACCTTATAAGACATGTTATATGATGCTTTTATCAATTTATGTTAAGAAAATTTTTTACTTAATTTATTTTTATAATTTTTTTAATTTATTACTTAATATATTATATAGTATCAAACATATATACGTAATTATCACCGGTTTAATTACAGATCAACTAATTGAATTGATAGCCTTTAAATTAATGTATTCATCAATTCAATGATTGATCTAATTTTAAAAATATTACTAATATTCTATTTTCACTATTTTTAATTTACTTTTGTTTTTCTATCTCCTCAAACAGACACGCAAATATTTTCATTGAAAAGAAAAGGCACAAGTTTACTTGATAGATAATAATGATTATAAAAAAAAATTCACATCTTAAGATGTATATACCTTAAAAGTAAAGAGATAAATAGGAAGGAAAATAATAATAATAATAATAATAAAAGAAACAGAAAGGTGTAAAGTAAATAAAAAGTTTAAGGAGTGAAAAAAAATCAAAATCAATAGTAATCATAACAATAACAATGAAGTTTTTGTTTTTTTTTTTGTACTATTTTCAACTATTGTTCTTATTCGAGGCTACCACATTGCGGTCTATTTTGGTTCTATAGGACACAAACAACCGATGGCAACTTTCAAATTGCACACATTAATAGTGATACCCACAGAAATTGATACATCTAGTCGAGTCTTCTAGTCACATTAATTGTGTCTTAAATTTGATATTCAAATTTCTCGTTAGTAGACAACATGTAAATTTCACTAAATCCTCACTGATGTTAGTGGTTTTCTTTAACCTTACAAGAGAACTTGTCTTCCCTTAATTTAAACTTTTCACTATATATATATAAAAAAAAAGTGACATAAGTGTACTCTCTAACAAGAATGATTGATGATTTTAATGACTCGCAAAATATGTTATGTGTGTATTTAAATAAGTGTTTACAAAATTGATTTTGAATGAAAATGATTTTGTAAAATTAATTTTGGTTAAAATTATTTTTTAGTAAAATGATTTATATTTGAATGTTTATATATATATATATATATATATGAAAATGAATCAAATTATACTAGTGCAAATCTTATCAACTTTTACACCATTGATAACTTAATATAAAAGGTAGATTTTATCAATCCAGCTATTAAATTATAATTTCATATTAACATAATTGTTTGTGTCAAATTTTGTTAAAATTAAATAACAATAAAAAGTGATCAAATGACTCATATTTTAAAATATATATATTAAGCCAATTTTAATCTATATGAATAAAATATCAAATAATTTTAGATTAATATCAAATTTTGTATATATGATCTATGTGAAAAAAGCTTTCAATCTAACAATAGATTTTAAAAAAACATTATTCAATTGAAAGTTAATGAATGATATAATAATTGATAGATAAATTATACCAATGTAATTTAATCTTTTCCCTATATATATATATATATATAACTTATAGCATCAATGCACCACAAAATTAGTATGAGAATAATAAAAATCAGAAAGATATTACATATGCATAACTACTTGGGAATTATCTTTCAAGTTTATAGTTAGTTCATTATCTGATTCAACATCCCAGTCGATTAAATATTGAAGCAATTATACAAATAAATAGCCAAGAACGAAAATGCATTGGTTTAACAGTTATCATTCAGGGTGACGATCTCCGTCTACCCAGAAAAAAGGGTGATCTCCAAATTTGGAATTTGAAAACTGCCTATGAAAGTGGCCAAAAAACATACAATTTTATCTTATCTGTGTAAGAAAAAGATTCAAAAAAAGATTCATATCACCAAAACATAATAAGATATACAGGAAACATGGCCAAATTACTAAAGTCGCCAAAATTCACAAACATTTACTTAGATAAGAAGAAGATAACACGAATACAGGCTAAACCCAGATGACTCCTTCCAACAAGAGAAACAACAATCCACCACACTCTAAGTTCTTTTGGTATCATCACAGTATATGGCGAGTTTCTTTTGTATCCACAGGAATAGCCAATATATGATTTACATATGCATTTCAAAACAAAGGAATTAAAGGTTGATGATTTCATGAATGCATGATGATTTTTGACCTAAGAAACCAACTGACATGTAAAAAAAATGCATAATGCAAGTAGGATGTAATCTTTCCCATCCTGGGTAAACAATCACAATCGATCCCCAGCCTAGAAAAGCAAGTATCAAGAAAAAAAAAATTATATGGATGACCAACAGCCTAGGGACAATTATACACAATAGGATGATCAAAACAATGATTTAAGAAGATGCAGGTTAAAAGTCAGAAAAAAAAAGGAAGAGATTCACTTGAAATAAAGCACTTTGGGTGGTGTTGATGAAAACCAGTTCAACCCTGCGAATTCAACCATTCCTATAATGCATGACCAGTTCGGGAAAAAAACATTTTCAAGCTTGAATGGGTTTATCTCATAACATCAACTCCAAAGTCATCATCCAATTCCAACTAAGAGTAGCTTGGTCTTCGATCAGGAATCAATTGCATGCCTCCCCTTAGCCATTCAACCAATTACATGTTTCATAAAGACCTACACCCGCATTTGCAAACTCATCGCTACCTTCTTCCTCTTGACAGAACTGGACTTAATGGTGCTCATGCAAAAGTCAGTGATGCATTGGTGATGATGCAAGAGTTAGTGACAACAAGAAGACCTTCAGACTGATACCTTCTGTTGTCTGACCATGGAGACAAATTAACACATGCAATCCCAAGACCCACCTTGACACACCCAAATGCATGCAGATAGTTTATGACAATGGATATGCAAACTCAGATGAACCTCAAACAGATATAGCACGATTGATAGCCAACTTGGCCCACTCAGCAGATTCCTTAATCAAATGATCTTCTGATGTCAAACATTCATTCAAAAATTCTCTGCTTGACAAAGACTGCTGTATTAAAGAACCAGCATTGCTTCCAAGTGTATCAGCTAGATCTCCAAGGACTCCAATTGCTGTTTTCATAACTACTTCGTCCCTGCATTATAAGAGGCAATTAAGTTACTAAAAGTAATGAATACATAACAAAGAAGAAAACCGAACAGTAAAAGAAATTTTTTTCTTTTCTCACATGTCTTTTTCCATGTATATGCTATCCAGAAATTGGAGGATGTGAGGTGCATAAGGAATCAAGAGCTGGGTTTTTGATGAATTCTTAAACCCTTGAAAAATCCCAGAATATGCCTCTAATATCCCATTTCTCAAAGAATTAATATACTCTGTCATTTCTTCATCAAAACCTGATGTGTGGGCATACATCTCTGCAGCAAGTTGTAGTGTGTTCATTGCATACATCAAGTATTTATTAAAGTTATCTCCTATTGCAAGTGCTATATCACCAATGCATGAGAATAATGGGGGCTTCACAGAACGGTGCAAATTATCACTTGACAAATTCTTGAGAAGTTGCGTCATAATCCCATCACAATAAGGCAGTATTTTATCTTCCAACGCCCTGCATATGTCCCCCACCACACCAACAGTGACAGCACAAACTTGGTACTCATCAAAATTCTGAAGGTCCATCTCCAGAAACTTATAAAATTCTGGCATGTACTTGGCAAAATCAGGGCCTATTGCATAGGCAAGGGCTCCAATGGCTAGCATGGCCTCCTCATGTGCAGTGGCATTTCTACAAGCAAAGACCCTGAGGAATAGTCCCATTATCTGATCAGAATACTGCAAGAACACATATTTAAGAGGTTCTGAAGACCCTAGCTTCTGAATAATTACTTGCAAGCACCCACAAAGAAGGCCTATCAATTCACTTTGCTTTTCTCTTTCATCTGATGAAAGATTTTGTGTTTCAAGACATTTGTGCAGCTCCATCATGATGACAGAAACTAGTTGCAATACCAAAGGAGCTGTTTCATCTGTTGAACACCTTACTACTTCATTCAATGTTTCATATGCCGCAGTTCTCAATCGTGATTCTGTAGCATCCTCTCTGTGGGTAACAGTTAGAAGGGATTGAACAATTTCCTGAAAAAAAGGGGTTAGAGGAGATGTTGGTCCCACATCCTCATAACCCTGGGCGAGAAAATACAGAGCACCACAGGCCTTCTCGGCAACATTGGGAACATCCTTCATGCTCTGAAGGAGAACTGTAATAATCTGTTGGCAATTTCCCTCATTAATAATTGGTGTACCAACAATTGAACTGTGAAGAAATTCGAACATTCGTCCCAAAGTCCAAGCAGTGGTGTCTTTCACATGGTTGTTTGGGTCCTTCACTAAAGCACTAAGCATAAATGGTAAGGCATGGTTAACAAGAGGAGCTAATTTGTCAGGGGAAGGCCCCTCCAAGATAGATCCAAAAGCATAAGAGGCTGCCTCCCTTTGCCTCCAATCTGGTTTTGTAATATTCTCCTCAATGAAGGGCATTACCAGTGGCACAATATCATCTCCAACAGTACGAGCAACTAAACCAAGGCACGTACCACCTGCCATTGCAATATTCCACGCACCTTCGTCCAGATCCTGATCCTCTTCTTGTTTGAGTAATGTTTCCAACAGCAGAGGGATAAGTGCAGGAAGAGCTTGTTTAATAAAATAAAAACAAGGTATATCAGAGTCTCCATTGGAATCACCCATATATTCTTCCAAGATATCAGTCTCCTCATCACAAATTGTACTCCAAAATTCAATGGCTTGAAGAGCAACAGGCTCCTCATCACCCCTAACAGCCTTTGCTGTGATGTTATATATATCCTGGATGTAAGGAGCCAATTTCTCATAATACATGGCTGCAATTGAGACCAAACATTCAAAGGCTGCCTGTCGTATTTTCACTTCAGGGGACATAGTTGTCTCACAAACAACTCTCATGATATAGTCACGCTCCATATCATTGCTGAAATTAGCCTGAGCAAATCCAAGAGCATTATATAATGCCCTAGTAGCAGCAAGCCTAACATCATTATTCCCTTCAGACGCGTTCATACCTTGAACCACAGCAGTAAGTATTTTATTTACTTGGTCCTGATCAACAACCTGAGGAGATACTTCCTCACACAAATACCCCAGAGTCTCCAAACTTGCTTGCTTGACATGAGTAGGTACTTGATGAATATTTGATAAAAGTGATCCTATCAGCTCAGGCCACTGTTTCTGAGGAAGCTCAATTCCGGCAACTTTAGCAATAACTTGAGTCGCTGTAGACCGAGCATCAGGTACAAGAGAAGAAAGTGTTTGCAACAAGCATGACTTAACTTGAGTCTTTGCCACAGGGTCCAGCAACAACCATCTTTGGACCAATTCCTGCTTTCTGCTTTCATCCTTGGCATCCAAAGCATTTTTCAGTATCAAACCTGCCAACTTTCGGCTATCATCCGGTTTATCTTCACTTGCTAACTCTCCAGAGAGAGAGACCAAGAATCCAGGAAGGTTTTGCTCCTGAAATTGTCGCAGACTGTCCTCAGCATGCTTCCGTACGTTCCCATCAATTGATTGAGCATTCAAAAGCACCTGGGTAACTTCCATTGCCATGCTCTACCTAATGGCACAAAACAACCAGCTCTTAAATTTTCAGTCCAGAGTGAAAATCCAGAAAAAAAAAAGGAGGGGGGGGGGCGGTGGCAAATGCAATTCTCTATTAAATTATCCCAATCCCAGATCCAGAAATTAACTAAATGGCCACGAGTTCAGAATCCACACTATATCAATATTATGAACGAAGCAGGAAAATAACCTATATAAAATCATATAACTGTGGAACGAAGCATAGAAAAAGACCTGGACAAACCTTTATTTAAATTAAATTTCTCAAAGAAGAAGTGCATGCCCTATATATTCTTTGATTAGTTGAAATGAAACACCTAATTTAGATGCGTTTTTCGGTTTCTCTTTTCATAATTGGTAATCACAAAACCAATTAAATCTGTAATCAAGTGCATACGGAATACAGTTTTTGTGGCCACAAGAACAGTTGACTTTGGCAACCGCTTGTGTCTCATCTCTCACCCAAATATCCGAGTGAGAAGTTATAGATTCATTCAATCACAGAACGAATCCGAGTCAAGACAAACAATAATTCACATCGATCGCAATTCAAACAAGCAACAAAATCATCGAATCGAAGCACCCCTGACATGATTGAGAAACAAAAGGAAACGAAAACCTAACACGCCCAAAATCAAAATAAAAAAAGTCGAATCGGAGAGGAAAATAAAGGAAAAAAGCGAGATCGGATTAACATAATTACCTGGAATCGGAGAAGAGATCTGAAGGACCGAAAGAAAGGAGAGTAAGTGAGAGAGTCGGAGAATAGTGAAAAACAAAGAAGAAGAAGAGAAGCAACTGAAACAGCGGTTACAATCGCAAGGGTTAGGATTCGAATTAAAAATAAAAATAAAATATATTATTATAAGAGCACACGCTAATAATAATCGCATTTTTATTTTTTTTACTAAGATAAGATTTATCAGTATTATTCTTATTTTCAGATTTCAGATTAATTAATTTATTAACTAAGATTTATTAGTATTAGTATTATTATTATTTTGAGATTAATTGATGGATTAGTGTGCTGTGTACAACGCGTAAAGGCGGTGTCTTTTGCCCGGGCGACGGGCCCGCGTTTGAATTGAATAAAATTATTGCTTTTTGTTTTTGGTGTCATCCATAATTGAAGGAAACCAATTTGCTACTACATAAACATTTGAATTATTTATGGGAGAAGAAGTCAATTATATCAACGCCTATTACTGTTGTTCCATAAACTTGTTGACCTTCATAGACTCTATCAGCGGCCTCAATTTCATTTTTCTGTTTATTAGTGGGCTACTTTTTTAAAAAAAAATATTATGTATAAGCTAAAGTGTGCAAAATTAATTAATTTATAATTACAATCTTTTTAAGAAACCTTTTTCCAAAAAAATTCTAGGAATGTAAGAAAACCTAACATCCATTAAGAATTTAAGAAGCATTTAGGCTGGCCAATAATTGTTGAGATGTGTCGATCGAAGAAATAGTTTACCAATATTTCCATAATATATAACAAAATATAATGGTGATAAGCTATTTGGGTGTTCATATATATATATATATATATATTTAATTTTGCCATTTTAGTTCCCTCAAATTAGAGTTATTAATTCAGACTAATCCAGCCTATTTTAGTTAGCCCATTAAGAGCCAACATTTTTTTGGACTGGGCCAATTTAATATTGGGTAGAAATTTTTTAGCCTAGCCAAGGTTTAGCGGGCTCCAGGCCCAACAAGTTGATCCATGGACCAGTCATTTTTTAAAATATGAAAAATTGTTAAAATAAATTAATTTTTACAGTACAAGTTAATAAAATATTTTTAATCACTGTAAACTAAAATAAAAAAATATAAATTGTTATTTGTACTACAAAATAGCAAAATATAATACATAATAATAAAATAAAATAATTTGTATCAATTATAACAAAACAAATGCTAGAAATTAAAAAGAAAACTTAATATGCATAGAATATTAACCTTAAAATGGACATTAACAACACATATAGTATTAAATTTATCATTTATAATTTAATCAATAATGAAAAAACAAATTTGGCCCACGATCCGACTCAATCCATCATGGGTTAGCTTGCCTCGGGCAAATAAAATTTTGGGTAGAGTACCTCTAGGACCAAAATAAGTGAGAGCCCGAATTTTTACAACCTAACACATTTGTTAGGTTAATTGGGTTAGACCTATTTTGATGCCCCTATTCAAACATTATATTTAAACTCATTTTTTCTTTTAACAAAAGTGTATTTTTTTTATTTTTCTCACATAATCTCATATGACACTTTTGTTTTGTTCATTAGAAGCATGTGTAGTATACAATATTTATTTCTTTTTCCTTAGGCTTCATTTTGCCTATCTAAATGTAGAGAAGGACCTTTGATATGTTACTACCTTCTTAACTTTTGTGTTGTTTTTTATTACTTTTCTAATGGGTTTGACTTTTGAAGTAATTGAGATGTAACTAGGGATGGCAAAAAAACCCACGCCCGCGAATAAAATCCGCCACGGGTAGAAAATGGGTACCTTAAATAGATACCCACGAATATTTTAAATGGGTATATCCGCTACCCTGTTTATAAATGGGGCGGGTACAGGTATCATGGTACCCGTACCCGCAGATACCCGCTACCCATAATTATATATTTAGTTAAATAGTTTTATATATTAATATAGATAAAATTATATAAATTTATCCAAAATTTTTAAAATGATTGTTTATTATGAGAGAAATCTTATACAATTATATTACAAGAGAAAAAGAACATAAATTTGTGAGCATTTAAACTTCTTTTTTTAAGAAAAATTGTTAGAATAATTAAAAGTTATATTCAAAGTGATTAATTTAAACAATAACTCTTTAATTTGTAGATTTAAATTTATAAATTTAAAGTGATATTTATAGTATTTTATGATTATCCACAACATATAAAATAAATTTATTTTATTTTATTTTTTTATTTTTTGAAAGTATCCACGGATACCCGCGAATATTAAAAATATTCGCGGGTATCCGCTTAACGGATACTCACGCAAGTAACGGGGCGGGTACGGGTACAGATTTTGTTTGGCGAGGCGGGTAGCGAGTAGCTACTACCCGTACCCGCCCTGCTCCATTGACATCCCTAGATGTAACAAGCAAGATTATTTATGTCAATCTATACTCTTTTTTTTTTCCTTTGTTTTGAACGAATTTGGGCCACGGTAGTTATAGTTTGAAGTTAATAAACTTTGTCTCTAAATGTATTTTTAATTACAAATTTGGACCACCTATTTTCACTTAAAGGTTTCAACCTTGGTATTTATATGATGTTCACCGACTTGGATGATAAAAATGTTACAAGTGATCTTTCTAAAAGAAATGAAATATGTGGTTAGTCAGCACGTAGTGCCTATTTTCCCCTAGTAATAATAAAGGGGATATTCTCATTTGATGTACACCAATTGCATTAAATTTAGGGGAAAGGGATGGTGCTTCAGTCTAAGACAAGAAAAGTTTCTTGGCTCAAAGAACACTTACATTTACCTCACTCTAAAAGAGATGAGTAAGGGTTCATACTTGCGACCTACTAGATAACATACAAAGAAACATACATTTACCTCACCCTAAAGAGATAAGTAAAGATTTAAACCTGCAACCTACCAAATACAAGACCATATCTTGCTCCACTCGACCTATCCTTTGGGGTTTAGTGCTTGTCTTTCTACTAGTAACTATACAACTAATATATTCGTTTAAGAGGAATGTTAGCAACACTATCTTTCTAACACTCTATTTACTATTGGCTAGAATTTATTGGAAATTACAAATTTTGGTGGGTTTCACTTCTAAATGAGGAGAGAGACTCATTAAATTAGAACTAAGACCTACCAAAATTTGTGATTTTCAATAAATTTCAACCAATAGTAGAGAGTGTTAGAAAGAAAGTGTTGTTAGCATTTCTCATTCGTTTATTTTGTTTTAAGTAGGTGTTTTAATAATCATATAAAATTTGTGCCATGCTAACACTTTAAGATGTAATACAATAAAAAATGATAAAATCATATATTAGTAGTTGATGCATTCGAGATGAGATTGCTAATTTTGACTGATTTTTGGGTGAAATTAACTGAAATGCACTCAACTTGAACCGTAGTTTGAGATTTTTTTGGCAATAGTGTAGCTCTCTGACACAGCTCAAACACCGTGAGCGAGGTGTGGTTACTTACAAAAGGCATTTCGATGCTCAAGTCATTATGAATTTCACCGAAGTGATGATATATAATAAATGCTTACCTACTATAGTGACATTAATTGTATTTATAAAAGTTTGATATAGGTTGGATTTCTTGGCACGGGGCATAAGGCCTCTTAGAGACAATGTTACCTATTTGGTATAGTAACAGGATAATTTTATTATAGGCTACTTTTGTTTCTTTCTTTTGTTTCTATAAATACAATTTAATTTAAAGTAGTGAGTAGTTTAGAGAGCAAATGAAATTTGAATAGAAGATGAGAAAGTGAAGTTAATTATAGTATGCAGTTACATTTGAGGTAGAGCTATCAATTCAAGCTAGCCCAACCCATTTGGACAGGCCCAATACGGGTCAACTTTTTTTTAGGGTCAGGCCAATTTAACATCAGGATGAAATTTTTCTAGCCAGCCCACCCTTTAGCAAGCTACGAGCCAAATGGGCTAGCCCATAGGCCAATCATTTTTTAAAATATAAGAAATTATTAAAATACATTAATTTTTATATAGCAATAAAATATTTTTAATCACTATAAACTAAAATAAAAAAGTATAGATTGTTATTTGTACTATAAAATAGCAAAATATAACACATAATAATAGAAAAAAAAATAAAGTGTATCCATTATAACAAAACAAGTGCTAAAAATTAAAAACAAAACTCAATATGCATAGACTATTAACCTTAAGATGAACATTAACAACACATGTAGTACTATATCTATCTCTATAAGGACACTTTTGTTTTGTTCATAGAATCATGTGTAGTATACAACATTTATTTCTTCATTCCTAGGCTTCATTTTGCCTATCTGAATGGAGAAACGAACCCTTGATATGTTAGTACCTTCCTAATTTTTGTGTTATTCTTTATTACTTTCTAATGAGTTTGACTTTTGAAGTAATTAGGACATAACAAGTATGATTATTTGGGTCAATCTATACTTCTTTTCTTTTTCCTTTGTTTGAATCAATTTGGGTCGTAATAGTTATAGTTTGAAGGTAATTAGTTTTGCCTTTGACTATATTCCTAGTTACATGTTTGGACCACATATTCTTACTCAAAAGCGTCAACCTTGGTATTTATCTGATGTTCACTAACTTGGATGATAAAAATGCTACAAGTGATATATTTACAAACTGAGTCTGATCCTTCTAAAATGGTAAATGAAATTTAACTTTTTAGATTTCTTTTCTCTATTTAACTTTTACAAAAAAACACTCTATATTTCAAATTTTTGTTTAAGGAAATACTTTTATTTTTAAGATATTTCAAACATTATATTTAACTCATTTTTTCTTTTAACAAAAACGTATTTTTTTATTTTTCTCACATGATCTCATATGGCACTTTTGTTTTGTTCAAAAAAGCATGTGTAATATACAACATTTATTTCTTCATCCTTAGGCTTCATTTTGCCTATCTAAATGCAAAGGGCCTTTGACATGTTACTACCTTCTTGATTTTTGTGTTGTTTTTATTACTTTTCTAATGGGTTTGACTTTTAAAGTAATTACGATATAACAAGCAAGATTATTTGGGTCAATCTATACTTTTTCTTTTTCCTTTGTTTTGAACCAATTTGGGTCATTATAGTTATAGTTTAAAGTTAATAAATTTTGCCTCTAAATGTATTCCTAATTACATGTTTGGACCTCCTATTCTTACTTAAAGGCTTCAATCTTGGTATTTATCTAATGTCTAGTAACTTGGATGATAAAAATGTTACAAGTGATTTTTTCTAAAAGAAGTAAAACATGTGGTTAGTTGGGACGTAATACCTATGTTTCCCTAGCAATAATAAAGGGATATTCCTATTTGGTGTACCATATTTTAGACTTTGTTTTACCCTTCAACTATTTCAACCTCTTACGTCAATTACAATGATTAAATATCAAAACAATTGCATATGCAACAAGTCCAACTCTAAAAACTCCCTTCTATATATAAATTAGAATAACTATCTTGAATGAAAGCGTTTTAGGAGTTATTCTTCAACGACTACCCAAATAACAACAAAATCCAAACCAAAGTATTTAGATCGAGTTGGTTCAAGTTCACAGATTACCCAAACCCGTAGACACTTCCATAAAAGATTCATTACTCCCTCTCTCTTACTTCAGTCTACATACAAGATTATTGATAAGCATTATAAATATTATATTAATATTAATAATTAATAATACATGTTTGTTAACATGAGCATTGTAAGCATTATAGGTATGTATTATATTTATATTTATATTTCATTTAACATATATATGTATTTCTTTGTAAAAGGAAATATGGAAAGGTGAAGATGAAAAAGATAAAAAAAAAAAAAACTCATCTGAAAAATGGACAAAACTTATATACAGTACCTTAGGTACTGTTGATGCTATTCTCTAATCATAATTGGAGATTCACCTTGGTAATCCACGTAATAAAAACATGTATCGAAGGATTTCGTAGATTATCAACGTAAATTTATAATTCTAATTAGAGAACAACACTAATGGTACCTAAGGCATTGTATCTAAGTTTTGTCGTTAAAAAATCTAAAATCCAACCTCATACTAATGATGGGACACAATTTATTTCTTGTGTTATGTTTTATACATACTTTTTATACTAATCAATTTATATATAGATTTGTATAAAAATAAGAAAAGAATAATAATTTATCTATAATTTTTTTAAGATTTTAAATTTTAAATATCATGTGTAAAAATTGAAACAAAATTTTGAATTGAATTTTAATTTGTGTTATTTAATTAAATATCAACTAATTACTTAAGAAAAAATTAAAATTTAATTAGATGAAAAAATTTTCATTAAATTAGTTAAGTCAGAAGATAGCAAAAGAGAAATAAAGTTTTATTAGCAGAGTGTAATTTCTTCTAAGTAATTCAAATTTTAAGGTGATTTAAGGTAAAGATGTTAATATGATTTTAGGTAAATTATTCATCCCCATGAAATTTCCCTACTTGCTTTTATAAAAAAAAAAAAAAGTGTTCATCCCCATGTGTTATATTGTATATATAATTTCTATTTTAATAAAATGGCATATACATGTCAATGTATAAAAGAAAATTAAAATTTGTCCAAGTAAAAAGAATATTGAATAATTTATTTAAGTGAAAAGATAAAAAAATAAAAAATGAATAATGATTCACCTAAAAATTAATTTTAGACACTAATTTTGCACAGAGAAGATAAACACGATTACATGAATTTAATTTGATTTTTGTTATGCAATTAAATATATATTAATTAGGTAAAATAAATTTTAATTTTGATTAGAAAAAAATCTTTAGTGAAAAAGTTCATTCCCCTAAATTAAGCATAAATTTCCCTATTTGTTTTCATAAAAAAATTGTTCTTCCCCATGTGTTATATTTTATCCTATAAGTTAAGTCTAAATTTCTTATCATATTTTCGTGCAAAATATTCACCCCTATTTATTATATTTTTTTCATACTTTCTATGTTAAATAAAATAAAAAAAGTTCAGTAAATTATTTAATTCAGCAAAGAGAAAGCCATAAAAAATACATTTAAATTAAGTATGTTGACCTACATAAAAAGTCAACTCTATAAGTTTATTGAAGGATAAATTTATGTTTTATTTAGAGACTTTATTGCAAAATATGCATTTAAAGAATTTCATTCGTTTTTCGAATATCAATCAACAGCTTTCAAGATCCACCATTGATGGATTTGAGATTCTTCAAGCTAAAGATTCTCAACTTGAAATCTAATGACGTCCACTGTGACTATGGTCATGGCCAGGCTGTTTAAAGCTTCGGCCTACTTTCAAAATTATTGCAACCCTGCTAAATCTTACCTGCAGCTCCACTTTTTAGCTTCTACCGAAACTTAGTACATAAATCACATCAATAGGTTGCTACCAAATGTCAAAGTCATTAGATCGCCAATTCTGAAGGAAGTATAACATGAACATCAGGCCAATTTTTTGGCACAGAACATCGGATTTTCGCAATTTTAGGTGCATCATTTCGCATGCAGGGACAGCGTATTTATTTGGGACAAAGACATCAAATTTCGTGGGTCAAGGTTTCATGAGAAGAGAGATCCTTCTTATAACTTATCGCACGAAGCCAATGGCAAACCACGTAGAAGGGGTGGCAGTTTATGCTATCACTAGTTTTCGTACTGTTCTTTTCCTACGTATACATGAACACGAGAAAAATCAATCAACGAAAATGCTATATACAACAGATTCCCTAAAACGAGGGTGCTTTGCAAGAAACTCTGAATAATTTTAACATTTAAATTAAATATCCACTTAGTGATAAAAGCAATCAATCCAGGCTTCTCCAAACTCCCATTAACATGAATGGCAAAATCATGGCATTAAATAAGAAAATATCGCATGCATCCACATGTACAACTTAGAATCATAGAATGGTATATTGGCAAATAAAACAAAATTTCCACCATAGTGCAAAAGCTATATCGCTAAAACTAATGCCTTAATAATAATAATATTAATAAAAACTAATGCCCAACAAACCAAAAACTCCTGCATGTTATCAATCGATGACCTTCACTTAAACTTTATTTAGATGACCAAAACAACTTTCCCGAGAGCAAAATTGAAGCATTTGACAAGCGTGTTTGTGAGGCAGATGAAGTCCCAGCATTGAAACTGGCCTCGCGCACAAATGAAGTCCCAACTTATACTTTACACAAAATTTCCTAACAGCTATAACTGCAACCAAAAGTTATGACTCACTGGTTGGGACCAGCTCAGCAGAAAGAAGTTGCTCAGATGGTGTCTTAGTAGCTGGATCCTGTTCAGATGTGTTACTATCAGGGGTCAGAAAATCTTCGTATGCATTAGTGTTTGGAAGTTGGTCAATAGCTTCCCCCTTCAACTCATTCTCACTATATAAATCCTTTTGAACAGGTACACTTATTTACTGCTGCGATGAAAGAACATCTGCAATAGCCGTAATAGCAGCAGATGCCTCATTGCCATCAACTGCATCATCTAAGTTAACCCCATTAACATTAGGTTCCTCAGATAAGTCATCCTGCCTTGGAGGAGGAACAAAAAAAGGAATTCGACGCCTCTGCCAGTCATGAAGAACCATCTTTGCTGCAGTCATCAGGTCAGGCTCACCACCCTGAAACAACCATTATAAGTAACAGTCACACAGAAGTCCAGTATCCTGTCTTACCAGAGCAAAAAGCTTCAACAACAAAAGCCTTATCCCACACAGTTTCACACAACGCCATTCATTCGGTACCAGAGTAAAATACTTCAAGAAAAACAACACAACAAAAACCTTCTCCCACCAAGTGGAGTTGGATACATGAAAAACAATGCCATAATATCCCGTCATAAATATAATCTAATGACAAAAGGACAAACCATTTAAAGTTAAATCCTTCTTGATGATTTGGCCAATACTTTTTCTTGGTCTCCCTCTACCTCTAACTATTGAACTACCCTCCATCTGATTTACTCTCCTTAATGGGGACTTCTACAAGTCTTCTCCACATGCCCAAACCACCCAAGGCAAGGTACTACCATCTTATTACAAAAGGTGCTATACCCTATCTTGTCTGTGTGTCTGCCCACCCAGACAACATTGCATGTCTTACATCTATACAGTAAAATTTCCCCTTAAACAATTTGGCAAACGGCTGTCATAAAAATGGGAAAAAATAGTCACTGAATTTCTCCTTATAGAATAGAAGCAAAGGATGAAGAGATGAAACGGGTGTTGCTTCAGTTCATTATTGGTTTTGACTCCCGATAATCATCCCATACATGGAAGAATATGCATACAGAAAGCATATCTAGTCTTGGCCGAATTGAGGAGAGCCAAAATACATTAGTAAAGCTGACCATCAGCCTCAACAACAATGCTATTATGAAATAGCTATCAAATATAAAACTAGGGATTCAGATCAACTCAAGAAGAATACCTTCAGAAGTTTGCCAGTTGATTTGCAAAGCTGCAGTAAGAAATCATTTTCATCATCCCTGGAGACAAGAAAAAGTACATACAGATAAGCTATAATGACATACAGATACGCAGATCAAGGTGAATAAGTATTAACAGCATGTAATAGTCACACACAGATCATGTCATCGCTGCCTTACAGTGCACAATCTGTCACCAGAAGCTAATATAGGCAAAAGGAAAAAATCTTAAAAGATGCCAGCACAGAAAGATAACTCGGTGAAAAGTTGCTGCCTGATATAATAGTGTGGTTTTTGTTTGCCTATACTTTTTGTAGTATAAAATTTCCATGTGGTTTGATTGTATCACATGGCATGAAAATGTTGTTCTTTGTCAACTACAACAGCACCTTATCCAAGATGAAGATTGATTGGCAAACTTGGGCTGTTTTCAGCAAACACGATACAAAAGAAGGGCACACTTTACACAGATCTACACCATTAGGTTCAGGAGGAAGAACCATACCACTCTTTTATTCTATATGCTCTCTCCAAATGCTCTTTCTTCACGCGTTTCAAAACCTCACCTATATGGTTCACAGCATCTTGCAAGATCGTTACACGTACCTGGAAGTAACACAAGTATTAGCCTATGCAAAAGTAATTCCATATGGACTTCTATTACCATAATTAAGGAGTAAATTATCCACTGGACAAGCAAAACAAGCATGACTCTTGACAATCACAATATATGATATAACATCCAAATAAAAGCTATGATCATTCAGGAGATGCCAGGTTGATACTAACATTATATCACCCAAATATACTACCACATCAATAATGGATAGTCACCATTTTGATAAATCAACACAAGGGGGAAGCAACATTGATCACAATCATATTTTGATGGCATGAAAGCTATGACAAGTATCACTTGTGTGTCTATACCTGGATATAACACCCAATTAGGTAATATACTAGTCATTCAGTCTGTCAAAATATAAGAATAGATCTCTTTGGACACGAGTCCAACAAATCACAATGAATAATATACAACCAAACAAAATATATATCTCATGAGACAACGAGGTTGATTGGATTACACTATCCCTAAACATGTGGTTATTCTTTTTACTCGCACAGCAAAAAGAAAAGCACTATTAGCATATTACAACATTGAAATCCTTACCCCACTAGGTGAAGTTGCCTATACAGATTAAATGATGCCGTTGTGTTCTATTAAATTAACATTAAAAAAAAAGTCCGAACAAAACATTCTTTATTAAAGCTCATAACAACCAAAATTAGAGAAAACAGGAGGAAACCTACCACACCCTTCAACACAACATCTGTTTCAGAATCATGGTTGTGGTAGACAACACCTGGACAATCAATCAGAAATATCCTCTTTGTAAGGGTTATACACTGCCAGACTTTTGTTTCCCCTGGAATTGGAGCAACCTTGCAGACCTTTGACATATAATTAGACACATGTCAATCAATATGTTAAAATGATTATGCCATAACAATAATTTAGAATGTTAATGCCAGAGAGGATTTGGGAAAAGATTTGTGCTTTTGTGCTTGCATTAATGTCCTCACAAACTCAAATGACAGATGAAGCAAAAAATCAGAAGCAGTAAAGGAAAAGAACTATTACATTCTTTGCACGCAATGTGTTGATTACTGATGACTTCCCAACATTTGGATATCCAACAAATCCAATGGGTATTGCTTGCTTATCACGTTTCAATCGAGCAAATTGTCTCAGAACTGATAAAAGTTAACCCTAAGCACAATAATGACCAATAAGAAAATAGCAAATAGCAGCAGACGCAGAATAGTTAAATGAGAGGAAAGAAAGATGTGTTATCTCAAATTTCAGTTATATTTTTTTCATAACGTAACAAAATTGGCAGATAAAGTAAACAGATTAAATAAAGATTAAGTGTATCAGAATACTTTTCCAAAGGACTTGTTAATGTTTGCATGGAATGCTAGAGTTGGAAATTCTTTGGACAAAACTCTAAGCCATCCTTTTGTTGCCCAAGCAGGAACTAGATCACACTGAAAAGGGGAAAATAAAATTAAGATTGTTTTATATAATAGCAATTTGGGGCATTTAGTAACATTATAGAGCAATGCCAAGAACAAATAATGATGTTACTAACCTTGTTCAATAAAAGCACCATGTGTTAGTGCTTACAATTTTCCTTCAAATGCTTCTCTAAATGGTAACATCTTGTGCCTTGTGGATCCCTTGCATCTAGAACCTGCATTAGGATACTTAAAGTATTCAAACTTTGAGGAAGAGAAGAAGGATCTGTGTGACAACTTCAATGAGTCAAGTCAAAAGAAAATTGACTAAGAAAATGGAGCACATTAACCAAGACAGTTTTTTAAAATTCAAAATAATGTTTACAAATTACAATACACTGACTGAGCAATGTGACAGCAGAAATGCCCATCATAAAGCACATTTTTTATACAATTTTTGGCACTAAATCATATCTAATAGAAACACACACATGCACACCACTTCAGAAACAGACATATGAGAAAATCTCAAGATAAAAATGAGACACTACCTGGACAACAACATCCAAAGAATCTATCACTTTGTAAAGCTCACCCCATATGCGTTTACTTTGACCCTTTTCGAACATGGTATGGCGCACTAAATCTCTAAATCCATCTCCATCATTAGCTTCTGCAGATACACTAGAACCATATTTCTGTTCAAAAGCCTCTGCAAAGTAATGTATGAAAGAAGTAATGATAATAATCAGATTAAGTAAAACATTATTAGGTTGAAGAAAGAAACAATCAATCACATAAAACAAGCATTCCCACAAAAGAAACAAAAAACTGTATTATTCAGTTTCAATTAAGTACATCAACGAAAAACAAGTAACAGACTAAGGGTGCCTTTAGACAAGAAAAAGAAAAGGCATTTTTATAATATAACTTTTTAAGCTATGATTTCTAACTTTGAGAAAAACACTAAATAAACTGTTTTTTCTTGGTTTTTTTATTTTTTGGAAAACTTGACTAATTATTATCAAAGTTTTTTTTCACCACACACACACAAAAACAAACAGGCCCTAAGCTCTTGAAGATAGCAACACAACCTCATTACACATCCAACCTACAAATTTACAGTACCTTGAGAACCATCAGCTTTCTTCAGTAAGGACTCATAGTTAGCCACCAAGAGGCTGGGCGCTTTCTTTTAGTCTTAGGTCCAAATGCATCTTGGAAAGGCTCTCTATCAAGCAGGTGAACGCTAGCTTGCTACATTCAAAATCCATAAATTATGAGTAAATTTATTTTATATATTTTTTAAAAATGCAAAACCCGTTGAGCAATTACGCATCTTAATAAGCAAACCTTCTGGTGATCATTGAGGAGTGACAGCGGCAGTTTCTTCTCCCTGAGAATCACATTGTAATTACTTGACATGCGGTTCTGCAGCTCTTCTCGGAAGAACTCGAGCTCTTTCTGATTCACAACACGAGTGTTCCCTGTGCATCACAAAATTCGCAAGTTCAAGTTGAAGAAACACGATTATTATTTAATTAAATATTTTTTGTTGCAAAATTGGACATACCGAACCATCGGCAATCGGGTTGGATTCGTGTGCTGGGAAGCTCCTTGGACTGAAACTCGTTGGAAACGACTTTTCCCCTGCGGTCGCGCACAGGCCTGGTGTTGTACATCTTGAGGCGACGCACAGTTGCGGCAGAGCGTGACTCCTTCTTTGCATCATTGCTGCGATTTACATCAAGAGAGTGCTTCAGTTTTCCAGAGACATTCACCTTCTTCTTCACCATTGCAGAGGGAGGGGGTTGGAATTGGTTTGTTACAAATGAAAGAGCGAAACTGCCAAGCACAGTTAGAATTAGGGTTTTGGTTCATTTACAGCGTGTAATAGAGATCATAGCAGCCAAATATAGAGAGAAAATTCAGAATTTCATAATCACTGGCTAGAAATCTAAACAAGCAGTGCCTAATATATATTAGATCCTTTATAGCACATATAGTTGAAGAGCCCCATAGCTGAAAAATACAAAGGGCAAGACAACAGAAAAATCATGAGCAGCAACCACCTGTCCACAAAAACCTCACCCTCTCATTTCTCACAGTAAGTTAAGCTTATGCTATACCTCCAAGGCTCCAACAGGATGCATTCACTTTAATTCCAAGTCATCAGGAAACTTACAATTTAGGTACTAATGGCTCTCAACCCCTTTTTTACATGCTTTTTCAACTACTTTTCTTAAAAACTTGCTCAGCAATTCTAGTTTTGTTTATCATGGAAATTAGAAAATAAATATATCATTAGTGCATTAGATTGAATAAAGCTCAAAACTTCTTCCAATAAACAAATTCGATATTGATTCTTCTTACTAATTACTACTCTGAAATTTCTAGAAAAGGGGTGTTTTCAGTGGGTGCAGAGTTCGCGCAAGCTAGAGAAGTCTCTTTGATTTGATCCATGCATTAAGATTCCAATTCCCTTATAGGCATAACTGCAGCAACACTACAGGAGAAACCATTATGTGGTTCCTTTACTGAGAAACATTAAAGGCTTTAAGAAGAAGATAACATGGGATTAGTGGCTAGAAAACTATTGGGACTTTGGAATGTCTACTGTGTTTAAGGATCTTAATTACCGAATTTTTCACTGGTGTCTTCTCGATCTCCGTCAGAGTTCAACCTTCACCACCTGTTCGAACATCACGTGCTTCCCGTTCACCAGAGCGGAGCGCAGGTGCGGCGGGCGGCTTTGAGGTAAAGAGCAAACTGTTTGCATTTGTTTATTTTTTTTATTATTTAAATTAAGTGTTTCAGTTAAAAAAATCTAGATTAAATCTTCGTTATATATAAATTAAAATAAATATCTTAAACGAAAATGTTTTTAATTATTATTATTTAACGAAAAAAAATTAATTTTTTTAATTTCTTATTTCTTTTAATTTATTATTTTTAATATCTTTAGTTCTAAATTAAATTTCAATATTTTTTTAATAGAAATTATCAATAATTAAAAATTAACATTCTATTATAATAATTTTTTACTATAAATTTAAAATATAATTTATATGTCCAAAAAAAATTTGATAGATATTCAAAAATATTTATTTATTACAAATTTTAATTATAATATCTATTAACTATTATACAAGAAACTTTTGTCACGTAAACAAATGTCACATGAGATTATCATATTTGTTTTTTTTTTTTGTCTAAATTTCATTGATTTTTTTGTTTTTTAATTAATTCATAAAAACACATTACTATATTTAATTATAATAATTAAGATTATCATAATAAGTACATATCTTGATTAAATTATTCAATTAAATCATTAAATCTTAAAGGAATTTTGATTTTATATAATATAGTAATCAATTTATTAAATTTTATGGAATATTTTTTTATAAGTATCGTAACTTTTTGTTATTATCACGATTTTTTTTATAACATGGTATTTAAATATAAAAATACATAATTATAATAATTAAGTTGATTACAACCACTACATATATTGATTTAAATTAATTAAGGTAATTATGACAATTATATATGTTTTAATTAAACTAATTAAGAATATTTTAAATAAAGATAAGTAATATAATTTTGATTGTTCGTAAGAAAAATTGTTTTTATTTATCTAGCGATAATTATTTTTAACATTATAAATTTCTTTTTTAAAAATTATAATTTATTTTATATGTTTATAACTTTGTACTTATATTTTAAATAAAGATAATATTTTATGTTTATAATTTATCTTTAATATATCTCAAACAATGATTTTGTCTACAAAGAGAAATATTGTACTTTTTTAAACAAAATTAATTATTATTATTACAAATAATTAAGAGAGGAGACTAATATAAGATCACATATTTATGTGTTAAATGTACACAAATTAATACATAAAATTAAATTAATTTTTATTTAGAATCACACTCAAAATATCAATTGGATACAAATAAAGTAACAATAAATTTAAAATAACAAATAAATCACAATTAAATTATCCAAAATTTTATTTTTTATTTTCAATCAAATACAAATTTGTCAATATAAATCATGCCACATCCCAATAAGAAATTATAAAATTTTTCATGAAAAATAATTTACTTTTTTATTAATTTAAATTTAAACGTTCTTTAGTAATGACATTGTTATTGTTATTATTATAAATCAATTAATTCATAATAAATATTTTACAAAAATAATTAATTAATGAAAATAAATTAATAAATAGTAAATAATATTATAATTTAAATGATATTAAATTCTAATTTTACTAATTTATACTCAAAAATTAAACTTCATACAAAGAAAGTATAAAAATAATTCATAAATTAAAAAATAACAAATAAATTGTGAAAAAATACCAAAATTTTATAATATTTATTAATTTTAATAAATTTTAATTTTAATCTGACTTAAATAAAACACAAATTAACATTAAATTAGAATTAATTCATTTAAATGTATAATTTGACAATGTATTATGGTATTTATTACTTTTATTCTGAATATAAGATACAAATAACCTTTTTAGGTGATATTAATTAAATTAAATTGCACACGATGTATACTATCATATGATTTTGTGCTTAATACATTTAAATTTGAATTGAAAATTAAAAAAAGTAAATAACTATAAAATTAAAAAATAAATAAATCATAAGTAAATCTTTCATTATATTAGAATCAAAATGATAATAATGATAATAATAGTAATAATAATTAGTTTAATTTTTTGAAATGATATCTGCAATAAATAATTACTATAAATATAACATAAAAATTCAACAAAACATATAATCAAATTACAATAATAATAAAATAGTTTATTTAAACTTATATTTGCAATATATATTTATTTGAGCATAATTAACTTAGTAAATTAAATTACAAAAATGTATTTAATAATTCAGCTAACTAATATTAAAATCAAATAATTTTTAATATTCATATTTTTCTTTCTAGATAAAATTAGCTCATCAATATCAACATGTCATTAGTCCGAGTGATACTGGACTTGAATCCCTTAAGTAAGGGAAATATTAAAGGTAAGCCTTATGGGTGAAAAAAAGTGGTTAAGAAGAAAGATCCCACTAAAGGTGAGTAGCCAAGTTTCCACCAATAACACGGTTACCAAAAAAATTAACTATTAATAATTTTTTTACCTATAATAAAATACTGTTTTGAAAGTTAAAATTATAATTAATTGATTAATTAGTTATATTTAATGAATAATTATTACATTATGACCAAATACGTTTGTTTAAATATACAAGGATAAAACAATTGAAAGACCAAATAATAAATCTAACATGCAAATAAATTGCACACATTAAAATATAAATCAATCTCAAAATACCAGAAGTTGAGAAACTTTTTGTTGCTAAAGAGATGGAGACACGTGAGACTCATTTTCAAACCAAATTAAAATGTAATGAGTTACATTTTACAAAATTGAGCCTGGCCAAATTATTTTTTTAATCTCTCGCACAAGAAAAATAGTAAATCTAAAAGAAAGTGAGAGAAAACTAGTAAGAAGGTAAAAGAACATCAACTTAATTATTATTAGGTTTTTTTTTTTTAGCATGTAACTTAAAGTAATTTAAGGTGATGTATCAGTTTATTGTAGGTTGTACCCATAATGACATATTGAATATGTGTCTACCAAATTTTACTTTCATACATATGATCAAGAATTGAAACATAACTAACATGCTTAAATGACTTAATTATTTTCTATGCATAAGATACAAATTTTACGTGAATGTAGAACTAAAAATGAAATTAACCAACTTGAAATAACTAGAGTAAATTTTACAAGCCTTTTAATTATTAGCCAAAATAAAATAAGATCAACAATTTTATTATATAAGCCCTATTTTATATTTGTATTTATTATTAACTTTTTTTATTGTAATTATAAGTTCAACTACCCATAAATCTTAGCTAAATCAGTGACATAGAATTTGAGTTTTAGGTATGCAATTGCGTTAATTAATCAAAGGATAAGCTTTATTGTCTATAGTGGTCCTACTTAGCCCAAGTAGGATTGCTTCTAGTAGAGAATACATTTGATCTCTACCAAAAAAATACCTACAAATATCTCTTTTTTATAATTACGTTATCATTTTTTTCTTTTATGAGGGAAACATATTTTTTAAAAGAAAAACTAATAATTACAAAATTTAATATAAAATATTTCTTATTAAAATGTGTATATATTTTAGTTATAAACAAATACAAATATATTTATAAAGATAATAGTATTTAAAATAAATGTTTATATAAATTAAAATAATATAAGACATATGTGAATATAAAATTATTTGAATATATATCAATGTTCATAATCATATTTTATATATTTTTACATATTTTTATGCATATTTACTAACATATACTTATATAAAACTTAAAAATAATTGAAAATACATTAAAAATCTTATTAATATAAAAAATTGTAGATTATAAACTCAATACCTGTGCAAGGTACTAATTATTACACTAGTAATTTATATATTCAGAAGTATTTATTTATTAGAAATTTAAGTTATAAAATAAATATTTATTCTGTGTAATGCATAAATTAAAGTACTAGTTAATTAGTACGTCTATGAATCATTTGAGATTTTTTAATTAGATCTTTAAATTACAAAAATTTGTAATTGAGTTGTTGATTTTGTAACCTTTTTTAATTGAGTCTCTAAAATTTTAAAACCATCACAAATTATAGTTTTGTTGTAGTTTTAAGCTGTCATAAACTAACTCTAGAGATTTAATTACAAGAATTGTATAAGATCAAGAACCTAATTATATTTTTTTAGTTTAAAAATGTAATTAAATTTTTTAAATAGTTTAGGACCTAATAATAAATTTAACCAAAAATCTATTTGAGAGTTGGAGCATTTTAGTTGTAGTATTTTCTTTATGAAAAAATATGTGTTAATTCATTTATTTGTTTAAATAATTTAATTTTTAAATAAAAATTGTTTGATTTGAATTTTAAAGTTTGGATTAAGGGGATTTTTTAAGTGTAAAATTTTTACACTTTCAACCAAGTAAAAATAGGGATGGCAAGGGAGTGGAGTGGGACAAGTTTGACTCCTCCCACTCTTGTTTTGCACAAAGTGGGGCCGAATTTAAGGTTGGGTTAAGAAGACAACTCAAACAAAATGCAAAGTTGGAGAAATGTAAGTTTAAAGAGTAATTAATATATCATTCACTTTAACTTTTATATATTATTATCTTCATTTAAAAAAATAAAATAAAAAAGAGGACAAAAGTTAAATAAGAAATGAGAGTATACAGTTACTTTAAAATTAGATTTTATATGTAGTTAGTGGATGGTTTTTTATATGAAGTTAAAACATAATAGTGGTTTAATTTAGAATATTAGTCAAGGGGCAAAATAGACTAGAAAATGAGGAGACAAAAAATGAGTATCACCTTTATATATATATATATATATAAAGATAGATACATAGAAGAGCAAGGAACCCTATAGAACGAGTGTGTTTGACCATTTTTTTTAGCTTATCTTTTTTTTATAAAAAAAAAGTTATATCAAATACTTTTCACAAAAAAAAAATCTTAAAAAAATAAGTAACTTATTTTCATAGAATAAAACTTGAAAAAGGAAAGTTTTAATTTAGTTATTAGGAAAGAGCTTTTCACAACTTAAATAGAGCTTATTCACTTATTATTCTCTTTAAATCTCAACATATACTAAATAAATACCATTTTTTTGAAAAAAAAAATCACAGTCTTTCCAATTTGAGTGTTGCACTAACTTTCCCATTTTAAAATTTGTAAAGGAAGTGTATTGGATTGAGGAAGTTCCTCCCCAGGTACACTCTATTGTTCTTGACGATGTAATGCTTGTGGCCCTTTTGCAGTAACCTTCCCCATTTTGAATGTCATCGTCTTGCAATTCTTTCACAATCATCAACGTCTGCAGGAGAGTTCCAGGGATCAAACATTTAAGACTCTTGTATTTTAGCAAGAGAATAAAATAAACATTGGAAAGAGTAATTGTAAGAATACAATTGCTTACAATGACAAAAGCACTCTATCGCATTAAATAATTCTCATAAATTTTAGTTCATTATAAATTACATTTATTTATTTTGAGGTTTTAATTTATTTATAAAATTATAAAATATTAATTATTTTTTTAATCTTTTCATTTTGATTACATGAAATTAAAAAACCTTACTGAAATGAATAAATAATAAAGTTAAATAAAACTTTAATATTTTAAAATATTTATAATTTTTATTCTTTAAAATTAATTTAGATTTCAGAGTTTTTTTAACTTTTAATTTGTAGTTAAATTTTTAATTACAACAATATATTCATTAAATTTTTTTAAAATATTTATTAAATAATTTTTCATATAATGTTACATTATTAAATTCAGTTTAAATAAATTATTCTTTTATCTTCTAAAAATATTAGTGAACAATACAAAATAAGGTTGAACGACAGAACAATACTTACCTTGTCTCCCCTCATCAAGTACTAGGATTAACTTTTTAAAATAACAGTTTCCTTAAAGATTGAACGATAGAAAGGGGGAGGGGAGGGCACTAAATTTTACAAGCTTATTATTATGAAATGAAATGAAAAATGGAATAAAATATCCATTTGAATAAAGCATAAAGTATCTAGAGTTAAAAATGGAATGAAACTTAAGAAAGAAACTTACCAATAAAACACAAAATTTGACAAGAGAGTGAAAAATTAGGTTAATATATAAAAATAAGAAGGGCAAAATACAAAAACTCTAAATATACACTTATAATTTTTTCTAGGTAATAGAATGCATTTGCAAACCCTCGCTTTAACGTCCGCCACTGCTTACGACAGCACAATCAATCAAAGATTTCACTGCAATCCGGATAATCTTAACACCATTTTAAGACTTAAAATAAACATACAAATTCTATATCACCTTCAATAGAAGGGTAGGAACGAGAAAGGGGAGAGGGTTTTTCGAGGGAAGGATATCGTTGAAGATTCCCTTTTCTTGTTATATTTCTAGATTCGGTATATATCTTTATCCATGAAATATACAAGAAATGAGAGCCAAAATTAGGAGTTGAGCAGAGGGAACAATAACAAAACAGAATACACTTTGATTAACCATTACCTAATCGGTGCAAGGGCGTACACTAGACTGAAAAGGGTGCATACACCATGAGTAAGGACAAAAAAAATTAAGTCATATAAACACGTACATCCTGAAAGGATTTGGGTAAAAGATTGTATAGACCAGAAGCAGCATCAAGCAAACAAACAATCAATTTACTTCCCCCACATGCTGCAAACATGGCCAGTTTGATTCACAGTTGTCAATCGGGGAACTCCCATCATTATCTTTTGAATATATGTCTGCATTATGCTTTACTAAATACTCAGCTATGGCTTCTCTCTCACATGTAACAGCGTAATGCAAGGGAGTCTGTCCATCATTGTCCTTCCAAAAAAGAAAACATAATATCAACAGAAGTGGCTAAATAGACATAAGTGTCAATAACTGAAACATGCAAAAAAGCATCTCCAAAAGCCCAAGCTAAGCTTTGAGATTATGCAACTTCTGCAGTGAGGAATAATGCCTTGTTCAAAATCCAATTAAGGTTCTGCTCTGTTCTTATTCTTAAGAGTTACGGCAATGCCAATAAAGAACTATAAGTAATCCCTGACGTTAACACAGACCCTTATAATTCTAAAGCATATATGGATTAGAATACCTTGGCATTCACATCAGCATTCCTGCCAACAAGCAACTCTGTGACATTAAGGTGGCCACGATCCACAGCCCAGTGCAAAGGTGTCCGGCCCTCACTGTCTGCATTCATTTGAAAAATGCACATTGAAAAAGAAAAGCAAAAACAACAATAGTTGTCAAAACTCAAAAGCAAATATTAATTTGATAACCCACTGGCATGAGACAGCAAATATCAATCACTGTCTGCATTCATTTAAAAAATGCGTATTGATAAAGAACAGCAAAAATAACAATAGTAGTCAAAAGCAAATATTAATTTGATAACCCACTGGCATGAGACAGCAAATATCCATCACAATAAGAGTGCTGAGCATCTTTTCAGGACTCATTGGCAGTCAAGAGAAGAAACATTTTTCTCTACATCCCTATCTCACGTGATGACCAATGTTGCTGTATCCTCTACAGGGAAATTAATTAACAATTTGCATACTGCAAATTATCAGGGAGTCCAAAAAGATTCATCCTCTCATGCCACAATGGCTATTCAACTTCTATTTTCATATACAAATTTAACTCAAACAGTAGCTTACGAAATCAATGATTTGTTAAGGAAACAATTGCAAGAGAGAAGAGCAACTATAGTGATTATATATATATATATATATATATATATATAAAGCACTGAATCACTGGCATTACTCCTCCCCACACACATAGGTGCCAGGCGATCAAATGGAATGGGAATAAAAACTAAATTGAAAATTCAACACGTGACAAGACAGATTTCTTCACTTCAGAAGGAAATTCCTAAAGCAAGTCCTACAAGATTTATTCTTTTGAGTCACATCAGTTATCAGTCAACTTGCTATCTTCAAATACACCTTCAAGCAAGTTGCATAGGCTTGTTGACTAAAACTGAAAGCCTCAGTTAGTTCAGTAATCAACATTTGGAAAAAAGAAAAGAAAGAAATGACAATTTTCTGATTTGGACGAAACCCAAATGAAAGAAAACTCTCATCCTTGAGAAAAACCTTTTCAACGTTCTCAGCCTGTTCTTTGTTCACCTTCCTCACATTTTGTTTCATTTCTCTCTTTTCCATCTTACTCCAATTTCTCTCAACTCCCAACATCTTTTTGAAATTCCAAATACACATTGGTTAGGGATGGTACTCCGAAGAGAAGGGGATGCTATCCATCCCACACATTTTCTTCTTCACCTAAGCAACTCTGGTTATGTCAGGATCCAATTACAAGGTATGTGACTTGAGTCCCACATTGGAAGTATGGGATTCTTGTGTGGGGATTATAAGGCCTTGGGATCTTCAACTACAACAGCTAGCTTTTGTGATGTGGGTCTCCCAAGGTTCTAAGCATTAATATAGGGATATTGTCCTTAAATAATTTATACAGCTTTGCCAAATATGTGTTGGTGTTTAGATTTTGCAGAAATACCTCACTCACTGTCAGGGGGAGTCCTTTGGAAAGTGATTAAAATGTTTTTTCATAGTTGAGTGAATTATTATCACGGTGGCATGTTTTAATATTTTTATGATTACTATTTTAATTATTTTGTTATATTATAGTTGATTGATATTATTTGCTTGTAAAAACAAGTCTCTATATTTTATATGATCACTAAAAAATTATTGTTAATATAATGGATTTTTGTTTAACGATATTATTATATTTGTGAATTGTGAAAGGAGTATTTATTTCAATTGTTTTGAATAGCATTCTAGTATGAAAGGTTGAATTTAAAAATTATGAGATAGAGATTTTCATCATTCAAAATGAATTATGTACTATGAAATATTTTAATCCATTTTATTTTTGAGGGATCCATGTTAGCATCCCACAGCTGTCAGCAGGAGTAGCAGCTTGGATGCACCTAGTTACATATCAAGGAGGAAAGAGCTAACCATTAGGTGGAGTCACCAATGCAAGGAGAGGCTACCCATTAGGTGGAGCCAATGGTACATGGAGAAGGCTATCAACGAGATAGAGCCACCTCAAAAGATGAGATAATATGATATGACTAGTGTTGAGAGAAGAAAGGATTCTCCATTTGATGGAGGGGAAAAATCGCCCTTAGGAGAAGGTTATCAACAAGGTGAAGCCACAGCCTCATTTTGGTTCTCTTGTGACCCCTACAGTATTAAAGTTTTAAACTTTTGTTATTTACATTTAACAGATTGTTATATTTCATTTTTACCTACATGTAATTATTCTTGCTTTTGATGAAATAAACATTATTGTTTCTACCATGGTTGACTTATAAGTGTCCTAATTTTTATTCTTGTTTAAATTTTATTGAAGGATATTGGAGAAAGTTATTAAGAGGGATCTCATGGTCAACAATATCTCGGAAGTTTTTGTCTTTAACCGAGCTGAATAGCATTGTGCGATCTATGTAGCAGACCTCGCCTAGTCAGATAAGGCATTTGTTGTTTCCATTTTATTGAACTGGTTTTGATCAACTATCTTCATTGTCTTAGCATATTTTTTAATGGAGTTTTAATAGAAATAAACCATCCTTACATTATTCTGTTTACCCACTAGCTCATAGTGGTTGTTATGCCCTAAGTTTATATAACTCACCCTTCTTACTTTATCCATGTTATCAAGCAACTGAGTTCCTAGTAGGATAAGGCTATTGTTATTTTTGTTGTTGTATCAAGGAACTGAGTTGCATGCTACTAGGAGTTGTGGTCCTTCCTAGTACATTGTTTGTTAGAGAGGCCTCCATTAGATTTGAAGGCCTTCTTGGCCTTATTTTGAAACTATGGGCATTCTGCAGCTGTAGGAGACTAGTCTTGAATATATTTTGAGCCGTATAAAATATTTTTTTTTATGATTGGAACAATATATATAGTGTCTGGTTGATGTTCTAGGACTGCATATATATAGTTTAACAGGTGATTATAATCTTTTGAGATGTTGAAAATGTAAAGAAGACTCTACTGAAATTTTGGTAGCATTGAAAATACTACTTGTTTTGGGAAAGGATTTTGCTAACCATGTTTTTGTGCTAGTCAGGCTTACCAGGCTAAGTAGTGTTTCAATTAGCTTAGCCTGTGTGCCAATTATGGGTCAGGTTTTGGGATATAACTCATAACAAGAACATAGCACCAGCCTTTGGTTTGAAAAACAGTGAAGATGAATTTACTCGTGTTAGGCTTGTCAAGCAATGCTGCTAAAATTCAGGTAGATGTTGTCTTAGTAAATCACTGACTGTACTTCTTAATGCTGACCACTAGCTTTTATGAGGAGCTTGGTCCATTGAATGGAAGAATATGCATTTGGAAATTACTGACAACTCACAGCACAGTCGAGAATAATGTATGCATTTGGAAATTACTGACAACTCACAGCACAGTCGAGAATAATGTATACATTTGGAAAAGCAAATAGCTACATATAAATTACCCTTTAAATTCACTGAAACACCATTTTCAATACACTTGAGCAGATTAGCCATATCTCCTTCTCTGGCAAATCCATGAATGGCTTCCATTTGCCTGTAAAGGAAAAAAAAAAATGAAACATCAATATCCTATCAATATTTTGTTCTTTCCAGAAACTGCACCCTTTTAATGATGAAGCATCCTGACTACTGAGTTTTATTACTTTATAGTTGTTCAAAGTTATTATTATTCATCAAAAAATATCCTCAATAGTCAATACTTGGTATATTAAGTTTGACAATTTATAACTTAGAAAAACCTTGTGATCAGCTCATAAAGTCCTCCAAAATGTCAATGGCTTAAGGAGCTCAGTAATAGGTGAGGATTGGTGATTAGCATAAAGACAAGGTCATGTACAACAGGGTTTTAAATAGCATGCTATAGTGCTGCTATAGCAGTTTAGCGGTGCGGAGCAGCCCTGCCAGCTACAGGGGTTGCCGTAGAGGAGCGGTTTAGTGTAGCGGCTGTAGCAGACCAAATCACGGGCTGAATAGTGGCTGTAGCAAGCATTATAGCGGCACTATGTGTTGATCCCAAAAAATCCCTCTGAACAGAGACATTAGGGCTTTTTTGGAGGGCAATTTTTAGGAGTTTAATTTCCAAAAATGAAATCTACAGGTGTAATAATCGTGAAAATGATAAAGAAGACTTGGATTTAGAAGATGACGATGATTGATGATTCCTATCTAAGAAACTTGTATTTGACTTTTGTTGGTATTTACTTGTATGACTTTTTGTTGTTAATTATGAATGTCATTAATTTTGAGTAACTTTTATCATTTTTGAGAATTTATATGTATATAGTATACATATATAAACTATATAAAAAATTTAATAGCGGCTATCTCGCTATAGCATTTTTGGGACCGGCTGCTATGTACCGCTATCTGGAATTTAAAACATTGATGTACAAGAAAGAGGACATGAGAGAGACATGAAAAGCATACAGATTAAAAATAAACACTTGAGAAGGATTTGTATTAGTACTATCAAGAAAACAATAGAAACCATTCCAAAGATTCTAAGCTAACCTAAATGCTTAGCAACTTCAAAGTTGTCAATATCAGAATACTATTAAGTTCAATACCTGTTCCTCCCATACAAACACAAAACTGTATGACACAAGGATTCCAAACATACCAAAATACACCATATGCTACTTCCATTTTGCAAGGAATCGTTGTTGCAAAATAAAAGTAAATGCTAAAATTACCTATTATTAATTAACAACGAATAGGTGGATAAATTTTGAGAGAATTCTATACAAAGTTATTGTGTTAATTAGTTATAGAAAACAGTATCGAAACCATATAAATCCAAAATTTTACTGTATCCTAAGATATAGGTGATTTTGCTAGGAGGTACACATTGTTAAGAGGTAACTTCCAATGAATATGCTTTATATACATAATAGTTTTAGAAATTCAAAATAAATAAAAATAAAAATTGACAAATAGCATTGAGAAATGTCGTAGGACCAAAACAAATGATTAAAGAAACTAAAACCCTTTGAATTACCCTCTCAAGATACCCCACCATTCTAATTACAGGGGAGTCATCGAGGAAACATCAATATAAGTACATTTAGCACCACACACACACGGAACAAATTAGTGAGTTATGCACTAAATGTCTAAATCTCATACAATTTTTAGTTTTAGGAATCTTACGAGTCACTGCCATATTCCTCTTCATAAACAAAAGTGCTGAACACTGGTCCCATTGTTCCCTTCGCATCTGAACCAGGGCCACCACCATCGCCACTTTTATTCCTCTGTTACAGAAACTCTAAGAGTTAGGCAGAGCAAGGCTAAAGTAAACACACAAAGAATGTATTTAAACATACTACTTTCATTTTAAATATAATTTTTTCTCCCATTTGATGAAAGTAGTGATTCATCCATCCAGGGCACAAGAAACAGCTTATTGGCTCACCAAAGATGAACCATTAAGCCAAGTAGGATATAGCTCTGTCACAATATCAATGTACTTCTGCATTGCATCTTCAGGAGGCATAGCACCCAATTTCTGCCACGCTTGCCTACAAAAGGACGAAGAGACGGGGCAGGTTGTTAGCACCAAATTAAACAGGTAAGGAAATAACCTTGTGTAATCATTTGCATACAATAGTAAGTAATAGCGCATAAGATATTCCTCACATCATTAGGCTGGAAAAAAAAGTAACTATTACCTATACAAAAAGAACAAACCAACAAGAAAAAGACGAAGATGATTTACAGTTGTAGTATCAGTCTCAGCTTTAATAGTACAAACTACAAATACATCCAAAATAAGCTCAATGATCGCCAATCCCACATTTCATACATTCCTACATGATAAACACACGGCAGAGCACAAAAGATCCGTAATACATGCTATTTCCTTTTCTTTTATTTTTTTTTCTCTACAGTGTCGCTTGTAGAGAAAGCAAAGGGTATAAGAGTGAATAGCGAAGAATACCATTTGGCACGTGCGGTCATTTTGAGGGGCGACGGCTGGGGCGTGCTGCAGGGACCTTCGGTGGCAATCTTGTACAACCCGTAAAGCTGGAGCTGCACGTCGCTGGACACCTTCTGCGAGAGCCGATCGGCGGCGGCGGCGGCCACGAACGCCGTCGCGGCGCTGAACGCCTCGTCCAATTCGGTGCTCTCCACCCCTTCCCAATCGTCGTCGTACTCGCCGTCGCTCTCGTTCCTCACGCTGCCGTGCTCGGCCACCACCGACTCCTCCTCGAAGGGGCGCGCGGCGGCATCGGAAACGGAAACGGCGTCGTCGCGTTTGGCATCCTCGGGTTCCGCGCGCGTGGCAGCGGCGGTGGAGGTGCGCGTGACGGTGAGGTTGTCGTCTTTGAACGAAACGACGATGGAGATTAGCTTGGCGAGAAGGTAAGAGAAAATGAGGCCAACGAAAATTGATTGGAGGAGGGACTGCCACTCGCCCATGGTGGTTGATGAAACCCTAGAAAGTGAAAATAGTTTGGGTTTTTGGGCGGTTGTTTGGGTTGCGACTCGCGAGGGTAAGCTAAAACCCTAGCGTGAGACGGAGAGAGAAACCATATTGGGATTGACGGAGAAATTAAGGAAGATTGCGGAGGAATTTTCAGAGAGGACCATGCGCTGGGAAGGAAGGGACAGGGTTCTTCTCTCCGTGTGTTGGCGCTAGGGAGCAGTGATCAGGTGCTTCGAGGATAACCTGTGGTTTCACAGCATCGTCGTTCGGAGAGCAACACGTGTTACTGTTGTTGAGTGTATGTGTGCGAGATGGCCACCGACGATCGGTGATTCAAAGTGTTAAAGAGGACGGAAAAAAGGAAAGGAATCTTCGGAATAATTTTGCTTTTTTTAATAAGATGGACCACGTTGATTTTGAATTTTCATAGTCCCAAGTAGGGGTGGCAATGCGGGCCGCCCCGCCCCGACCTCAACATGTCAAAAGCAGGGTAGGACGGGTTGATTCGTTGACAAAAAGTGGGTTAGAGTTATTAACCCTCCCCGCTTAGTGGTGGGTTGGTCCGCGAAGAAAGAACAAGGGGGTCGGCGGGTCAATAAAAAAACAGGTTGACGGGTCGACCTATTAAAATTGGTTTAAAAGGGTGGGTTGGCGGGTTGACCCGCTCCATCCATTTTCAACCCACCCAATGTTTTTAAAAGAAAAAACTTAATTGAATTTGAATATTTTTTGTTATCATCTAAAAGAATATTTGAATTGAATTAAATAAATTTTATTTTAATATACATTATATTACTTTGATTCTTTGACATATAATTTTATTATTATTTTAATACACATTAAATATATGAAAGGGGAATTATATTTTTTTATTCAAAAGTTATAACTTATAAGAATAATTTACTTGAAACTAAATAATACTTATCATGACACTTGAAAATAAATAACTCTAACACTGGATATGTGGCTTGCGGAGTGATCAATGTGAGTCGTGCCTATTTGCTCTGCTAATAGTATTTACTTACTTTTTTAGTTTTTTTTTATTAATGTCTAAACAAGAGAGGAAAAATTTAAAAAAAAAAAGAAAAAGAATGTGGGTTGCGGATTGACCCGCCTAACCCGCAGGTTGGCGGGTTGGGCGGGGGGCAGGTTGGCAGGTTTTACTGGTTGGCTCGCCCCGCCAAAAGTGGTGGGTCAGGCGAGTCGACCTGGCGAGTCAAACCCGTTTTGCCACCCCTAGTCCGAAGAAGTGGTGTTTTACTGTTTGTTTGTTTAGATAAAAAAAAATAAGTGAAAAACAAACTAGATAAAAATAAAAAAAAAAGTAAATGAAAATAAGTTGAAAATAAAGTGAAAAAAGAAGTGTTTGATTTTAAAGAAACTCGTGTATTGCACGAGTCAAATCTATTATGTAAATTTTATGATGATAATTAATTATCATAAAAGATTTAATAGTAATTAAATTAATTCAAATTAGATACATTTTAATATTATAAAATATATTAAACAATAAATTAAAATAAACTATCAAAATAAAAATAAGCTAAACATATAAATAAAATAGTCATATTAAAAATCATGTATGGTAAAAAAGTTTACAATATGATATAAAATAACAATTACACCCAACCCTTTTATTGTAAAAAGAATAACAATTTAGCTATTCTTCACCGTTAGGCTAACTCTAACTAATTTTTGGTATAATTAGAATTTTAACCTATGCATTACATAGAATAAAAATTTATTTTATATAATATAAATTTATAATAAAAAATACTTCTGAATATATAATACAAATTATATTGTAATTAAAATTCGTAATAAATAAAAAAATTTAAGCATATAGATTACATTATAATTTTATAATATATAGTTTATATTGTGATACAAGGTCATTCTAATTATTGATAATTTATTTTAAAAAATATTAAAATTTAATTTAGACCTAAAGATATTGAAAATGATAGATTAAAAGATATGAGAGGTTAAAGAAATCCCTAAAAACACTCTCGTTGAATAATAACAGTTAAAAACGCTCTTGTTAAAGAATAATAGTTAAAAACGCTATCGTGAAAGATAGAAATTCTAATTTAATATATAGGGTGGATAGGAAAATGAGAAATAGAAAACAAAATTAAATTATAGTCAATTAAAAGCTTTCTACAATCGATTATGGTTTTTGATAATCGATTGTATGTAGTGGATAATCGATTATAGCAACTTTTAATCGATTAAACATTTTTGAAAATCGATTATACTAATTTTTGGCAGTTTTAAACCATCAGTAAATATTCAAAACTATCATTATTTGTATATTTTTTAACGATTTTTAATCGCTGTTAAAAAATAGTCACAAATTGTACAGCATGCGTCTCCCCTTCGCATTTCAGCGCATCTCAACATGGAAATAAAACTGCCTAGGACCCACTACTTCTTCTCACCCATTTCTCACATCTCTCTCCCACCAAACAACCTTTCATTTTTATTTCTCATTCATTTCTCACCTCTCTCTTCCATTTCTCACCCATTTTTCACTTACCAAATGAAGCATTAGTTCGATTAGCTTTCATTCAATTTGAATATAATTAGTTCTGTATATTGGATTAGTTTTAGAGAAAATAGGCTACATATTGGTAATGAAAAGCAAAATAGATTTATATGGTCATTCAATCACAAATCAATATATATGAGAAGTTTGTTAACTTTTACAATAATTATCTTAAAAATCGTGCTAACAATGACCTCTAATTGATTGATAGTATAAAAGTTTTTATGCTAAGAGTACATAGCCATTAAACTCTTAGTTTTAAATAGAAAAAATATTTGATCTAATTATTTTAGTTATTTTAATTTATTATTTAATTAGTTTGATCTAAAAGCTTAAATTTGATCTAATTCAATCTAATATAAAATAATTTAGATTGAATTGGTTTTTTATTTTAGTTTTTTTTAGAAAATAATAAATATAAAATAACATGTATAATAAATATAATAAAAAATAATTAAAAATATCAAATATTTAATCTATAAGTCATTAGTGGAAAGAAAAGCATTATGTTCTTGTTTGTTCACATTTTTTATTTTTTAAAAGTAAAATATTAAATTTGTTTTTTTTAATAATGTAATATTGTAATTTGATATGGTAGTCTAGAAAATAATAATGATTGTAGTGAGTAGTTTAGAGAGTAGGCTAACGATAAAGTAGTCTAATAAAAAGTGAAAATAAAAGAAATAAATTCCCTTTATTATAGTTATATATAGATTATATAGCTAAAAGTAGTATATATTACTTTTTTTATATTATATTAAATTAGTGACTACTTCCTTTTAGTAGAGATGTCAAAGTGGGTTAAACTTGGACGATCAACTCACTTAACTTGCCAAAACGAGTTGGGTTTGGTGATTCAACCTTTTAACCTATATAACCCAACCCATATATTTTTTTTGTTAGATGTTTTGATAAATTATTTAGTTAAATATTATTTTATTGGACATAATATTTTATGAAGTATTATGAATTTTGTGTTATTTTTTGGCTTTACTCTATATTTATTTAACTCATGATGATAGTTTCTAAAAAAAATTGTACTAAGACAATTTAGTAAGATAATATTCTTGTGATTGTGATATTATGTTTAGATTGTTTATATTTATTTGAAAGTCAAATTATAGTCATCTATTTCTTGTCATTTAAAAAAAATGGTGGGTTAATTCAATCCAACCCATAATCCATTACAAGTTGAATTGGATTGAGATTTTCAATCTATTCATGCTCGAAAACACAACTTGCAGGATAACCCTTCAGCCAAAGATGAGCTCAAGAATTCCATCTGCAAGCCTTACCAAGTCGTGAACCTAGGGGTGAAGGTGATAACCAGCCCCTTATTTATACTAGGTGTTCTCTAACGGTCTTTCAAAAGTATGTTCCACATGTCAAGTCGTGATATGCTCATTGTGCTCATGTGTCTCTACAAAGTAGTGCCAATATATGCCCCTAACATGTCAGGGTGCAATGAGCCTCCTGCCATATCTGCGTTGCTCACCGTGACACGTCAGGGTGCGATTTCGTATTTGACGCAGACGTAGTGTGCATCCTTGTTTGTCCCTGTTGATGTCAAGAAATCGTCAGGGTTCATAGAATCTTCTTTGGCAAGTCAAGTTTGATAGGTTGCATAAGAAATGATTAGTCTTTCCTATCTCAGTCATCCTGTGAGGTTTATCCAATAGAAGGCTGGTCAGCTTGACCGAATGGCAACCTTATCGACTGGGACATTTTAGCCTCCTCAATCGGATGGTCCACAGCTCTTAAGCGTCAAGCCTATGGACGTGAAAGCTTATAAGAGTCAGTCTCCTCAGTGGGATGATCCACAACCCCCAAGCACTAAGCCTATAAGCATGAGCATTTATAAGAGTCGACCTCCTCGTCCAAACTATCCACAGTCTCCCATGCGTTGAGCCTACGAACGTGAATGTTTGTAGGAGTTAGTCTCCTCAGTCGGACAATCCATAGCGTCCCAAGTATTGAGCCTATAGGTGTGAGCGCTTGTAAGAGTTGGCCTCCTCAATGAAATGGTCCACAACCCCGAAGAGCCAAGCCAATAAGCGTGAACACTTGTGGGAATCGGCCTCTCAACCGAACAGTCCATAACCCCCCAAGCACTAAATCAATGTTTGTCTTGATGACATTTTTAGGCACGCCTATTGGAATGATTAGACTTGCCGCACCTAACCATTGGATATATGCGGCATTGCTCCTTGAGAGGCTATGGGTTGTCCAGGCGAGGAGGCCGACTCCTACAAACGCTCACGCCTATAGGTTTAGTGTTTGATGGGATGTGGATCATCTCACCAAGGAGGTCAACTCTCCTATAAATGCTCGCACCCATAGGCTCAACGCTTAGGGGGCTGTGGATGGTCCCACCGAGGAGGTCGACTCTTACAAACTCTCATGCCCTTAGGCTTGATTCTTAGGGGGCTATGGACCGTCTCGCAGAGGAGGCCAACTCCTATAAGCACTCATGTTTATAGGCTCGGCGCTTGAGGGTTGTGGATCATCCAACCGAGGAGGTTGACTCCCACAAGCTCTCTCAACCTTAGGTTCAGCGCTTGGGGCTGTGGACCGTTTGGCTGAGCAGGCCGACTCCCACAAGCGCTTACGCCATTAGGTTCAAGTCTCGGGGGCTGTGGATTGTCCAACCAAGAAGGTTGATATGTCCCAATTGGTAAGGTCGCCACTCAGCCGAGCAAAGCAACCTCCTTAAGGGTTTGACCTCATAGGATAACCAAGATAGGAACGACCAATCATCTCTTGTGCAACCTATCGAACTGGACCAACCAAAAAAGATTCTAGAAACCCCTAATGATTCCCTAACACCCGACAGGGAGAAACGAGGATGCACATTACAGCTGTATCAAATACTAAATCACACCCTGACATGTCATGGTGAGCAGCTCAAGTGTGGCAAGAGACACATTGCACCCTGACATGTCACGTATTGGCACTACCATGCAAAGACACATGAGCACAGTGTATCATGGTCAGACACGTGTCACCTACTTTTGAAAGACCGTTTAAGAACACCCAATTAGGAATGACCAAAAATCCACTATGAATATTAAATGGATAGCTAAATGGATACTTGTTTATTAACAGAGCGAAGATCAGTAGTAAGGTATCCGTACCCATAGTACCCGCACTTTAGAATTAATTAAATATCCTTAATTATATATAAAGTAAATTACTTTAATTTATTATTAGTATAAATTTTTATTTCAAAATTATTTATTTTTAGTATAAATATATGTTACAAAATTATTTTTTTAGTATAAATATATGTTTCAAAAATATCTACTTTTAGTTTTATTTTGTTTTTTGCTTTTTTGTTTAAAATTTTACATTTTGACAAATATTCACAGATACATGTGAATACCTGCAAATACATATAAAATTCAGGGATACTCGCTTAATCAGTACTCGTATAAATACGGGGCGAGTATTGGATTACTACCTGTACCCCTCCCTACCCTGTTGACATCCCAGCACCTAGTATAATTAAGGGGTTGGTTATCACCTTCACCCCTAGGTTCACGACTTGGTAAGACTTACAGGTGGAATTCTTAAGTTCATCTTTGGTTGAAGGGTTCTCCCACAGGTCGTGTTCTTTAGCGTGAACACAACTTAGTCGTAAAACGAGTCCAACGCAACTCAATTCATTTTTTAGTGACTTAAGAACGAGTTAGATTGGGTTGACCCATTTATCATCTCTATCTTTCAGTAGTTTATGAGTGAACAAAGCAAGAAAGGTAGTACTTACCTTCCAATTTACAGGGTGAAGTTTGACTCTCTTCACACACATTGGGTTGCCCCATTTATGTGCACCCTTATTTAGATGAGGGGACAAAAAAATAATTTAGCTACTTTTAGGGTGACAAACTCACTTTAAATATAAAATAACTAATTTTTGCTATCAATAAAAAAAATTAATAATTAATATTATATATATATATATATATATATAATAAATTATAAATATATTAAAATATTAATCGTTATTTTTTTTATGGATGATTGAGATTAGTAATTTTAAAATAAATTACATTGACACCCCTAAGTTTTTTTCAGATTGCACACGATACCCTTCTTTTTTATATTCCTACACTAACTCCCTTAGTTGTTTGAAAAACATTACATTGACATTCCTTATACATTACACTAACATCCCTTAATTATTTGAAAAACATTATATCGTATATCCTGATAAAGGAAGTTGTTGTAAATATTAAAAAAGCAAGGGGATTATATACAATATGAAAAAATATTAGGAAGTGTCAAAATAATTTACTCTTAATTTTATCGTTGTTCTCTTTAATTTAAGCAGCTATATCCAAAAAAGAAAGTGATTAAGGAAAGACATTTTCTCTGGCTAGGATTAAATTTATTACATAATTTGAAACTAAAAGAAGTTACAAAGGTGTTCATGCATATAGAGGTAGAGTGATCCACGTAATAACAATCCGGCAACTAATTAATTACGACATGGCAAGCCGGATCCAACCAAATATTACAAACTAAATAAACAAAGAAAAATTAGCTACTTATTAATTTTCACTCCCCTAATTAGGCATAATTTACATGACATATGAGAATTATATGCTATGGTTACTTCTTATCTGATTTTCGTTATGATCTCGGGTTTAAAGCTTGGAAACTAATTAATGGCGTTGTTGCACGTACGCTTTAATTTGTAGCATCCATGTCTACCATCTCATGATCACCTGATTCAGCCTGCCCTTCCACGCCGTGAACTTCTGACGTCTGTCCAAACCATTTGTCTATTAAGTGTCGCAACACGGATATACGCTGGTAGGACAAGAACGACGCCACAACCAAAAGTATTGAAGAAACATTGATGATGAACCACGAGATTGAACCAACGAGGATCAACAAAAGTAGCTTACAAACAAGGGCTCCAGAAACGTGGCAGAGACAAAGCCTCAAAATGGGTGAGCGCTTGAAGTTACCTGTTGCAGGAAATGGTATCAGTGCAATGACATAAACAAACATGGCTATAAGGATAAATATCGTGGTTGCATTGTGTTCTTTTAAGGAACTGGTGTTGGTGCCTAGCTTCATTCCAATCAAAGTAAGCAGCTGCCCAGCGAGATAAGCGTAAGCGGTGTGAAGTGTAGAGAAGGATGTGTCTGAGACGAGGAGAAACAAAAAGAAAAATTAGTCACATATAAGAAATTTAAAATAAAAGGTATTTATCTATATATAGAGATCGAGAAAGAACATGAAAGAAGGAAATGAAGATGATATACTAATTAACCCGTCGTACGCAGCATCAACCCCCGTAGGCATTATCTTGAATGGAAGAGAATACACTAGATGACCTGATAAAATGGACCTTGCATAGAAGTAATATTTATACTACTTAGTAGACAAAGTTTAAGACACTAATTACACTAACTTCTCCCAAGATTTCTTGAGATTATACACAACTTTTTTTTTTTTAACATTTATAGCAGCCTCTTATAAAAATACACGTTGTAATGTTTTTAAACAATTAAATGTGTTAGTGTAATATATAAAAAATGTTAGTGTAATGTTTTGCAAACAATTAAAATGATTAGTGTAAGTATAAAAAAAAAATAGTATTAGAGAGAATTTGACAAATTAGTGTAATTTACTCTAAGTTTAATATGCAACCCAATTTTTTCATACACAGTTTAGAAACATTATTATAGGTGTTGTTAGTGTTACTTTTAATTAAGATCGATAGTTCATCTATAACCATTGTCTTTATCTCAATAATTAAAATTAGTAACGGTTATATTGAGATGAAATACTTATTTTAATTAGAAAATAATACCAATAATATCATAACCAAGTTTTGTTTTCCTAGCTTTTATATCCACTTTGTACTTTCTAGATTTCTATTTCTATCTTATCATATTACTCATCATAATTATTTTCTTTTTCTTCCCTTTTTATCTCTTTATATATTCTCTCTTATACTTTGTTTGGTTCAATTGAATTGGTGAAAAAAGAAAATAAAAGAACATACTATTTTCAAATTCTAATGTAATTTCAATTCTTTTGGAAAAGTAGTAAATAGGATAAAGAAAAAGTTACCTATCAAAGTCACATTAAATTTTTTTCTCTGCAATTTGGAGAAAAAATTATGCCAGGAGGAAAAGGTTTTATTAAAATGTCAAAAATACCTTTATTTTGATTTTATTTTATTATAAGTATTTAAATGTCATTTAATATAATTACATTTTCTCTTTTTATGTACCCAAATAAATAAAAATAAAATTTAATTTATTTATTTCTCTATGTTCAAACAACTTAAAAATTGATCCATTTCTATTTACTTGTTTTTATTTTTTTAATTCTTTCTACTTTATTTCTTCTCACATTCAAATAAAATGTTAAGGTGTATATATTTCAAGGTATATAAAAAAATATTTATTATATGACTTAAATATGTTTCTAGTCTTTATAATATACCTGTTTTATGCTTTTAGTCCTTATAAAAATTTTCTTATAGTTTTGGTTCCTATAAAATTTTATTTTATGATTTTCACTAATTAATGATATGACAATCATCTATTGGACAACAAGCTTGATGTTTTTTATATAATAAAGTTTAAAATAAATATTTTTTAATATAAGAGAGACCAATAACAAAAGTTTATAATTTTATAAGAATTAAAAAAATACTATTAAAGACTAAAATAGTAAAATAAAATTTTATAGAAACTAAAAATATAAAAAAAAAATTATAAGAGCTAAAAGCATAAAATGAATATATTATAAAAACTACAAACATATTTATTAAGCCTTACTATATTTGCGTCCAAAGTCAAGTGCCGAATTCATTTGTTGTTTATGAATGCTCCTGGTTAATATCAATATGGACACATCCAAGTGGAGGCCTCTTGATTATTTTAATTCAAATGAGTTAAGGTTTTTACAGTATAAAGTTTTTTATATTATCAATTACTTAAAAGTTTCCTTAAATATAATTTTTAAAATAATTATAAAAACCGATAATTTTATCATTGATAATTAATAATTAAATAATAATATAAAAACTTTAATATTATCATTACATTCTAAATTTAATTAGAAGCGCTTGTCGAACGTAGAGTCGGAAAGTTAGCGACATGTTTTAGTGGGTGTCCCCTCATGCTTTTTTATGATTTTAAATTACAGGACCTTGAGAGGCATGTTTTAGTGGAAGTTCCCTCAAACTTTTTATGATTTTAAATTATCTATAATGTGGGGAGTTTGAGTTTGTGGCGAGAGTTCTCAATCGTTTTTACTTTTTACCAATTATCGGCTATGGTTTTAAATTACATATCGGCTATGATTTTAAATTACATATCATCGGCTATGGTTCTGTTGCTTTTCTTAAAGACTTAAATATTTTTATTATTTTAAGTTAGGTTTCTTCCGCCTCAAAAAAATTAGGCTTCTTATCTTTTTATTATAATATAGTTGCGTACATACCAGCGTGTATTATACTTTCTAAATCAGTCCTGATTAGTTAAATATTTATATTTCTGTAACCATTAGTTCTAAAAAATGACTGGGGAAATTGCGTGGAGATCTCCTAATACTTTTATTATTACGAGGTTGGTCGACAAAGTCTGCCACCAAAAATTTGGTAAGAGTTATATTGTTTTTAATATATATTTATGATATTTGTATAATTTTTTTTATCTCTATTTCTTTCTATTATATTAGTAATTTTATTTTATATGTTTTCTTTTTTTTATTTTTATTTCACTTTTATTATAAAAAACAATACTAATATAATGTGCCAATAAAATTTCTAAATTAGTTAAGAATTTAATTTTTATGCACTTTATGTTATCAACCAATCAGAAATTATGATAAATATAACTTATAAGATAATTATTATAAAAATTAACAAATTTATCATATATATTAATTTGTGATTAAATAATAGTGTAAAATTCCTTTACACTATTATTAAGCATTTAGGTTTCTTGTTGTTTGTTATTTTATTCCATTTTAATTTGGTAGTTTGATTATGAAATTTCTTTGTTTCTATATTTTCGAAATATGAGTGTGTGACTTGTTTTATTGATAGTACAGAACATAAAATGGATCAGCATGGAGTATTTTCTCATTAAGTAATTGCATAGCCGATCAAACATATTATGTCTTGATGAAGTTGGCCACAAAAATTGTTAATTGACCAATAGTTATAGCATAAGCTTATCAAGCATCCTCACTCATAAAGGCTTTGGAGTGGTAGTATGAGATGAGATAAAGTGAAGTAGAATGATATTTTATTGTGTAAATTACTAAAACTATAATAAAATAAAACGATTCTTGACATGAATCTCATCTCATTCTATTTAATCTTTAATTTTAATTTTTGTTTCTCTAATTTGAGAGATCTAGAATGGAATAAAAATCGCCCATATTATCATAACAATTTTGCCCATTTTACATTAGCTTTCAAAAAAATACATTAGCTCGAATACAAAGCCGTGATTTTATAGGGAGAGAACACCAGCTGTATTCATCCAAATCAAGATAGATAGATCTACATATAGGCTTATCATAGAGGGTTCTAAACATAAGGGACTGGTACTTCACCATCAATGGTGTGTGTGTGTCCCAAGTTATTCCACACAATTTTGGACGCATCAACCATGTCGGTCTTGCTCGGCTGTTGATAGGTGTGTGCTTTCTTTGTCACACCCATTCACGGGGTCATGTTCATCCACTACCTTAGCCACCACAGTACTCCCATTTGTCCCTTTTCTCCCCTCACACTTTAATTATATCATTCGCACGTGCACCATCTATAGATTAAATTTTATTACTCCGATAATTTGGACGCAGTCTGAGGTTGTGAATGAGACTTCATAGGCAGTACTCCTAGACTCTAGCGTTATTTATTTATTTAAAGGTTTAATTACTTTAATTTTTGGTCCCTATAGTTGTGTAAACTTTATTATTTGGTCTCTATAATTAAAAATAATTTGTTTTAGTCTCTATACATGCACTTTCGATATCGTTTTGATCCTTGTCACTTTAAATCACCACAAATTAAATAAAAACGTCAGAAAATATCAATTTATGGTAGTTTTACACCACCAATTTTTATTTTGTGATGATTTTATTTCATGAAGTTAAGACACACTTGACGGTAGAGACAAAATAGATATCGAAAGTACATATATAGAAACTAAAATAAATTATTTTTAACTATAAGGATCAAAAAATAAAGTTTGTGTTACTATAGGAACCAAAAAGGTGGTTAAACCTTATTTAAATAAGACTAAATTAGAATAATAAAATTACAATTGATTTCGTTCTATGCTTTCTAAACAATGAAATAGAAGCTTTATTATGCTTCATCATGAAATATCCAAACAATCAAATGATATTTTTAATCCATTTTTTCAGCTCCTTTTATTTCACTCCATTTTAATATGTTCAATTCAGTCTAATATTATACTAGAGAAAATATATTTTTTTAAATAAAAAAATAAAAGAGAAAGAGAGAGAGAAAGAAAGGAAGTAAAATAAAACATGAGAGTGAGCAGTTAATCTTGTGGTAGTTACTTATTAAAAATTAAGGATAAAAATGTCCAACAAAAAGTATATACCAAAGTTACTTATTAAAAATTAAGGATAAAAATGCTTAACAAAAAGTGTAAACCAAAATGAGATATGCTCGTTATAATAACTAGGGGAAAACCCATTAGGATTAGCCTAGTAATGGAGGGTTGAGGTAGATTGTATGAAGTTATAAGTTCTAACTTCAGTGTTGTCATTGTACACACACAAAAAAAAAAAACTAAGAGAAAGAGAGACACTCCGTGCAACAATAGTCTCGCTTTGGTCGTCGATTTTCAGCTTAGGACATGACTTGCAACAACAAAATTTGGTTATGGAGCCTCTCAATCAATTCAACGAGACGAGGATGAAGTTGTTTTCTTTCTTTGGTGCCAGAGCATATCCCACACAGAACCGCTTCTCCTTCGCCATTGATTTTCTCTTTAGAATGGCCACTGGTCAATGCTCATGCAATGTTGTGAATGAATCACATTTGCAAGGAGAAGAAAGAGAAGAACGAGGTTTTGGTGAAATTGGATTGGGGTTCTTTTCCTCCATTGTTGTTTCAACAACTACACATTCAACTTCTGATTCTTTCTCATCATCTTTTGTAGAGAAATCATTGCTCTCTCCATGAGAGAGTTCTAATACCATATTAGAATTTTGAAAAAAGATACTTGTAACACCAATATAGTGTGACCATATATCATAAAGCTCAAAGTAGAGAAGAGAGGTACCATAGGAAAACATTGTGTAATTAATTAAATGATGAAAGACGATGAATGATTACAACATATTCTTATTTAGACTAGTATTATGTGCTTAATTAAGTGAATCTCAATCATTAATTACTTATTAATCAATGTACACTGTTAAAAATAACATGATCCAAGTGATGTTTAACAGTAAGTACAAGATTTAACACCTAGTGTCGAGCTCCACCTAATCAAGAATAGGTTGCTGCCAAAAACTGTCCAAAACAATGATTGTTTCACATCTTTCAATATTTGAATGACAACTTGTGTTTGGATTAAAGTTGAAAAAATACTTTTACAAATTCCAATGCACAATAACAAATTTTATGCACAAAATGAAAACAAAATAAAAATTGTTGCTTTAGAAATAAAAGTATTTTTGAGCTCTTCCAACTAAAATCTAAACATGCACATAATACCACAGTTTAAATAAATAATCATTGTACCGTAGGAGGGTACTATGATACCACTACGGTTTAGTTGTAACCTATGATCGTGTAAACTAATAGTCTGCCATTCGCTTCTAAACCATGCTTCCAAAATTGATATATGATTTGATACTAGTAATAGTACAAAATAAAGTTCATGGATTTCACAACCGATGTCGTGGCGAAAACTGGAAAGTTAATAAGGTTGGAAAGAATCAACTAGATATTGTTAAAAACAAAATACAAGTAAAATTATTAATTATACCTAGGTCTTCAATTTGTATGTTAAAATCATAGGGAATAATACAAGTTATACAACATCATACAGGAAAAGCAAAGAATTCAATTTACTTTTGGACGTAGCATTCATCTACGGGCTACCCTCGTCAAAATATGTGGCATGTCATGGCATAGCAGCATACTAGAAATAGAAGACGATGAAGACTTTGCTTTTTCATCGACATCCTAGTTCAGCTCTCCCTTCATCGCCGATGGTCTTATTTGTGCATAGCTTCTGGAGATCAATGTAACCAATGATAGTGTCCTCGAAAACTGCATTGTCCAGCTTAGCATTATCAAAGGTGGAACCCGACAATACTGAGTTCCTAAATACAGCTCCTTCAAGATCAGCTTTCTCAAAGTTCACACGGTCCAAGACTGCATTTGAGAAGTTCACCCCTGTAAAATATCGTTGGATCATTATTTTGTCTGTTTGGCAAATAGCATGAATCACAACTTGCATGTTGACATAAAATTTTGGAACTCTATTCTATAAAATATCCACAGGCTCACCATATTCCTTTAAGTTAGTGGCAGAATACTTTAAAGAATGAATATACGTAAGTCATTCCACACTCCACAGGTTGGCATAAACTCCGATTTTGTGAAAGATGAATAATATTAAGGAAGTTTTATATCTTTTACCATTCAAGCTTAGTAGATTGCTCTTAACAAAGAAAAAAAAAATATTCATAAATATAATAAGTTCGTGGCGTTCCAAATGTTCAGAATAATTAGATCATTGAAAAACTTGTATTTGGTCATCTATAAAGGCTGACAAACGTAACATTAAGTTGATTTTGCACAAGTAAAAAATGTTACCTTTAAAGCTGGCACCAACAGCATAAGCCTTTGACATTACAACTTCTGTCATGTCAGCACCATCAAACTTAGCATCTGACATGAGTGCTGCAGACAGGGACTTCCCCTTCAGGTTGGATTTTTCATTTGTGAAATCACATTGCCGGAGATCTAATGGTTTGTCATATACACCATTTGCCATACCAATTGTGTTGCCAATAAATGCACGCTCACAGCGATTTGGCTCAGTTGACAATGGGGGAAGTCTCTGCAAGGAAAACATAGGGGGTGATGTATTCTCCCCTCATCTGCTTCTTTTGAAGAGATTTGTAAATCACATTTGTCTTTCACAAATTCAAACTTACATTAACATTTAGAACTGACATGATATGCTACCAAAACGGAATAATTTGAACATTTTATCAGAAGGAAAGAATAAGATATTATGAAATATGCACCATGAGCCTTAAGGGAAAATAGGCCTTGTGCTTGACCGAGGCAGGTCATATCTACAAAGTTGTGAAGGACATCAATCTGAGGTTCTTAGGATTTATCCAAAAAGCCGCAGAATTAAACAATGAAAGAAATGTTTCTGAATTCTGATGACAGTCTAATTTTAACCAAACTTGTAAATAGGCTTCCTAATCAAACCCCATGTATAGAGGGAACCATCAACCATTACCTCAAGTGTCCTAACATGTCAAAACCCGAGTGTTGTAATTTGAACATACCTGTTGCTTTCCACTAAATTTTAACCATTACACCATACATCCTCAAAACCACAAGCTATCCATCACTCCATCCTATGGTAAGTAGGTAACCAAAGAAAAAACAACTTTTCATCTGTAACAACAGATGTGTTGATATCATGTTAGCATGGAAAGAATCAAAAGATACATTGAGAGCGAAACCGCTTCATCTCTTCCAACCTCAGTTGATATCTCTTCACAGTAAAATCTGTGTCTACTGCCAAATTGCTATTCGTTCCTCGAAGCACCTAACAAGTTCACTACCTATCATACCCAATGTAACCTGCTTTGGTACCCTAATTAACAAACAAACAAGCGGCCTCCTTTAACTTTTGTTTGCTAATCTCTCAGCAAATGAAAATTCATCTATGGAACTTCCTCCTAGAGTATAGACCTAAAAATTGAGGATATTAGCTTCCGAGAACAAACGAGCTTAACAGTGAATATTGGGAATTTAAGGTAGATCAATTCCTTCCAACATTTTTTGTCAAAATATGCAGTTTACATGACTGCAAGCAAGTGAAGAAACCCCAAGAACCTAGCAGTGTATTAATTATGTGGTTTTTTTATTGGACTTCCATAGATCAAAATATGTAGGAAAAATAAGATTCCTAGCAAATGCATTTAAGATTTAAGCTCATTTAAAACCTGGGTAGCAGCAGTAACGGGAAATGCAGCAGAAGTAACGGCGCAAGCTGCGAGAATACCACAAGCCACGCTCTTGATTCCGTTGAAATTAAATAAACCTCCCTTATTCTGAGGTCCATCTAATTCAGCTACTCCTACAATAAACAATATACCCTACATAACATCGGTCATACTACTCTTTTTACTAACAAAACAAATTTCATTATCTAGCTTTCATGCGGAGATTAAGAGGGAAAAGCATCTTCACTGGATTTTGATAGCACATAGGTAGGTTGGAAGCAAATTACTGAGCATTCTATCATATAATCCAACAAAATAAGAGAGAAAGAGTTAGACCAGAGCAAGAAATTCTGAGTGTTGAAGCTGAAGGGGTGAAACATGGGCGTTTCGTTGAGCAATTGGGTATGGAGAAACCGTTTCGTGGGAGCGGAATTGAAACGTTGGCCATTGTTGTCTCTTCACTTTTGGAACTTCCAGACCACTCCGCCATCGCTTATCCGTGGATAAATATGCTACGTGGCATGACACGTGGCACTACATCATTGCTTGCTTCTTATGGGGTACTTTTATTAATTAATATTAAATATTAATTTTAATAAATCAATTACAAGTTAAGGTAGAATAAATAATATTATTTATGTTTCTTTTTAATTGTCATTTAAGATTTTTATATATAAACTAAGAAATATAATGAATTTTCTTATTTTTCATAGAATGATTTTGAAGTTTTTTATTGTACCATTTCTCATTTTTCCTCTATAATAAATGCATACTAGTTGTAAATATGTAAATTAATCAAAAATTAGGTGAGAATAAGGGTATAATTGACAAAAAAGTAATTAATATTATCTTAAGCTTTAAAAATGACAGATAAATATAAATAAAAAATTCTAAAAAATTGACCATTAAAAAGAATTAGAGAGAGTATATGCATATTAAACTCTCTTAATAATATGTGCATATTAACAATGGAAAAATATGTACAAAACCTTAATGTTATGTGATACCTAGAAAAAAGAGAAAGAGAAAAGTATAGACATAATAGATGATATAATGTATCACCTAGCATGTAGATCAATTGGTGACAAAGAATTGTTTTAGCTTAACTAGTGAAGAGTACTTGTGGTCCCTTCTCACATTGTCTAATCATATTTGAACATGTGTCCTTACTTGTCACGTCAAATAATAGTAATTATTTTTTAATATTGCATTTAAATACTAGAGACTTATTAACAACTTTTGTTTTATTTTCATTAATTATGATACTAATTACCTTTTTTAATTATGATGCTAATTATCTCCCTTAAGAGTTGTATTGTGTAGTTGAGCCTAACTTTGTGTGTTTGTAAATTTTTCATCACATCATATACTATCACATCACATCAAACAACCTAATTTTTTTAGTAATTATTTTATTTTTTAATTTTAAATATATATATATATATATTCACTGATTTTCCTATTTAAATACTTCATCAACTTTCTCATTAAATAATTCTCACATTTTTTTTTATTTTAGATTATGTTTATTTATTTTGAAGTCTCAATTGTTTATAAATTATTTATTTTAGCAAATTAAAAATATTTTTTTTTTAATTTTCATTATATGAACTAAAAGAGCAATACTAAATTGAGTAAATAATATAGTTAAATAAAATTTTAACATTTCAAAATATTTATAATTTTTATTTTTACATTTAATTTGTATTTCAATTTTTTTAAATTTGAATTTATAATTAAGTTTTTTAATTCTTAATTACAACAATATATTTATTACATACTTTTTGAATAAATTATTAATTTGAATTTGGCATTAGTAAATTCTATGTAAATAAATTAAATTTTTTTCTTCTATTATTAAATAATAATATGGAACTTTTTAAAGAGTTTAATTGCTATGCACTGTCAGTATAAAAACTTTTACACTGTCAACCAATCAAAAATCAATTTTAGTATGACTTTTAGAATGTTATTATCAAAGTCAACAAACTTACCATACATGGTTGGTTGTGATTGGATGACAATGCAAAACTGCTTTATACTGTCAGTGCATAGCTTATTTTCTTGTTTTTAAATATTCATCTTTTGTAATTAATAGTTAAGTTGCAAATCATCTTTGATTGTAGTTGATATAGAAGCTTTTAAATATTTTATCTTCTATGAGGTTAATTATTGAATTAATTATAGTTTATCCGTTTTAATTATGTTTTCAAAATCTTTATTTCACAATACTAGTTGATAAGTTGCATTTTTATGAATATTTTGTGATGTACAATATACACTTTATATTGTAAAAGTATATAATAGTATATCATATATTTTATAAAAAAATAGTTTATCATATTGTATTTCTTTATAATAATATATTATATCTAGGTGAGACATGTAGGTGGCATAGATAAGTAGCATTTTGTATATATCTTTTAGTTATAATTAATATATAAATATATAATACAATATACATTATTTATAATAAAATAAGGATATAGGAAGAATAATACATTATAAATTAATAAATAAACAATATATTTAAATGAATAATCACATTTGGATATAAGAAGAATAAACAGACACATTTCATCTGAACCAAAACAAAAAAAGACATATTTCATATAACAAGGAAATTGAAGGGTTTATCTCTCTATGCAACCCATTTTCTATTTTCTCTTTCTAGAAAAATCATTTTATTAATTCAATTATTATTAAAAAAACGTAATTTATCATAATTAATTCAATTTTTATTAAAAAGGATAATTTATATCATAATTAATTCAATTAATAAAAAAGGTAATTAGTATCATAATTAATGAAAATAAAACAAAAGTTGTTAATAAGTCCCTAGTACTTAAATGCAATATTAAAAAAGTAGTTGTTATTATCTAACATGGCAAGTGAGGATACATGTCTAGATATGATTAGAAGACGTGGGAGGGAACATTGAAACCCCTAACTACAACATGCACTAAAGGGATCACCAAAAAAATAATGAATGTCAAATAGGTGTTTATAATATATGGGCGTCTAAATATCATTTTTGCTAAATTGCGCTTTTGGTCCCTTTATAATTCTCGAGTTGCAATTTTGGTTCCCTTTTTTAATTATGTGGTTTTATTCCTCTAATATTTAAGAATTCAAAATTTTGGTCCCTCTATTTTAATTTTGCTATTTTAGTCCCTAAATTTTAAAAATTCGCAATTTTAATCTAACCGTTTAATGTCCATTCGTTGATTGTTAATGTCTTAATGTTGACTATAATGTGGCATTAGTTTATTAAATATTATCTACCATGTATTCATTCTAATGTCACATTAAAGTTAATATTAAGGCATCAACAGTCAATAGATAAACATTTAACAGTTAATTCAAAATTGCAGATTTTTAAAAAATTAGAGGACTAAAATCACAAAATTAAAAACAGGGGGACCAAAATTATGAATTTTTTAAAATTAAAGGACTAAAATCGGGAAATTAAAAATAAAGGAACTAAAATAGCGAACTTTTAAAAATTAAAGAACTAAAATTACATAATTAAAAATAAGAAGACCAAAATTATGAATTAAGAATTATAGGGGATCAAAAGTACAATTTAACCTATCATTTTTCATTAACTATATCTTGTCTATAAAGATTATTATTAACTGTAGTTGTTTGCTATCATAAATCATATCAAATCAATTAACTAATATTTTACCTTACCTTCGTGATAATAATGCCTAACTATAGTTGAATCCTAATATTTTTGTAGCAACTATTTTGTAAACCAAATCAACATAATTATATAATTTAAAAAAATATATGAAATAAAAAATACTTTAAATGAAAAGTTAAATTATTCAAATATTATTACGTGGTATAAGGCAGGTTAACAATTTTGTGTGTGTAAAAAAGTGGTAGAATAAAGAGGTATTCTTATACTACTGAGCAAGACATCAATGACATATTCAGCTTGCTAGTAAAGATTCACCCAAAAAATTAGTGTACAGGCCTAAACTACAAGTACTTTTACCTTATTACAACTATTCAACTAGCTCTTAAATGTCAAAGAATCTTCCTTACAAAATCTTGTTTTACATAAATATTGCAAGGAAGGATAATTTTATTTCTTTTAAAATTTTGATGCCTTGTCTTTTGTAAAGTTCTTTTATATTATCAAATAATTAAAAATAACTAAATATAATTTTTAAATTAATAATTATAAAAATTAATATTTTTAATTATATGATAAATTATAATTAAATAAAAATATGAAAAATCTTTATATTATTAAAATATTTTAATTAAACTAAAAAGAACCAAAAATAAGAAGTGTTAATTTGGGTTGACTATAATTAATTAACAAAAACTTTTTGTTTTTATTTAGAAATTTGTTTTTTATAAAATTTAATTTCTATGCATTCACAATATGATTTTTTTTATGCAATATTCGATAGGAATTCATTTATTATTACATTATATTCATGAATAGACATATGTGGTGATAGGATAAAATGAATATATATATATATATATATATATATATATATGTTTTATCATCTTGTGAGAAAATAGGCTATGCATTGATAATGTAAAATAGTTTTATATAGTCACCCAATTATAAATTATCATATATGATAAGTTTGTTGACTTTTACAATAATTACTTTAAAAGTCATATTAACAATAATTTTTAATTGGTTGACAGTATAAAATTTTTTACAATGACAACACATACCGGTTAAATTCTTATCTTATATTGTCTTATATTTTTCACCTCTTTTTGTTGACTTTTTATTACATCATTTATGGTATTTTTCATTATTTTCTTTTTTTGTTTTCTCACTCTCTCTTTCTTTCCACCCATTTCTCACCGAATGAGTACCCTGTATTTGGGTTGCGTGATCTGAGAAGAGAGAGACACAAAAACAGTGGGTTCAAATTTGTTTGTTTAGAGAGAAAGAGATGGAGGGAGAGAGAGCGTGCTGGGACGGCATGGCGAGGTGGCTAGGGGCGAACTTGGCGACCGCTTTCTTCGCTTCCCTGGAGCGCTGTTCCTGCATCAATCTCTCCACCGACGACCACGATGACGCTCTTCTCATCCTTCCTTCCGATCCCTCTCCCACCAACTCAAACGACGTCGTCAACCTCCCCGTCTGACGACACAAACGGTAATCTGATCACTCCTCAAACCCTTTCACTTTTCTCCTTCCATCCGAATCACAATCTGTAATTATATATCTTCCTCTTGGTCGGTTACTCTTTTGTTGTTTATATTCTTGTTTGGTTGGGCTGGGAATGACGTTGCTGTAAAATGGGAAAATTGGATCACAATTTGTATTGTTTAATACCCAACGAATCCAGCGGATGATTCGAACCATACCTTCATAATTAATGATTTGGTCTTTTTAAGGTTTTAATATAAGTTTACTTTAGCTTATTTTAAAAAATATTTGTTTATTATTATTATTATTGCAAATAGAAACTGTGATTAGCTGGAATTCAATCTTTTCCAAACACAAGCTTAGTGTGGGAAATTGAACAAAATGTTGATCAAAATAAAAAATGCAGCGGCTGCTTATGTTCGACCAAGTGCCTTTTCCTTTTGGTAAGCCTAAACCATGTTTTATTAGTAGATTTCTTCCTTCTAATAAACAGATCCTAAATAATATTATCTCTATTTTTTTTATCTGTCCTTTATAAAGAAGAAATTGGTTTATATTTATTTGTCATTTGAAATTTTAAGATTGTATTAATTATTATTTGAGAAAAATATATGCATTGATACTGTAAAGTTTTTTTACACTGTTATCTAATCACAAATTATCATATATGATAAATTTGTTAACTTTGATAATAATTATATTAAAGGCCACACTAAAATTAGTTTTTAATTGGTTGATAGTATAAAATCTTTTACATTAATAGTACATATCTATTAAACTCTTATTATTTTCTTAACTACACTTTTATATATATATATATATATATATAAAGAGTTTAATTGTTATGTACTGTCAATGTAAAAACTTTTACACTATCAGCCAATCAAAAATTAGTTTTAGTGTGATTTTTTGGGTGATTATTATCAAAGTTAACAAAATTACCATACATGGTGTCGCAACTGGGGTCGTGGCGGGACGACAAAAAATATTTAAAAAATAGAGGAGTCGCCACCAATATTTATTAAGGAAAAACATTGGAAAAACCTAAAAGAAAATGGTCTACAAAATCAAATTTTGGGTTCAGGAGTCAATTACGTGCAAGGAAGGTATTGGTAAAAAAACCAAATTAGTATTTAAAAAAAGATTTTCAGAATAATGTCGAAAAAAAACATTTTACCAAAATGGATTGTTTTAAGATGTATAGAAGGTGCCAATGGTAGTGGCGCCATACAAAAAAAGCAAGCGCTGATTTAACCAGCGCCACTTGCAAGTTTGACCAACATGGCATTTTTGTCCTATATTAGAATGCGCTGGCCAGAGCAGTGTCTTCTGTACATGAGATGATATTTTGTCTTTTTAGACAGGATTTGTAAAGTGGGACGCGACATATTTTATCTTATAGTAGAAGGCGCTAGTCAGAGTAGTGGCTTTTATGCTGATCAAAGGCGCTGGTCAGATCGGCGCCTCCTATACAACCGTTAGGCACCCCTTGCACCAGCGACACATGATATTTACTTAAATGAAAAATTAACTACATGTTATTTAACTTTTAAATTATTTAAAAAAATTATAGTGTAATATTTCTTAACTAGGTTACTAATATGATAAATTATTTAAATCATAATTTGTAAATCATAAATTGACAATAATTTTTTTTAATTTCAAATTATGATCTAAATTATAGCTACACATTTATATATATATATATATATATATATATATATATATATATATATATATATATATATATATATATATATATATATACACACACACATCATAAATTAACTCAAAACAATATAATAACTTAGTGGAATTTTTAAGGGACAACACAATACTGTATTAAAATTAAAAACGTAAATTTCACTAAAACATAGAGGTAAGTCTAACTTAGTGAAATTTACGTTTTTAATTTTAATACAATATTGTGTTGTCCCTTAAAAATTTTGTTAAGTTGTTATATTGTTTTGGGTTAATTTATGATGTGTGTATAGATATATATATTTTTCATATTGATAATGATTTAAGACTATTGAGTGTTGATTTGAGACTTGTTTATTGTTTTGTGGATAAAAAATTAAGATGGGATTTTGCAGGTGCTGTAGGTTAGGTTGAGATTAATAAAACACTTTAGCCAATTGAATTTCATTTACAAATGATTAGTTTTTAGTATAATGCGGTGCATTCAATTGTTTTTAATTTTATCAACAAATTACGTCTTTTTTCTTTGTTTAAAAATTATGTTTAAACCAAAAATAATAATTAGATAAAATTTTACATAGATGAAAAAATAGTTGTATTATGTTTTTATGGTTAAAAATAATTTTAATATATTTATATAAATTTATACGTTTTTAAGTTATGTATATATATTAAAAATATATAATTTTTAATATACATGTTTTACGTTATGTATAAATATATATTTATATAAATTTATACGTTTTTAAGTTATGTATATATATTAAAAATATATAATTTTTAATATACATGTTTTACGTTATGTATAAATAAATTGTTATGAATTTATGATTTACAAATTATGATTTAAATAATTTATCATATTAGTGACCTAGTTAAGAAATATTACACTATAATTTTTTAAATAATTTTAAAGTTAAATAACATGTAGTTAATTTTTTATTTAAGTAAATATCATGTGGCGCTGGTGTAAGGAGTGCCGGTTTGACCAGCGCCTTTGACCAGCACAGAAGGCATTGCTTTGACTACGCACTTTCTACTATACGACAAAATAAGTTGCTTCTTGCTTCACAAATCCTGTCCAAAAAAGACAAAATATCATCTCATGTACAAAAGACACTATTCTAACCAGTGCCTTCTACTACAAGACAAAAATGTTGCGCTGGTCAAACTTGCAAGTGACACTGGTTAAATCAGCACATTGCTTTTTTTGTATAGCGCCACTACCACTAGCGCCTTCTATACATCTTAAAACAACTCATTTTGGTAAAATGTTTTTTTTCCTACATTATTTGATAATTATTTTTTTTAAATACTAATTTGGTTTTTTTACCAAAGATATTAGCACGCTACAATATCCGTCATAAAGGCGGTTACCTCTAAATTATTAAGCAAATTATTAATGACTTTTAAAATATTTATCTCACCCTATAAATAATTGCAAAGAATAATTTTTTATTATTATAAAAAATATTTTCATTTTATCTTAAATTTGATTTTTTTTGAGATCGACAAGAGTGGGCCCCTGCTCCTATATATCTCACGATGCAATGAAGAATCAGACTCACATAGTTCTTTTGTAGAAAATATTTGTCTGTTGTCATTTTTTAATTTTGTTTATTAAATTTTAGGAATTTTGAACCGTCATGACTCATACGTCCTAAAAATAGAATCAACAGAGGTGTATACCCAAGTCAATCCATTAAAGCAAATTAATTTTAGTTTAACATTTTTATTTTATTTTATTTTACCTTATAGAGGAGTCTTAAGACACCAAGTTGTTGCAACTTGTGTCTTAACATCTCAGGATTAAGATATTACATATAATTAATCCTTTTCTCTAAGATATTTTAAAAAATAGAATATTCCTAATTAAAAATAACAATAAAAACATAGAGAAAAAGTAATAATAACAATAATGTTTTTATTTTATTTTTACAGTAATTTAATTTTAATTTAACATTTTTAATTTTAGAGAAGAGATTAAATACATCAAGTTGTCACAACTTGTGCCTCAAAATCTTATGATTAAAAAGATGTCACATCCAATTAATTCTTTTCCTAAAAAAACATAATTAAAAATAAAATATTTCTAATTTGAAAAGGACGTACAAAGAATAAAATTTAACAATAATAACAATAATAAAAAAAGGCAATAAAACATATATATATATATATATATATAAGATAGACAAATTTATCTTAAAATGACAATTTGTGGCGAGCACAAAACAATCCACCACGCGCTTCTAGTAGAAGCTCCAAAAGAGGAAAAAGAAAGAAAAAAAATATAATAATAATAAATTTAACTTTCGTAGGCTCCATGCTTTGCATTAAGCCTATAATTAATGAATTTTTGGCTTCTTTCATTGCTTGGTAGGCACCTCTTTACATAGGGAAAGGAGAAGATACATGGGTATAAATTGTCCAATGTGAGACTTCTAAGTGAAGGGAAGGTAAAAGGGAAAGAATGTGGAACTTGACCTTTTTTATGATTAAATGGCCCACTTTAGAGTTTATTTTCATCAAGATAGAAGTTGCTTTTGATTTTTGAGATAGAGATATGAGTTGTAGATCTTTCTACAAGCTTTTCAACGGTGCAAGGAACACCTCAAACGGACAAGTATAACTCAAGATACGATATTGTCTTTCCATGGTATTCATCATAAAAAAGATCTTTTTTTCCTTCAAAAGTTCTCTTATTTCTTTTTTTCCTTTTTTTTATATTTTATTTTCATTTACTCGGACAAAATTGGATGTTCACACATGATAGGTTGTGATTGGATGACAGTGTAAAACTATTTTACACTGTTAGTGCATAGTCTATTTTCTCTAAAAAAAAGAGAAAAAAATAGGTTATGCATTAATAGTGTAAAACAATTTTACACTTGTCATCCAATTACAATTCACCATTTGTGGTATATTTGTTGACTTTTACAATAATTATCTTAAAAGTCATATCAACGGTGATTTTTTAGTGGTTGACAGTGTAAAAATATTTACACCGACATTGTATAGCTAATAAACTCAAAAAATAATAGTCTATGAAATGTCCAATTAATAGGTGAGAGACATAAATGACATACTAGAAAATTACAAATAGTATTAACATAAACAAAGAAGCTAATTGCTTTTTTTAATTTATGTGCAACAACTTTAATCCTATGTTTATTTGAATGAAAAGAAAATAAAGAACGAGAAAAAATTACAAAATTTAAATTGAAAGGGGAAAAAAAAGAGTAGAAATCTTGAAATATTGTTTCTTAATTTTTTTTCTCCTTATTTTTAATTAAAGAACATATTATTTGTATTTCCTTTTTTCTTTCTTTTTATCGTTACGGGAACATAGTACAAACCATAAATTAAAAACCGGAGGAAATACTATTGAATGCTGATGCTCTACCGGATCCGTATGATGACGCCCAGAAATTTAGATAGTAATTAGACTGACTTTGTAGTCCATGCAAAATAATTTGCAGCTAAAAGAGCCGGTTTTTTTAACCATCTAGGTTAATTTTCTTTTGTAATTACCGAAATAGGGCAGATTTTAAAAAATTATTCAAAATAGGATAAGTCGTGAGTGAGAGATACAACTTTTAAATTAAAAGTCGTTAGTTTATCTATGACTTTCATTTTTTTAAATTATTTTTTAATTAAAGTTGTAACTCGACACACAACTTATTTTTTTAAACTTTTTTTAATGAAGTTGTAACATGAAATAAGACTTCTTTTTTCTAATTTTTTAAATATTAAAGCCGTAAAATGGTTCACAAATTTCATTTTAATTTTTTATTTTATTTATCCTCTATCCTCTCTCTCTATATACTAGTGCAACATAGGAACTCTGTGCCTATGTGAAATTAGTTAAGAGAAATTACAGTAATTGGTTATCAGAAGTTAAAAAAGAAAGAAAAAAGAAAATAAAGATTAGATAAAAAATAAATCAGTTATATAATATATAATTAAAGTGGTGGGGTAGTTTTGCTAAGTAGTTGAAGGTTAAATGAGTCCAAAAAAATGTGAAACCAAAACAGGTGGTATTCCCTTTATATATAGTTATAGATAAATTAGAATAACTATCTTGAACGAAAATGTTTTTAATTGTTATTTTTCAACGAGAGTGTTTTTAGCTACCATTTTTTAATAAGAGTGTGTTTAGAAATTTTTTAATATCTTATCTCTTTCAATATATCATTTTCAAAATCTTTAGTTTTAAATTATATTTTAATATTTAAAAAAAAGATATTAATAATTAAAAATTAACATTGTATTACAATAATTATTTATTATAAATTTAAAATATAATTTATATGTTCAAAAATATTTATTTATTACTAATTTTAATTATAATATATTTTCTATATTCAGAAGTATTTATTTATTATAAATTTAAGTTATATAAACTAAATATTTAATCTGTGTAATGCATTTGTTAAAATATTAATTTTAATTAAAATTTTAAATTAGTTTTAATTAAAGTCGTAAAACAGTTCACAACTTCCTTTTAATTTTGAGTTCTCTGCTCCATTGCCTCTTGAGATGGAAAACAAGTGATTTGAAGGAGAGTAAGGTTGTGTTTGGATAAAGAATTTAAAAATTTCAAAGAATTTGGATACTTGAAACCAATGTTTTAAAACTCGGACCGGTCATTGACTCGGTCAAGGCACTGGGTCAATGGGTCAGTGGTCGAACCGGTGGGTCACTAATTAAACCGCATGACTCGGTTTTTATTAAATAATTCAAAAAAAATTATAACTTATAATGTTTTTACTTAATCTTTTTTCAAACATGTATATATCATAGTAACAAGTAACAACACTTGTTACATGGTAAAAGCTCCCACGTAATATTGCCACAGCACGTGAAAAGCATAAGTGGCCAGTCTTCTCTTAAATATCTTAATAGATGGTAAAACTGTAAAAGACTAAAGGCTCTTTCTTTTACGGGCATATCAGCCATCAATCACATCAAAATGCAAAGGGAATAATATTAGTTGAGGATCAATTCGATAACTCCGTTGTGCAAGGTGAGTGTTGGCTGTGTTGCAAGTCTGTAAGGTTGAGATTGCTGGGGCGTGAGTGTGACGAGTCTACAGAAAGGAGTCATAACTATGCTGCAAAGGTGAGTTTCAACTGGTTGAACAGCGAGGTGGGGAGCAACTGCATTGCAAAGGGGACATAGCTGTGTGCGTCGACGGTAGGACAGCGGGATCTATCTCGTGGGACGTCAGCGGGGACTGGTTGGAGCGAGATCTATGATTAGTGGTTCGAGTCGTTAAAATCTGGTGGGTCACCGGTTTAACCATCAAATCAGACGAGTCTCACCGGTTCTCTCCGAGTCAATTGCGTATCCGATCCAACAACATGCTCGGACCGGCCACATCTCCGGTTCCCGGTCCGATCGGTCTGACTGGCCGGTCCGAGCCGAGTTTTTTAACATTGCTTGAAACTTGAATTGCTTATTTAAATTTCATTCATTTATTAAATGCTTTGTTTGGATAAATCAATTCAAAATTTTCAAATTTCAAATTCTAAGTTTGGATATGACATTTTAATTTTCACCATATACAAAATTTAATTTTTAAATATATATATAAAAATTGAAATTTTAATATTAAATTTTTTAGAAAATAAACGTTAGTTAATTTTTAAATAGTTAATAATTCACAAATAATTTTACTATTAAATAATATTTAATAATTCAAAAATAAAAATATTGATATTTTTTACATCAATATTGATAAAGAGAAGAAAAGGGAAAGAAGAGAAAAAGGGGAGAGAGAGGGGAGGGAGATGAGACAGAGAGGAGAGAAGAAAAAGAGTGAAGAGAGAGAGATGAGAGAGAGATGCCATAGAGAAATAGAAAACAAAAAGAGAGGAGACAGGGAGAGGAGAGAAAAACAAGAGAGAGAGAAAAGAGAGAGGGAGAGGGGAGAGAGAAAATAGACATAGAAGTGAGAGAAAGTGAGTATAAAGAATTTCAAATTTTTTCTTTTTTGTTAGAATTTGAAATTCTACAATTTTAGGTAATCAAAATACCTTCATAAATTGCTAGAATTTCAATTTTTTACCAAATTTCCTATCCAAACAACATATTTTACCACAAAGTATTTTAAATTCCCTATATAAATGAATTACCTTCTTAAAATTCCTCATCCAAACACAATGTAAAGGTGTGAAAAATTTGATGTAAAAGGCCATGACATGAATCATGTAAGACTGAGTTTTCATTTGATTTGTATTGTTAAATTGTAATCTAGAAGTAATTTGATTGGACTTTAGGTTGGTAGAGCTCGTTTGACTATCTAACTGGGTGTTAGTTTTGTATTGGACTTATATAGAATGTTTGGTTTAGGAAAGAAAGTGAAAGAAAAGAAAGATGAAGGAATAAAAGAAGAAGGAAAAAAAAGAATGGAAAGTGGAATGATTTTTTAGTGTGTTTGGTAAGAAAGAAAATGAAAGGAAAGAAAGCTAGATTTTTCTCTCTTCTTGTTTGATTGTATAGGAAGTGAAAGAAAGGAAAATAGATATATGTATGTAAAATGACATAAGTACCCCTATAAAAAATAAGTGTAATTATTAATTTTTGAGTAAGAAATATATTGGGAAGAATGTTTTTTATGTTTATCATAGAATAAATTAAATAAAAATATCTTTTTAAATAAATAAAAGATTGATGAGATTTATCATGAGATTTATCTTTTTTTTTATTTTAAAAAATTTAATTAAGAAGATAAAAAAACCTTAAATATATTTAATTTTATAAACAACAATTAAAATAAAACTTAAGGAGGCAAAAAGATTTAATATTAATTAATTTCATAAACTAATTACAGAGATAAAAAACCTACTGTAACTTGTCCACGTCTTCCATGCTCCATACTCATTGTCGAGGTGGTTGCATATCTCGACAGCGACAGTTGCAGAAAATGGGATCCAGCATAGGCTTTGAGTATTAGGATGAAGGTAACTGGATAGCACTATTGTCTTTTTACATAAAAAATCATCTTTCCTTCCTCTTTCGTCCATATTCAAGCAAAAAGCATCTTGATGTGGGGCCTACCCACAATTTTCTTTCCTTCATTTTTAGAGGAGGTTCCAAACAACTAAACAGATTAAGTTTGGCCCATTTTCTTTCCTTTGTCATTCGTTCCTTCCAATTTTCATAATACCAAACATATCGATAATGTTCAACTTCTATTATTGTTCGTTACTTTCAGGTAACAATTCTTTGAATAAAAAATAAAAGAAAGTCGTGAATTGTTTTACGACTTTAATTAAAATAAATAAAATTAAAAATTAAAATAAAAGTCATGAACCATTTTATGACTTCAATATTTAAAAAATTTAAAAGAAAAAAGAAGTTGGATATCATGTTACGATTTTATTAAAAAAGGTTTTAAAAATAAAAAATCGTGTATCTAAGTTACAACTTTAGTAAAAAATAATAAAAAATAAAGTTATAGATAAATTCACGAAGTCGTATCTCTCACTTACGACTTATCCTATTTTAAGTAATTTTTGAAAATCTACCCTATTTCGGTAATTACAAAAGAAAATTACCCTAGATGGATAAAAAAGCCTAAAAGAGCCCGAATCAGTAAATAGACAACAGAAAAAGTAGATTAAGGAACTTTTAAGGAGGTAAAATATTATTTGGATCTAGACTAAAATATTTTTTTAAAAAAATATTTTATTACTTAAGATAAATTATTATTGTAGTAATTATTAGATAGGGGAGTAGGTGAAAAAAAAATTAATCATGTTTTGGATTTATAAAACATTAATAATTAAAAAAGAGACTAAAACATCAATCAATATAAATGAAGGTAGTATTATGTTATGAACTCGCAACAAATAAATTTGCCCTCAAAATTCAAGATGAACCCCCATTAAATCTTTTAATCATGACTTTATCATATTAAAATAATGTTATATCTTTTTATAATTTTTTGTGTGAAAACAATTAATACTTTATAAAAAGGTATTAAAATTAAAATAAATACATTTAATGTTTTGAAAATTTTAAAAATATTCAATAATTTATTTATTTAGTAAATAGGAAAATTAATAGGAAGATTTTGTAAGATTTAGAATTATTCTTGAAATTTGAGATGAAAAAAATTATATTTCAATCATGGTTGAGTTTAAATTTTATTGTCATATACTTACATGCCCAGGCCCCCTTTAATAATTAAAAGTGAACCTCTAACTTAGTCATTGAATTTGGCAAGCACAATGACTTAAGTTGTTGCATTTTATGAGGCTAAAAAGGGACAAAACTTAGATACTGTGTTGGTGTTGTTATCCAATCAAAATTGGAGATTCATCATGGTAATCTAGAAAATCCTTTAATACATACTATTATTATGCGGATTACCGAGGTGAATCTCTAATTCTGATTAAAGAATAGCACCAACAATACCTTAGGTATTGTATATCAATTTTGTCCACTAAAAAATAGTCCCTAAATCTATAGATTGTCATTCACATGAATCTCTTTGTTAAGTTTAACAAAGCATCCTATGTGGCATGCTAAATACTTGTGTGACATACACATAGCACATTCGTACAATCTACCTAACACGTATGTACAGTTCATGTGTGCAAGGAATATTTTGAAGAGTTTAAAACTACATGTTAAAAGTCATAAACCTTTCAATTTATTCTTTGAATTTGGCACTCGCTATCATATTAATCCTTGAATTTGACGAAATTAAAAAATAGCCCCTAAATTTGTATTTTATTCTTCACATTAGTCCAAATAATAACTTGTGTTTGTTATCTTTAATGGTATCTTTGTGACATACACATGAAATGACCTTTTTGTCATAATCACCAAGGACTATGGTTATGTACCCCCATATCCATTGTGCCTTTACTTTGTGCCTAAAAGCAAAAATAGTAGTTATATGCAGTGTAAAGTGGAGGCACAACAAATATATAGATGTAGAACCCTATTCCTTATTGACTTAGACATGAAGGTCATTCCATATGTGGTCATTCCACATGTGTACCACAAGTGACAAAGACATGAAGGTCATTCCACATGTGTACCCGAGGTGTTTACTAGGACACTCCATTAAAGATAATAAACATGAGTTAATATTTGGACTCATGTGAAAGATAAAACACAAATTCAAGGACTACTTTTTAATTTTGTCAAATTTAGGGATTAATATGATAGTGCCAAATTCAATGACTAAGTTGAAAGGTTTTCAACTTTTAACATCTAGTTTTAAACTCTTCCAAATAGTTCCTGCATACGTGAGTTGTACATGTGTCATTTGGATTGTACGAACATGTTATGTGTATATCATGTAAGTACTTAATGTGACATGTAGGATGCTCCATTGAACTCAATAGAGAAGACTTAATGGATAGACTAACATGAATGATGATTTACAAATTTCGATACTATTTTTTTTTGTTTCATTAAATTCAATGAGTAAATGACAATGAATGCTAAATTCAGGAACTAAGTTAGAGATTTACTTAATAATTAATTAACAACCAAGTGACGGAAGGGAAAGCTTGTCCATATAAAAGAGCGAGCAACAAAATGAACTAGTTGAAAATAAATCATTTTAGGTCAAATTATAATGTGATAAAATTACCTTTAAATTTTGTGTTTATTTCTTTGATATTAAATAATAAATAAATAAGATTTATTTAATCTCGCTGTTTCATTATACAAAGAATCCAAACTTTGCCAATAATAGCTATCCTGTTGATGATGAAAATTTCTTTTGAGTCTTGGTGTTTCAATTTTTAAGTTCAATTTCAAAAAGATAACTTTTCACTTTTATTCTAACAACAAATATATTTTTATATTGGATATTTAGAATCAAACAACCAGTTGGGGGTAACATTCAATATTTCGTTTGTTAAAATTGAATTTAACAATGATCTTGACTTTGTCATTTTTAACAAGTGTTTAAACTTATACACAAAATATTTGAGTCTTAGGTTAATGTAAATAGAATTTCAAGTCAATTTGATATTAGAATGAAACTTCAAAGGTGAATGCATGAACTACAGAAATGCATTTAAAGTGAATTCATAAATGTGTAAGAAAGAAAAATGACTCAAAATGTAAAGCACTTGAAACTTATAAAGAAATGCAGAAATATAGAAATACCTTGAAAAGAAAAGAATAATGTAAAATTAATATGCAAAAAGGATTTAAATAACTCGAATTTAAATACAGGAATGTAACTTTGAAAATAAATAACAGGAATTTCAAAGTACAAAGGAAAATAAATCGCAAATGGAATGTAAATAACAATAAATTTAAAGAAGCAAATGTATAAATCGAAAAAGAAAAATGAAGAAGAAATAAAGATGAAAAGCAATGGCAAATGAAAAGAAATGGCATAAAAGTAGAATCTTGTATTAAACGTGGGTGAAAACGTACATGTTACTTTTTGAACCAATAGCCATATTCAATGTGCAACGTGTAGGTGTTATAGAGATTTAGTAGGATCAGCTATCTAAGATATTGACATTAGGTTCGATTCGAGTGATTTCAATAGATACAAGTAATCACCACTCTTGAATTTGTATTTCTTTGAAATGCTTCATTCAAAATCTTCACTTTTTGACACTTGGCAATTTTCTTCACTTATCTTAGCTATCTAACTTAACTTCAAGCTCAAATTGTCCTTTTCTAGAAAATCTTGTAACTCAAACATATAACTTGGATCAATTCAACTCTAAGTAACATGGTCTTTTCAAGAAATCGAATTTTGACCAATTTAAAAATGATGTTTCCAACCTTAGAAAAATTCTAAATAAACATATAAACTGAGGAACTAACTTAAAAATATAGTTAATAATTAATTAACAACCAAGTGGTGGAAGGGAAACCGTCGTGTCCATATCAAATAGCGAGCAATAAAATGAATTGGCTAAAACCCACTAGGATCAGCCTAGTAGTGAAGCGTTTGGATAGTATACACAAGGTCTTAAATTTTAACCTTATTGTCACCATTGTAAAAAAATAAAAAATAAATAAATTTTTTGGGGTCAAATTATAATGTGATAAAATTACTTTTAAATTTTGTGTTTATTTGTTTTTTGGTTACAATGTGTTTATTTCTTTTATAATAAATAAGATTTGTTTAATCTTCCTGTTTCATTGTACAAAGAATTCAAAGCAATAATTGTTGCTCACCTAATTGCCTTTTGCTACAAGAATTTCATGGCTCGGGCTAGGGTTCCATCCTAGAGTCTGGTTATGATTTATCACTCTTACAAATAGGGGTGTTCACAGGTACGGGTAACCCGTTGACCCGAACCGGCCCAATTAGTTTGGTCAAGTTTTTTTTTTTTTAGCGTTCGGGTTGCACCCAACCCAACCCGTTCAAGTGCAAGTCGGATAACAGGTTTTAATTTACGGACTCGTGTACTCGTTACTCAACCCGTTAAGTGACATTTTATTTAATTTTTTATATATATTTTATATACTAATAATTATTAATTAGTGAATTACTAATACTAAATAAGACAAAGAGTAAAGACACCTCACACACTCGTGAATTCCTATTAATTTTGGATATATATATATACACACACACACACACACACTACATATTTCATGCATATTGTTGTTGTTATTTTTCTCTCGACTCTTGTTCTAAGTTTCTTGTAAGTTTTATATTTATTTTAGAACCAAAAATGATGAGAAACAAAGTCTAAAACTAAATACAATATTTTTATAATGTGTCAAAATTTATAAAAAATTTTTTTTTTTTTAAATATACAGATCCGATTATCCGACCAACACCAACTCGTTAATGACCGGATTGGTTTGGGTTGGGTCTAACACAAAAAAGCATGAACCCGACCCGACTCAAACTATTTTGATCGTGTTGGGTAACGGGTTTGGCCAAACTTGACCCAACCCGACCCATGTACATCCCTACTTACAAGTGTTCATTAAAACTGGAAGACAGCCTAGCCCCGACCATAGAGCGGGACAATCACAGCCTCATCCTAGGTTTTTTCAAACAAATAAACAAAAAAAACGAATTCAACCTTCATTTCTTAAAGGCCAACGCCATGAACCTCTTTTGCCTGTCAAGGTAGAAGAGAGCGATTTTTCTGTTTTTTGTTTTTTTTTTAAAAAGTTAATAGCAAGTGGGTAATATTTTCACGCCCGGTACGAAATCGATTCTCCTGAAACTGATGGCCACAACGGCTGCTGCATGTATGGAACAAAGTTTGCCCTTGCCCTTCGTTCGTGATCTCATCTGAAATTCGAAACTCAAATATAAATTTGGATACTAAATAAGCTTCATATAAGAAAAGTTAGTGAATATGAATTATAATTTTCTCATACCTGTCGAGATATAAATTTGTGCTTCATCATGACCACACTTTTCACATTTCTTTTTGTCCTGTCAAGAGAAAATGACAATAATACGAAAAGAAACACTTGTGGTCCAAGTAAAGATTATGCACTTAATTATATATTGCAGGTTGCATTAACTTTGACAATTGCACCTTCCGTTCATCAACTTCAAACTACATTGATTCCACGCTCTCTTCTGATATCCTGCAAACCACAAGGGCATATAAGGAATTAATGAATTATCACACTGTCATTCTAAGTAATTTTATATTATCAACTAATTAAAAAACAAGTATAAATTTTAAAATAACTATTATAAAAGTTAATCATCTTACCATACATAGTAAATTATGATTAAATGATAATATAATTTTTTTTACACAATCAGTGTATTCTAATTAAATTATATATATAAAAAAAAATACACCTGGTGGATGTAACATGAGCATATTGTATCATACATAGAACACACCTTTATATTTGCATTTGGTCGGTGCCATTCGAATGTCATTGGTTTCCTTTGTGGGTCATGCGGTCAGTAATGCCTCCGGTGGTGGTGTTCTAAGAGATGAAAATGGTGCATTCATTTTTGGTTTTTCAGTGAAGCTAGGTGCTTGTTTTTTTTTTTTTTTTTTGATATTAAGCTAGGTGCTTGTTCGATCTTAGTTGCTGAGTTGCGGGGAATTTTCCATGGTTTGAAGTTGGGGTGAGGATTTCGCAATATCATAATCATAATATATTCGGACTCCCAAGCTGTTGTTAACATCTTAACTAAAGGTTGTTGTTGTTGCTATCTACATCCGTGCTACAACTTGACTAAGGCAATCCATAATATCCTTCAATATCTAGGGCACATTCGTTGTCGTTGGTCCCATATTCTTTGCGAGTCTAAGCAAGTGGCATGGTCTTCAGCTTCAGAATCAAAGTCATATATTTTTTTAGAGTAAATTAAACTAATATTTCCTGATATTTTTTCAAATTACACACGATATTTCTCATTTTTTTTTTATTCCAACACTAATATCTTTAATTGTTTAAAAAACATTATATTATCCCTTATACATTACAATAATCTCTCTTAATTGTTTAAAAAATATTACATCGTGTATCTCTATAAAAGATGTTATTATAAACATTAAAAAAACAAAAAGATTATATACAATTTAAAAAAAAATTAAGAAGTGTCAGCAGAATTTACTCTATTTTTTATGTTGCGCCTAGATTTATCTCAAATGCCTTAAGGACTGATTTTAACTGTATTTATAGAGGTTTCTAATTGCGTTGTAATTTTCTCTCATTCAAAAAAATAAAAACCAAGAAGGTAATAATGTTCACATTTGTAGGACCAATATATCCAACTGGTGTTAGATAGCCAACATTTGTAAGGACTGTATCCAATTTGACTGTGCCAAACTTGTGTTTGACTTGTGTTAATGTCAAATCAAATACGCAAGAAGATGAGTACAAATTAAATGTTTTTGTCCCCTCCCCTACTCTACTCTTGTAATTTTGCTGTATGACTTTAAATATATATATATATATATATATATATATTGAAAATTTTAAATCAAGTTTATTAATATAAACGCATAATTACAAAGAAATAGTTCGAGCATATTTTGGCAAAATGATTTTGTTTATAAATTATTTTAAATAAAAAATGGATTAATTTAAATACTCTTTAAATTTATTAAAGAAATTTGTGATAAAAATATTTCATCACCAATATTAGTTTAAATTAATTTAAAAAAGTAAACATTAATATCATATAGAAGTTTGGTATCCATTCACAAACCCAGACTGGTCAAAATTAGACTCGACCCACCTATCTAATTGAGAACCAGTCACCGTTTTAGTCCAACATTATAATGGTTGATAGTTATATCAATTATATTCGTTTAATTTTTAATTGTAGTTATTAATAAATATTTTTGTGTGTCGTTGAACTTAATTGTTATGACATATTTATTTTGATTTCATGTTTAATTTTAAATATTATGTATTATGAGTTATAAATAATGATATTTATAAATGAAATTTAATTTATATTATTATTTTTTCATTAATATTGTTTACTATATTTTACTAAAATTATAATTATATTATTTAATGATTACTAGTTTAACCATAGTTCAATTATGGTTAGATTATTGAACATTGAATCACTACTTTGCCAATTCAATAACCAGTCTAATTTTAAAAACACTGCAAAAAGAAAAATTAATAGACTAATTTTTTAAGTGTTACAAAAATGTGCTTTTCTTTTTGGGTAATGAGTAATTTTATGAGGCCATGAATATAATAATTATTTTATGCTTAACTATATTTTTAGTCCTTTAGTTTGGATTTTTTTATTTTAATCCCTTAATCTTTTTTAATTAATTAAGTTATTTTATTATTACAATTAAGCAAATTTGATTTCTCTTTAATTTTCTTCTACTTAAAATCTTAAAATTAGTATTCTCTATCTAAATATTTAGGGTTTATGATGAAACTGGAATATGAAATAATTTTGAAAGTTTAGAAATAGGAAATTTAGTGTAAATTTAATAACATTTATGAAGGATTTTATAAGATTTGATATTAGGGTTTGAAGGGGAGAAATTTTTATTTTTTTTTAATTTTGGATAAACTTTGATATTTTAGTCAGTAAATTTTGTACAAAAAATAATTTAATTAATTAAATAATAAATTTTTTTAGTAGAAAATGAAATTTTGAAGATTTTATTGTAGATGAAAATTAATGGAAGGCTAAATATGTTAAACTTTAAAAATAAAAAAAAATAACTTGATAGAAGATTAAGAGACTAAACAAACCAAACTAAAGGGAGAAAAAAAAAATGTAATGAAGCCACTATTTTTACTACAATAAGGAGGAAAATTACACTGACTCGTTTTTTTTTTAATCATATCACCCCCGGCGTCAGAAGATCAATTGGTGGTCTCTTAAAATGCCAATTTTTTTATGTACATTATAATTATGATTATAATTATAATATAACATTTTGTAATATAAGTCATGTAAAACTCAATAAAATTTTGAAACTATTGATTATATATTTTTATGAGATATTGTTTATAAGGGTTAAATATGTTTTTAGTCCTCCAAAAACTAACTTGTTTTGGTTTTAGTTCTCAGAAAAAAAAATTTTGAATAAAGTTCCTCAAATATTAAAAATACCTTAATTAGATCCTTGTGCTAAACTCTGTTAAAATTTTCTGCTAAATAATGGTCCATATCAGCGTCCAAGTAAAATATTTTATTACCTGAAGTGCCCAGTAATAATTTTTAATTAAAAATCGGGTAATTACTTTTGCTTTAGGATTAAAAAATTTGTAGTATAGGATTAATCATGTAATAATTTTATTCAAAAAGTATGTTATTAATCTGACTTGCACATAATAGTTGACATGGACGACTACATCAGCAAATTAATAGTGACTATGATGCTGATGTGACTATCATTTAATAGAAAAATTAAACAGAATTTAGTACAGGGATCTAATTAGGGTATTTTTAATATTTGAGATACTTTATTGAAGAAAAATTTTCTAAGGACTAAAATCAAAATAGGTCAATTTTTAGAGGACCAAAAACATATTTAACCCTTATGTATAATTATGATGAAGGATTAACTTACTTTAAGAGTAACACTTGATAAAGTAACTTTTTTTAATAACTCTTTGTATTTATATTAAATTTTATTAATTCAATTCTTGAATGTTTTGACATTAACTTAATGATCATGCACATTAAATATTAGAAAAATTGTAAACTTTTAGTTATGTAATCTTACAGTCAACATTTACTTATATAAATAATATATTATAGGTTAAATTGAATTTATTTAATAAAGCATCAAATAATTTTAAATTTTGATAAAAAATGTAGACTTAATTTATTGAATAATAACTTTTAATTAAACGGTTAGATTAATAAAATTTAATATGTACAAAGAATTATTGAAGGGAGTAATTTTATCAATAGATACTATTGGAGTAATTTGATTCCTCTTCTTATTCAATGTATATTACTTCTACCAATAAATTAGTTAATTAAATCATATAATTAATGTATTCTATGAAACCTAACGTCTGATTAGAAAATGCTTTGCTCAACGCAGCCCGATTTCTAAGCATAAACCAACGATCTTAATTGTTTGTGACACGAAATACGAAAAGAGTTGAACTAAAGAAAAAAAAATTGTTTTCACGTAACGGATTTAGAAAAAGTTAATGATCAAAGTATTAATATACCGTGCGAAACGAGCGGCATGATGACGACCTTGGTAAAGACTGCTTTGTAGCATTGAATCACGAGCCATACCACGCAAACTTGTGCCTTCGCCACATAAAAGTTAAACATGTGAAAAAACATAAACCATTTTTATTAGTCTAATACCCATAATAATAATAAACAACATAATTGGGGGCTTCCGAATTACCTTCTTCAATAGATAATAAGCGACATAATAAAAATATATTGACATGATTATTTAACAATGAATAGAAAAAATGGAAGTCCTAAGAAGATTAAATAAACAAAAAATGCATACTGATATTCATGTTCATTTGATTAAATATGTATGTTGCGGAAAATTTAAAGGGAAAAAAAATCCACATGCTTTGCGTTCAGCAGGTTTTGGTGCATGATTACCTCGTTTTTGAATCACTATTCTTCATATATATTCATAACTTCATGGACATCAAAAGAATAAATACTCAATATACACAGTAAATCCAAAGCGTTTATTGAAGTAATTAAACAATTAGTTAACTATAATCATGGTGCACAGCATCGAGAGAGCGCAAACAATTGTTACATGTTTCTTTGTCGGGTGTATGTATATTTTTATCGAAACATATCTCTCTGCTAAGTTAATCCAAAGTTATGCTTTTTGTCTTTTCCTCATTGATTAACACAACTTTTAGCATTTGATTCTCTGCACCAATGCTCTTTGGTGGGTAACACTGTGTACTAGCTTGGTTGGCCTAATCTCAAAAGGTTAAACTGTCACACATTAAAAAATAGAAAAGAGTAAGCATACAGGTTTTCCCATACACGACCTATAAATTTGAAAATACAAGCCGGTTTGATTAAAATTGCAGCAAAGCCCAACACTCCCACTAGAATTAATCATTCATTTTTTTCCCTCGTTGTGTCATTGATTCGATTCCTTTTTAGGGTCTATTATGTGCTCATAATGTTCAGTCCATGTGCTTCTGATTTGGCTTGCCTGTTTATGCTTTATGGTTTCTCCACAGAGCTTCATTCATCATCTTTTGTTTCCTCTACAATTTGGCTTGTAAATGTATTAGGACGCTTTTCTTCAAAGAGCATATCATGTTTTAGGTGCCTGTGTTCCTTTTTAAATATTATTCAGAACAATTATGGAACATACAGAGTGTTCCAACATTACAAAAGAAAATTTTCTGTCAGAAATTTATATAATTGATTGAATATGTTATTTGAATGGTTAAACCAAGACACAACATAAATATTCTTCCAAATAATGCTCCTATATAATAAATTTTTAATTCGGTTGCATATATGCTTTTCTCTCACTGATTTCCCCCTTTTGCAAGTTGCCCTTTTCTATCATGATATTCTTCACCGCCCTGGAAGCTGTAGGTTTTTAGCATTAAAAATTAGGATTATAATATATATATATATATATATATATATATATATATATATATATATATATATATATATATCTGTGTGTGTTTGTGTGTGTGCAATAGAAAAGGTAAACAAGTAGTATAATTATTCATCATTTCATGTGTAGAAAAGGAACATAATTTGAAGGAAATATATCGTGTATTTGGTTATGCTTTGGTTAAGTATATCTATCTTAAATTTCACGTCAAAATACAAAAGAAACGCAAAAATTATTTATTTTTGCTTCTAAAAGGACAGGCGTTCAGTGGCCTAAAATGAGAAACTAAACACATGGATAGACATTTGTGAACTTGTAAGCAAGCCAGTATACTTTATACTCGACTCGCTCTTTTATATATATTTATAAAACTTTGGCTTATGAAAAAAAAAATGGATAGACATTTGTATTATTCTTTTTATCTTTAATTAACATATTTTTATTTATAATTACCAAAATATCATCTTTTTTATATTGTTTCCTATATTCAAGAAGAAAATGATAAAAATAAGGTTTTATTATTATCACTATTTTCTTTTCAATTTTTTTTTTAAATTAAGAAAAGTAAAAAGTAGTGCAACATTTGTGTTGTTAATAATAATAATAAAAAAATGACCCCTAAAAATAAAAACAGGAAATAAGCCAAACACCACCTTTAGGCTTTGTTTGAAACAGGTGAAAACAGATGGATTGATTGAAGAGGGAAAGAAACAACATATATATTTCAATCTTTCCATTGTTTGGAATAAATGTAAGAGGGAAGGATCAATGAAAAAATCAAGGGCCCAATCATTTAGTGTTCCGCCCATTTTAGGAGAGAAAAGAGGGAAAAAAAAGAAGGTATTTTGGGGTATAAAAATACTAAAATACCCTTACTTCTTGATACTTTTTTTTTAATAAAAATATTTATGACATTTTATATACACACTTTTTTCTTTTTCTTTCATTTTTTATACAACAAAACGAAAGAAAGGAAAAAATTTATCCTTCCTTTTTTTTCATTTTCTCTCTTACCAAACAATTTAAAAAATAATCTCAATTTTCATTTCTTTTCTTCTTTTTTTTCCTTATCTTTTCTTTCACTTGCTTCCGTAAACCAAACATACCATTAAGAGGCAGTGAATAAAACCTACTAATCACTTACAGCAAGATTAAACTAATGATAAGAACCCTCCATGTGACCATCACACATTCTATTTTTCCAATGACAAAACATATTGCTTTTGAAATAGCAAATAGCATTATTAAATGGACGGATTCGAGTATTAAAATGCATGGCAGGCAATATTGCATCAGCATTGTGTGTCCATGTTCATGAATCGCTCTCCTTGAACAGGTGAATTTGAAAATAGTCTACTTTTTCGCTAGTCACAAGGTTGTCATTACGTGTTTTCAATACTTCTTAAACTAAGGATGATCACTCATACATCAAAATAGGAAGAAGAAAGATACATTTGGTTAAAAAGACTTGCTCCGACTCTCCAGCCACACAGGAGAGCAGCAGCACAGAATTGAATTAAGCATAGACCTCATATGAGTGTGCAATCAAATACCAAAAGGAGCCTTATAATTAGAGCACAGGAGAAACCAATGCGGCAGTAGAACTGTTTTGTGACAAGGGACAAAGGTACCCATCAATCATTTCGAAATCTAATTGGCTAGAACTTTTGTGATTTATTCCCCTCAAGTCCCTTCACAAAAGTAGATGACAAATTAATTAAACTTTCATCGTGGCATTGCTGGAGCCTAACAATGATGCTTTTGTGGCCTTTCGCTTGTTGAAGGAGTATCTCTTCCAAGCTTATCTTTTCTTGATTTCTAAGGTGTCTATTTATTTTGGATTTTGATACAATTAATCATGATAGAGTTAATTTTAATAATTGAAATAGGTCTAAATTATTTTTAACCACAAATTTTACATTGAATGTGTGTGCATATGAAGTTACAACAGTAAACTAAATGCATGTTTAAAACCACGGCAGTTGAAGAAAAAATGCACATCCATTACAACGCTACCATCAGTGGTAACTTCTGCCTCATCATTTGCTTAACGTGAGGTATAAACGCACTTCCAAACACAATCTAAAGGGGTACTAAAGAGAGCCATCATACAAAGAACTCCTGTTTAATTGTATTTCCACCATCCACGGGCCAAGCCAACAAAATTTTACTTACAAATTTACATATTGCCAATAACAAAATGGAAATAGTATTGTGTCAAATTAGAAAGGACAAGATACTTGTAACTAATTACTAATTAAAAAAAAAAAAAGTGATGTTAGCCTAAAATTGAGACCATATTCAGAATGTTTGTTAGTAATAATAATTGTCAGCACTGCACCAGTTGCCAAAGAGTCTGACAGTCAAGTAGCCTACAAGCCACTAAAGAGAATGCAACCGGATTGGTTGTTCGTACTGTTTGTATGATTGCAGCAACAGGCAGCTAAAAGCACCTATTCAAACAGAAATGACCGCCACACACATCCTCACCACACTTGCAAGTATTAACCCCAGGCACAAGAGGCCCTACCATGAGATGGACGGGAAGATTGGCAGACAAAGAGATTCATTTAGTTAGTCCTGCCAACAATAAAATCATGAACACTCCCAGCATATTGATCATACTGAGAACTTCAGCCACTAGCTCTTGAATCTCCTCCTCTCATCTTGGCAAAATAATAGCCCCACAACATATCAAATTAATATCTCATAGGCCCCCTCCCAAGTTCTAACACATGACCTTGCATCTCTTTTAGGGGCCAGCAGATTCTTTTGTAGCAAAAGGCAATTTAGACTGGGTGCCAACACACGCTAAAACTTGGCCACTTGCTAATTTCCAGCAGGGTTACATTAGAACCACAATAGTGCCACCATTCGTCACGAACCAATGAGCAATGTAAATCCCCTGAAATCTGAAAGGGGACCCTCCAAAAGCCAATGTTCACGACTCATCTAAACTGCAATTCCAGCTTGAGGTTTTTTTTACCTCAACCTGCGTTGTTACTGACGCTGTCAAATTCAACATCACTCTTGAATCGCGGTGAACATTGGCGGCATGTAATTTTCTAAGGACAATATGTCCAAGAAAAGCAATGAATCTTGATTATACTCTCCAACCTAGGAAAAGTCACTTCATTTCAAACGGGTATAGGTAACCCATAATTGTGGAATGATTTTATCCTACCATCCCAGCCAGCAGTGACAATGACCATACCCCACGCGTGAGCAGAGGAGGTACTCTTGCAAGAAGATTTCAAGAACTTGTATTCGGATTTATGCATCACTGATGTTTTAGCCTTGGAGCTTGAAACGGGAAGGTTCTCCTCGGGCCAAGTTGCAGATCCTTTGGGAAAAGACTCCAAGAAAAACTCTTGGCTCAGAGAGAATGAAGCAGGTGGATTGAGATGGATAACTTGAGATGATCTTTTATCCAAGACATCCAATTGATGTTCGTTTTTGATATTTTGAGATTTCAAACCATGCCAAGGTACTGCTACGGATGCATTTGAGAAAAACCGCTCACAAGAAGTAATCTTCTTAGCTTTCATGGGAGTAGACTCTTCTTGACTGACATTCCAGAGGTAAACGTTAGAGTCCTCACATGCTGATAGAATATGTTTCCCATCAGAAGTAAATGATGCACGCATTGGGCTCCCTGTGCTAAGGCCTAAAACCAAAATACAAAGAACCTTAGCAATAGAACATAAAATGAAATAAAATTCAAATTAATAACAAGAATTAAGCTTTTAGGAACTAAAAGAATCACAGTTGTACAGATCTGCTGGGGAATGAACAAAACATCAATAAATGTAGGGAGTTAGACAAAAGAACATACTTTTGTACTTGCCAATCACATTAAGCCCATCAAGGATTCTGACTTGTGAATCAGCACAGGAGACCATAACTTTGTTAGAATCTTGTGGAAGAAACTGAAATAAATAACAGATAATCAGAGTTTATCACGAAAAAGTAAGCTTATATAGAAAATCAGAAAATTCATGAGAAAAAGTAAAAACGACTCACTTAGCACAAGAAGCAAAAGACAAAAAGAAAATACCTGAAACCCAGTTATCCCTCTGCCAGGAAGTTTCTTTTTACCAATTAAGCATAGTTGGGAATCTAACTGCAAGTGATTCTCTGGTTCAAGCAAAAATGAAAATCAGCAGAGTTAACAGCCAAGTCAAGTCTTATGTGGTTGCAATATGGCTAATGACAGTCATAACATCCCAATGATAACTTGATTGACATTTCAAGGCATACAGAATCTTGTTACTTCCTTGTCAAAATCAGTAGTTTAATAACATATAAACCTAACATCCTGTCAATTAACAACTACATTTCAACAATTTTAGCACAATTTTAAATTAACTTGTTTACAATCATTAGGAAATCTATCAAATGACACCTAACTGGTTTAACTAGAGGAAAATAAAATATTAAGATAAATGTAAAAAAGATGATACCTGATACATTATAAAACCGACAATTTCCTGCCAAGGAGCCAATAATCCCTCCCTGTATAAAGAAAATCATTCATCTTAAATCATTTCCTATATAGTCTATGTTTCTATAGAATTGAAATTGGTTTAAAAAATTGTTACCTGCCCATCAGGCCGATAGCATACTGCAGTCACTATATCTTTGATATCAATCCAATCAACAACATGACAATCAGGAATTGCCCAGATGCGCACTTTTCCATCTATAGATCCGCTAATGAAATAATTATCATCCACAGGATTGAATTGTATGCAGGTCACTACAATACGTTAGCAAATACAAACAAAAATTGTGAGAATTGATGATAAAAACAAATTAGGATAACAGCTCAAGAAGCCTGAAAAGGAGAAGAGAAATGGAGCAGAGCGCACCATAATTACTGTGTGAGAAAACTTTCAAGCAATGGTCATGATTCACTTGCCATAGATGGACAGTTTTGTCAACCGACGAAGACAGAAGATACTGCATCCAAGAAGATGAAGAACCAAATCAATTTCTCCAAAAGCTCAACTATTAATCTATACCTAAGTGTATGATAGTTTATTAAATAACTGAATTAATGACATTCACTCACATTATCCTTTGACCAAGAGAGATCCAAAACTTCACCCCTATGCCCACGAAACTCATGCAATGGTTTCTCCAACAACCGGAAGATCTTAGGAGGAAAAACAATGCAAGCTGAATCTGATGTTTTTTTCAGGCTCTTCAGTTTGCTTAATTTTTCTTTATCCATAAACAGTGGTGTCAATTCCGAGAGATTATTCACAGTAAAATAAATACAAGATGGATCAATTTCTGGAATGTCAGTTTCATTACATCTATCATCCTCAACCACTTGCCACACACGCACAACCCCATCTTCACCACCACTAGCAAGATAATGCCCATCAGGACTGAACTTCATGGTCAAAATTGAACCTTCATGCGCTTGGATATCTTGCCTCATGTAAAGGGCTGAAAGTTCCTTCATTTGCTTCTTGGACTGACGAACCTTAACTTTCTTAAGCCTACACCCTGACATTTCACCAAGACCTTCTTCTCTCCCATTATCACCATCCCCTTGCCTATCAACCATGCACGTCATCGACCGCAATCTTCTGAACCAACCCTTTCTTTCCCTGCTCATCCTCCGGGGAGAAGCATTGGCATCCGTTTCCCTAAAGGCATTCTCTGAATCCTTAGGTTCCTGTGCAACCACCGACCGATCCGAATCCAGATCTCTTTCACCACTCTGCAGCCCCTGCTGATCCACATTACCCTCCAAATTCTCATCTTGACACGGCGAGTTATCCACTAAACCAAACTCCTCTGAAGAATTCTCACTATGCCAACAAGACACTGATGACCTGCCTGAACAGAATCCCTCTTCTACAACACAATTTTGGGTCACAGCCCCACCGCTAACATTCACTCTATCCATCACCTCTACACACTCAACACTACCCACATCCGCTGAATTTTCATTTTCAAGGGCAATCAAATCCACACTCAGTCCCATCCTCTTCATAAACCTGTTCCTACGCTCTCTCACACTCCTTGGACTCCGAATCCACACTTCATAATCAGAACCATTGGATACCCCTTCGTCATCCGCAATGGACACAACATCCTCTTGAGCATCGAAAAACCGGCATTCCTCGTCTTCGCTGAAGCTACCCATGATTCTCCGAGTTCAACCCATGAAACCCACCTCAAAGAAGCAACATTTTAAGCCCTGGGAATGAGTCAATCCAATTTTTTTTCTCTCTCCAGACGAAGCCACCCAGATCATGAACTACACATTAAAATAAAAAAAGCAGCACGGAAACCAATATTAGCCAATATAAACATTTCACTAAAAGCCACACAACGACGATTAGAATAATTTAATAAGAAAAAAAAACAGATACCGAGAGATCCAACATAGATCCCAATCCACACCCATTTAACCTGGTCTTGTAGCATTCGACAATTGGGAATGTAAAGCGTAAACCGCTTTCGAGAAATCACAAAATAAGAAGAATTTTTTTTAAAAAAAAATAAAACATAAATCAAAATGAACCGACAGAAAAAAAAGAAAAAAAAAGGTATGTGGGATTTGGAAAGCACATAAAAACCGGTGAAGACAAATGAATTAACAGAGAGGGGAATTTAGCAGAGGAAGTGTTGGAGGGAGACAACTTTTTGAGGAAAAAGGGAAAGGATTAGGAATAACGAGAGATATGCTTACATGGGTTGTGTTGATGATCAGAAGAAGATTGTATCTTGGGAGGGTGCAGATGGAAGCAGCATCCAAGTGTTGCGTTGCGACGAGACGAGGAACCAAGCACAATGAATGAGCGGAACCGAAAATACGAAGTGGAATATATATGTGCGTGAATGTTAAAGTGAAAAAAGCGAACAAGTCGGAGGGAGAAAACCCGTTTTCAGTGTAAAAAAATTAAAATGCGAAGGGTTGGAAAGGGTAAAACAGGAAAAGAGGACACATTCATCGATATTGGTGACGGCTATGGCCCAAGAAACGAGATTGGGAGAACACTGCGCAGGCTTGTTTTGTGAGCGCGCAACGCAACATCCTCTCTCTCTCTCTCTCTCTGTGCTACCCTTCGCCCTGTCTTGTTCTTGTGCTAATGTAATTTCGAAAAATATAAATAAAAAATAGAAAAAGGGCAAAAAAACGACAATACGTGTAGCTTTTGTAACTCTCTGACTCTGACCCTGTAGTTAATACTCTCAGTCATGTATATTTGTTTTTATTAATTAAAAATTAATAAATTATTTAATATGCAATTAATTATTGTTTTGCGAATGCTTTAAATTTAAATTCGAATAAAATCCAGTTTTGATTAAAGAGTAAAGTTATTATGTTATATTGTTATTGGCTTATTCCACAATTAAAATATATCAACGTATAACACAGTTTACATGTGACGATAACAACATGCAGTTTATTGTGTTTACTTTTCTTCCGATATGATCTTGCCATTGAGGAAACAAAATCTCTTTTTGGTACTGCAAAATCTCTTCTTTCTTTCATCAAACACTACCGGAAAACACAAAATGCGTTTTTATCTGTTTGCAAGTTAGTGTGTGTGTGTTTTGGTAACATGTTTGGAATGCACATCAAGCACGTCAAATTCACGTCTAAGGGAGAAACTACTTTTTATAACTTCTAAAATTCATGTTAAATGCACACATCTAAAGGAGACAATGCAAAACCAAAGATCCACTTAAAAACGAGCGTCTTTCTCAATGCTAATTTGGAAACACATTTATTAACATTTGATCTGTACATCAAGGTAAAAGATATAAAGGATAGTTTTTACTTTTTAAAAATAAAAAAAAATAGCCAGAGTTGCATTGAAGATGTGTGTCCAAACACACACTTCTACATTTTCACATGAACTAGATGAGAAAATACAAACAAAACTATTATTTGTAACTTTTGCCTTAATGTTGATATGATGTTATCAAACTTATGACCAAACATGCATGCAAACGGTTGATGAAATGAAAATAAGTGGTTTTAGATTAGCTTATTTTGATATCGAAAAGAAAATTACTAAATTACTAAAAATATTTTTTCAGATATATATTAATTAATAAATATTATTTGTTATATTTTTTCATATTTTATCATTAAATAAATTTTATGTGAATTTTACTAAAAATATTAGTACACCTTTTTAACATGACTCATATAAAATGTTTAATAAAAAAATGTTGGTAGCGTTTGTTTAGATCAAATGCTCTTAACAAATTACTAATACTTGATTGATCGAGTGTACATACATCATTAATAAAAAAACAAAAAAATTAATACAATATACGCCTACCATTTTTTTTAATATAAGGGATGTATATTCGAATCTATTGAAAACACACTTAATCTCAGATAACAAAAAATTATATTGATAGAAGTTATTCCAAAAAAAACAGTACCCTACTAATTAATTTGGCTTCGGAACTGACATATAATTCATTTTTATATTATAAATTGAAATACTCATTCTCGAACAATGGGATTTTGATATTTATTTTCTTTTTTATATTACAAATTTTAGGATGGAGAGACAAAAAAATCTTCAAATTCAAAGAACACTCATCTCAAACTTAATTATAATCTAATAAATATAAGATCTTACCTTATTCCACTCATCCACTCCCTTGAGGTTAATTTATTTTCTTTTTTAATATTTCTTTTGTTTCTTTTTAAGTGTCGAATTTTTGAAAAAAAATATTTTTATCTAAGCTTAAATATGTTTTAAGTCCTTGTAAATATAGTTCTGTCTAGTTTCAGTCTTTACAAACTTTTTTGTTATTTTTATATCCAGGCATCTTTTAATGATCTTTTTTAATTCTTATCATTATAATTTAGTACTAATGTGGCTATCAAAATAAAGGATATTAATTAAGATAATAATAAATATTTTAAATTAAGATAATTAAATTATTTTTAGGCGCATAATTCAATTAAGTAATATATTTATTATTTTATACAAATAAGGTAATTACATATAATTTAATTTTATAATTAATTTTTAATTTTAATATATTATGAAAAGTGATTTTTATTGTTTTTAATATTTTTCTTACTTTTCAATTCACTAATTTATTTTTAACATTGTACTTTTTTTAAAAAATGTAATTTACTTAGACGCTTATAATTTACTTTTAATATATTAATTTTGTCTTTGGAGACAAAATCACTACTTGTGATATATTAAAAAATAAATTATATTGCAATCAATCAAAATTAATGAGTTAAAATGTAAAAATAAGACAAAAGTAATATATTAAAAGTAAATTATAAGCATCTAAGTAAATTATATTTAAAAAAAAAAGTATAATGTTAAAAGTAAATCAATGAATTAAAAAGTAAGAATAATATTCAAAACAATAAAAATCACTGTTCATAATATATTAAAAATCAAAAATAAATTATAAAAGTAATTTATATGTAATTGCCTTATTTATATAAAATACTAAATACATTACTTAATTGAATTACACACCTAAAAATAATTTAATTATCTTAATTTAAAAAAAAATCATTACTTTAATTATCTTGATTAATTTTTTTATTTTGTTAGTCATGTCAAGACTAAATTAACTAGAGTTAATGATAAGGATTAAAAAAACACTAAAAATGTCAAGAATCTAAAAACAACAAAATTTTTTACAAGGACTAAAATCAGATAAAGTTATATTTGCAGAAACTTAAAACATATTTAAGCTTTTTATTTATTTGTCGTTTTCAAAGTTCAAGATGGTATTAATTATTTTCTGACAATTATACCTTACTTTCTACCTAATTTTTTAATTAATTTACACATTTATCATGAAATTGAAAATAAAAAACAACTAATATGCATTTATCATAGAATAAAAATAAAAAAGGTAAAATAGAAACTTCATAACTATTTTATTAAGAACGTGAAAATTTATTGCATTCATTAGTTTTGTGTAAAAGCCTTAAAAGATACTTAAAAAGAAAAGAAAGTAATTAATTATATGACTTCTTCTACATCAAGTATTTCACATTTTTATATTTTTATTCATATTAAATATTATTGTTTAAATTTAGTTAATAGATATAGAGATAATATTTTTATTTAAATAATTTATTTTCATATTTGTTATTTTAAAAACTGCCTTTTTAATTTGTTCTTATCTGATAAAATAAAATCTTTATTATTGACAATAAAAATATTCTCTTATTATATTTTTCTTTAAATATGTGATTTCAATCTTATTTAAAATAATGAAAATTTTATTATCTTTTATATTTAAAAAAAATACCTAAATTTAAAATACTCATAAAATATAGAGGAAACTTATTAGTATGCTTTTAACGAATATTGGAGCGATCATAATGTCAAAATAAAAAATAAACCTTTTGACAAAAAAAATTTAACTTAGTCCGCACAATAGAAAATATTTGTAATCATGTCATCTGCGTACAAATTAATTAAAGTATATTTTTAATATATAAAAAATCTAATTGATTTCAACTGCGATAGTTACATCCCCTTACATCAATGACTCCTTGGTCACGGTCAGCTGAGTCATAATCCGTTCAAATTCAAATTTGATGTATTTTCAGGAAACTAAGAATTATTTTATAGTACAGGCCAATTTATTATTTTCAAGACATGCAATTAATTGTGCACTAATAGTTCTCGCACACATGGTACTCAGTCAAATTTTGATGTAATTTAAGAGCAATAATCTAAAATGGACTTAGAATAATAAAATATTGTGAAACCAACACCCTTAAACTTGCATGGAGTATAACATGATCACATTTTTGACCCGGAAACTCTTCAAGAGTACCTACACAAAGTGGATCCACATTATTCTAAGGTTGAATTGATTTCTAAAAAGTGTAGTACTGATTATTATTTATCGAAAGAATGAACGACCATGGATGAGGAATTAGTCAACGGTCAGATACGACCCATAAATTGTTCTTATTCTCTTTATAATTGAGAAGCACTGTTCAAGCGACCATCGTTTCCTTTTCAACCCTTTTCCCCCAGATCATCTAACCTTGCATTTAGCAGGACATGGGCAAATTATGTCATGCCAAATTTAGCCTTACAAACGTCCTTGTATACCCAAAGTACCCTTTTACTCACGTGAAAGGAAAAAACATATTACCACGCATTATACTTATTCAACTTATCAAACCATTAACATTTTATTTTTTTAATAAACAACCATTAACATTATTTCATTACATGCATCTATATTTCCTTTATATGCTCTCCAGCCTCCACACCATTGTTTCAGTCCTTTTAATGGTTGTTGAGATGTATATCTCAATCATGTTATGTACAATGCTGATGGGACCGTAACTTTTAAAATGAAGCAAGTTCTTAACTAATTTCTGATTGCCTATATAATAATATGATTAGTATTGTTGTTTTCTGTTTGCTGCTCCCGAGAAAAATTGTGTTGGTATTCACTTGGACGTGTTCTGGAGTGATGTAATGAATAAAAAATGAGCTAAAGATGTTGCATTGGATTGTTGCACGAGCAAAAGAAAAAAAAATGTATGTATAATTATGTTAGTAAGGCTAATCAACAATGCAGAAAATAAACTAAAACTGACCAAGTCACTAGAATTAAGAGATGTCATAATTAAATAAAACTAGTAAAGCTCACCAAGTCACTAGAATTAAGAGATGTAATGAAAGGTAAGGATGATAATTTTTCCGTCATCTAGGAATTTCCGTGAGGATTATCTCAATATTGAAGGCCCTGAGTTTAGAGATTTTTACCTCATAGAAATGGGGATAGGGACAAAAATTCCCTAGCACATATTTGGGGATAAGGATCGTACTTCCTTTTCTACATAGCTTCTAAATGTTTGAAAATAAAATAAAATAAAAGTTAATTATGTTTGTGTGTGAATAAATTTTTAGTTTCTTCTTAATAATTAACTAATCTGCTGACACCAGATATAAGAATTAGTCAAATTACACATTCAATAACTTTTTGTATAATGCAAATTTAACCAATCCAACCGTTGAATTTGATGTTCTTATTAATTAGATTAAGTATACAAAATTTCATATAATTCTAAAATTATTTAATAGTTCATTAAATCACTTTATTTTAACGTACAATATGATATTAAAATATATGTAAATATTCAATATTAGATAACATATTTAGAAAAGTTCAAATGATGTGAAATTTGATATACATAATCATAAAGATAATATCATCAAATTCAATGGTTGGATTGGTTAAATTTGAATTATACAAAAAGTTATTGAAGATGTAATTTAACTAACTCTTATACCTAGTGTCAACGAATTCTGCCTCCTTATATTTTTAGTCATTTTCTTAATATAATTTAATAAAACAAATTTTTATAATTTTAAATTTATTAAAAAAGATAAACTTTTATAAATTTTTAATTATTATTTTCATGTTAGGATCCCACAAGCACCATGGAAAATCAAGGAATGAGAAGAGGAAAAAAAATTAGCCTCAAGAAATAAAAAACGGGAACTCTAGACGGGCAGATCACACTCTCCATCTCGTTCCGCGCAATTGTTGTCCTCGCCCCTATTTGAGAGATCACAAAATAGCCAAATAGGAATGTTAAATTTTTATTTTTTTATCAAACAAATCTTATTCAACCTTCCTTCAAATAAACTTATATATATATGGGTGAAATTACTTTAAAAGTATGTGATGATAGAAAAAAGTTTGCTTAATGATTTTTATATATTAAATTTGATCAATCTAACCATTAAGTTAATAATTCTTATTAAATAAGTCAAGTTTAAAAAATTGCATATAATTTAAAATAAACTTGATACTTCATCAATTAATTTTATATATTTTAATGTATAATATACATTGTAAATTATAAGTAAATGTGGCTATAAAATTATATACTTATGAATGTCTAATTTATTTGAAATTCAGTATACATCATAATCAAGATAATATCACATAATGATCAAATTTATTAAATTCATTTTCTATAAAATGTTATTAAATAAAACGACTGTTTAAAACTTTCTTTCGAATTAAGTGGATTTTAATAATGATAATAGTCTAGGAAGTAAAACAATTAAATCTTTATTATATGATCGTACATAAACCGACGGTTAAGATTAAAGGGTACTTAAACTTTACCTCAACAATAGTCGGCACAATATTTTTGGTTGCCTAAAACTTATTATATATTGGTGCTAATTAAAGTCAGATTAGGGGGAAAGGGCTGTGGTTGTCTCCTTCAGGACCATACAAACCCCAGAAAGTCAAAAAAGATGCTATCCACTGCTTCCATTTAATCCAACAAGTTACTTTCAATTACTTATTAACTCTTTTATTAGTGTTGTCTACAAACCCTACACTAGCGTTAATATCTAGTAGCCACCCACGAATTTAATTAACTTCAAAGTGTTTGGTATCTGTCTTATTATATAAGCTTGATTAAGTGTAAGAACAAGTATAATTATGATAAAGCATTAGAATGAGTACTGAAAAAGAGAGATAACCGAGAAAATATATTTTATTTAATGGGCTCTGTAGGTGCAAAACCAACAAAGAAAACACTAATGATTCAATGTTTCAACTTTTTGTTCCTAGTTTTAGGTGGTACAGTGAATTGTTACGGCATATATAATCGACATGCCGACAACTATTTCATGCAATGTAAAAAGATGCATCCGAAAATTAAGCTTTACCTTTGGTAATAATTAATTAGCCCTTATTTTAAAGTTAATTTTGTTATAATTGATCGTAATTCGTGAGCAACTCGTATCATGTTTGGATTATAGTTTTCAAAGTACAGTGTTAATCAAGAAAAAAAAATTCACACTTGTTTAAATCATGGTTTGAAATTTAAAAGCGTGTTTATATTTTGCCAAACATAAATTTTGGGAAATGGTACCCTTCAACATATAATCACGTATATTTTGATTTTAAAACTTAAAAAAAAAAAATGCGTAACGTTGGTTCCTGAACTTTCTAATGTATGCACTTTTTTATTTCTGTTTGATTTTCTATCAAACTAATAAAATTATCATACATAAATTACGTGATTATATTTCATTTATTTAAACGAAATTTGCTTTTTTATCGGGCCAATAAAATGGTAACAACGTGGATCTACAAAGATTACATACTTCAACATTTATATAACATGATTCTAGAAACAATTATCTTACATAATTGTTGAATATTGTTTCAGACTGGGTTCCAAGCCCAATTCACATGATAAATCATCCAGTCTAAAGCAATGGACCAACTCCATTATGTATTGTCTGGAGTTAACACTATTCTCGAAGGTAGGATTACGATATATCTATTAATAGTGAAGTACACCTTGGCTTAGAGCAAAGTTACTCTAATGCTACACTAAAATAGGATAATATTACTTTTAAGAGGTCTTGCGTCTTGTGTCAAAAAATTCGTCCCATCTTAAATCCCTATAAATGACAACTAATGTTATTGTATTAAGTAAGCATTTATTATATGTTACTCTGATAAAATTACTATTAACTTAAAGACAATCTTTCTTTAAGTCCATCAAGTAAAGGAGTTTGCCCCACTCAAACAGCTTTCCTCTTACTCATTAGCTTCATTAAGGGGCAACTACCTAGATAGACTTTGAGGATCAAGTCAGTATGAATGCATTTAGTAATTTTAAGAAATTAGAATGCATTACATGGGATAAGAAGCACTCCAATATTTATAAGAGTCGGAGCGGGCAACTAGTCAGTTTAGGTATATATCCTTAATGATAGTTTAGCAGTCAATGTAAGGGTGGTGAGCCGTTGGGTGACTACTAGATTTCACTTTGATCTACAATGGAGAATTGATCTGAGATCTTGTCTTTAGGCTTTTGCCAGAAAAATGCAATGGATCATAAAAAGAAATCTTCATAAAAGAGATCATTTTAACGTGATGGGACACTTCTTTAAAAAATAAGTTATGGTAATTCTCGCTAATTAATTCTTTGAACTCTATTTTTATCTGTACTTGTAATAGGCATGCTTAGCACAACTCATTGGATTTAAAGTAATCTCAAACGTATTAGGCTATAAGTGATCCATCTGAAAAAACAAAAAACAAAAAACACGCAATTCTACATTAAAACCAAACCAACAACGGATTTTAGAGCAAAACAAGGATACATAGCTTCAATTAAAATTCATTGGAATTTGTTAATGAAGAAAATATCTAATTTATCCCATCAATTTGAGGTCATGTGCATTTTGATTTAAAATACTTAAAATAACATAATTTCAGCGGGACAATTTATTTTAAAATTTGATGGAAATTAAATGAAAATGCATATGCTAACAAATGTTGGAATCCAACCCTCTCACTAGATACATTCCATATATATATATATATATATATATATATATGGTATATCAAGTGGGAAAAGTATTTTATAATGAGAAGGTAAGAGGAATAAATTTGTATCATACAATCATACATGAAGGTTTAGGATTAAAAGTTATTTAACAATCATATGACCACTTAAAAAAGTCATATAACCTGATTTAATCCTAAGCATTTATGTATGGTTGTATGGTCCAGATTTGCTCCTCTCACCCTCTCATCCTCTCATATAAACACTCTTCTCACTTGATATATATGTGAAGAGTGTCAAGTAAGGGAAGTTTCTGTATGAGAAGGGTAGAGGAGTAAATATGGATTATATAACCATACATAGATAGTTAAGATTAAAAGTTATTTAATAATCACATGACCAATTAAAAAATTCACATGAGTTTTTGATTTAATCTTAACCCTCTATGATTTTATCCCATGAGTAAGATTCACTCCTCTCACTCTGTCATAATAAATTCTTTCTCACTTGATATGTCTCATATATATGAGTGTGTGCGCACATGTGAGGAGGGACCATATTTAAAGAATAATTTTTAGTAGAGTTATTTCTTCAATGATGATTTGTATATATTAAATTTTATTGACACAACCATTGAATATTTTGATATTAACTCAACAATTATTCACACTAAATTTTAGTTATATTAAACATTTACACTTATGTAATTTTGTACTTAACATTTACTTATATTTTAAAAAAGTATGCTATCCATTCGATTAAATTTATTTAATAAAATATCTAATAATTTTACAATTTTATAGAAATTTATAGATTTGGTTTACTCAATAAAAGTTCATGTATGTAAATAGTTGTTGAAGGAGATAACTTTACCGAAAATTACTCTTGAAGTAATTTAATCTCCCTCCTCTCTTTATATCTGGTTTAAGTTCCACGTTAAAATGCATTTAACTTTAATTTTCCAATTACAGATGATAAATTAAAATTTCCCCCAATTTTAATAGACAAAATTCAATCGAGATGCAAAATGAAATTAATTGGAATACCCAACTCGGATTTGGAGTGCAAAAATTATAATTCAAACATGCAAATAGATGATCGTTTCAATTAGGTATTTTAAATACAATAATATTCGCCTCACACTATAAAGGACTGTGTAATAAGTAGAAGGAACAGAAAAAAAATAAAAAATGTAGAAAATAATGAGTTGAAAAACAAAAGAAATAAGGAAGAGTAAAAGAAATATAACATGGAAAAATTAAAATTTTTAAATATTAATATATAATTAAACATACTTAAATTTTGTGTAATAATTTGTCACGTCATTAATTAACATTAAAAAATCATTAATCACAATTAAAATTTAACCAATTTTTACAATTAAAAGGATGAATTGATTTACAATATTTTTGTACAGAAAGTTTTTTATTAAAAATTATTTATCTTTTATTCTTAATCAATATCTTTAAGGTATTTGTTAACGGTGTTGTTTTCATTTTTCCGAACTGTAGTTGTTTCAATTTCATTAATAATGTAGTGACAATATTAATTTGGTTTACATACTACGCAATTTCTTCTTGGTACAAGCCGTAGCATCAGTCCAGTCACATCCTACATATGCTTTAGGAAGTTTCTTTGACTTGCATTCAATACCCAGAACCAGTAGGTGTAGACCAGTAGGTATAATTAAATTTAAAATGCTTAAAAAAATCATGAGGTTACACCATTTTTAATTTTTATTGAAATAGAATATTTAGCTTAAATGTATTTTTATATCTGCAATGTATCGTATTTTTTGTTTTGGTATTTATAAAATTATTTTTTTAAAATAGTTTTTGTAATTTTTTTTTATTTTGGTCCTTGATATTTTGTTTTAATTTTATAAAATAATCATTTTTCATTTTTGTCTTTGTAATATGTGAATTAATAGCTATTAATCTCTATTTTTTTCTCAAGTGGACTAACTTAAAATGAACAAAATATTATAGGAACTAAAATAAAAAATAAATATAAATATATTACAATGACTAAAACAAAATAAAAAAAGTTTAAAATATAAAAAATAATTTTTACAAGGACTAAAACTAAAAAAATAGTATATTATAAGGATCAAAAATATATTTAAACCAATTCTATTTTTAAATTTTAATATGCAAAATTGTGATATATTTTAAATTAACTTATTAATAGATATACTCTTAATTAGTTGTATGTTTATTACACAGTTTATTTTAGGGTTGATTAAGATGGAAAGATCAAAGCGATATGAAGAAACAAAAATGGAAAAGATAGTGATAAATATGATAAGCAATATATGTGTAAGTATATAAAATTTATTACTGTTAAAAAAAAAGATAGTATATAACTTTGTAATTTTCAACCAAAACTTTTAAATTTTATTTTTTGAAGTGATGTATTTTTTTGGGGGGGTGAAATACAGAGGAATTAAAAACTTCTAGAAAAACCAATACAACTTAAATCAACTCTTAAGGCATGACATGAGAATTGAGAAATCTGGAGCAAAATCAAATACATGACTATTAGCTAACAATTTTGAGCCATGCTTGGCTAGGAGGTCCGCAATTTGGTTGGCTTCACGAAGCAAATGAATCCAAATGATACTCCCTTGTCGTTGATGGATATTATGGATCCTTTTCACCAATTTATAGCAAGGATGCTTAATGCAACAACCTTTAGACAAAAGATTAACTACAGCTTGAGAATTCAAATACACCTTAATTTTATGAAAACTTTCCCTACGCCAACTTAAGGCCATGGAAGATGTCCCACAACTCCACCATCAAGATAGAGCACACACCAAGCTTAACAGAGACACCACAAATAAAGGTAACAAGCTCATCCCTAAGCAAGCCTCCACACAGTGCCGCATTCCCTAACTTGGAAACTGAATAATCACAAATCGAGGTTTATATAATGGAATGTATCATTCTTTTTTATTTAATTGTAAACTTATTGTTTTATCCCTTAAGAGTCCTTGATACATATTATTACAAATCTGAACAACACCATCAAAGACTTTACCTTTTTACCATTCTTATGGCATGGCTTTCCCATCATATTGTGCGTGTTTCCTTGAGCATCCTATTACCTATTGTGTGTGTTTCCTTGAGCATCCATTCAATCTTTTGTTAGATTTTTTTAGTTCCTAAAAAAGAATTTTTGATGGGTTTGAGAGAATTTGATTATTAATTTCTAGGTTTAATAGTAGTGAGAAGTGGATGTATGTGTATTATACAAAGATCAATTTTTGAGAGAGAAAGTTGAACTTTTGGGGGGGCAAAGAGAAAAGAGATAAAGTTGAATTCTTTGTTTTTTTGTTGGGTGATTCAATAATTCAACATCTCTTTGCATGGCTATAATGGGCTCATCTACGACAATACAACAAATAGGTGAACAGACAACATAGGAAGAAAACACACAATCACAAATTATACTTTTAAGATAAGGATAATATAGTGAAAAAATAATAATTTATGAGTTTAATAGACCTGTACTATTAATTTTTACACTATCGATTAATTAGAAATCATTTTGAGTATGACTTGTAAGGTAGTTCTTATAAAAGTCAACAAATTAATCATACATGACAATTTATAAAAGTCATAAATTCATACCTATATTTGGTACACTTGACTTTATGTCATTTCATGTTTATCACAAGTCAAGCTAGTCATTTTATTTGAAATGTTGGTATGAGATAGTAAAACACTTACTTTTTGACCTATACTAAGATATTCACAGCAGAAAGTTAGAGACTAAGTTCTTAAGGTATTTAGATTTATTTAAAGAGTTAATTTCTCATACCAAATATTTTTCTATACACATAAATCTGGAAGTGAACTTGTGACCACATACTTAAATAACATTATTTTCTGCCAACCATATCATGTCATATTGGTAGTAAAACACTTACTTAATCTTACATGATATTCGTTATATTAATGCTTTTACAAACAATGTTAATAAGTTAATACAATCCAATACAAAATATAAAATTAAAATTGAGAAGTTCAAAATTAAACAAATTGAACCCAAAAAAATAAAAAATTAATTAATTAATTTTTTATTGAATTTTAGATTTAATTTTAAAAATGAATCTAATTCAATTTAAATTAAATTAACAAGCACATTTATAATTTTATTTATAAAATTAACATATTATCTATATTTGTATAAATAATTATATATGAAAAGATTATATAAATTTATTTTCTTAATGATATTATTATATGAATTATGTCATATTATTTTAATATTTAGTTTATAACTTTATTTATTTTTAATTATGTAAACTTTTTATCTTGCTCTTTTTATAATAGAACTTAATATGGAATATCATCTGAGATTTACCCCTTGTTTGTTTGAAACGGAGTTGAAGGAAATAGAAATAAGGAAAATTATTTCTATGGGACTCATTAGAAAATATTTTTCTCCTAAATTGGAATGAAATGGGAAAGAAATTATTTCTCTCTTTTTTTTGGTTTAATTTTTTAAAATTTATAATATAATTTAAAAAATAAATAAATATTTTTATGTTAGGAAAAAATATTAAGTTAAAAAATTATATTTTTTAATTATTATAAAAATATTTTTTATATAGTTCATTTATTTATTTTCACTCATTTTTTCACTCTTCCAGATAAGCGAAGAGAAATTATTCTATTTCCTTCCTTCCTATTTCTATATATTCATACAACATATATTTTTTTCATTATATTTTTTCTTTGTTTAAGTCATTCTTATTTTACTTATAGGTGTATATATGGGTTAGTCCGATCCGTTTTGGTCCTCATTTAAATGAACCGGACTAGGCTAATCCACTATATTAAATGGATCATGATTTTGCTTGGTCCGCGTTCAACCTATAGGCTAGTGGACTGGTCTGTGAGTCCAACAATTAAAAAAAATGAAGAATTGTAACAAAATATTTTTTTTTTTGAGAAAACATAATTTTTTTTAAAAAAATGATGAAAACTAAAAAATGTCTAATAGATTAACGAAAAATATAAAAAAAAATGCATGAATTAATAAAATAACAAAATTAAAAGAAAACTTCATCTATATCACTCAAATGTCAAATAAAATTAGTAAAACATAACAAATTTAATATCTCTAACATTTTACACAAAAAAATTATAAATATTCAAATACTAAAAAAGTTGTCAATATATATTTATCCAAATATACCAATAAATTATAAAATAATAAATAATATTTAAAAATGTATTTAGTCTCCGGGTTTGCCCGTTAACTCGCAAACCCAAACTATTTAATCGACAAATTAAATAGACCAAACCAAAATAAACTCACATTTAAATAGATTAAATTAACTATCCGCGAGCTAAAGCTCTTGTACCCACCTCTAATCTTACTCTTATCTCATCCCAACAATATTTCAATTTCAAATAAAGTGACTAGTTTGACCTCTAAAAACATGAAATGACATAAAGTCAACCGCAGCGACTATAGGTCCGATAATTTTTTAAAAATATTAATATAAGGAATATCACTCAAGTTTTCTTTTTGGTGAAATATCCTGTGAAGATTAATTAAGTGTTTTACTGTCTCATTTCAAATAAAGTGACTAGTTTGACTTGTGATAAACATGAAAAGGCATAAAGTCAAGTTCAAAATTAAACATATTTGTTCAAAATTAAACAAATTGAATACAGTAAATTGAAAATTTTAAATTATTTTTTATTGAATTTTAGATTTAATTTTAAAAATGACTCTAATTCAATTTAAACTAAATTAACATATACACCAATAATTTTATTATAAAATCAACACATTATTTGTACTTGTATAATTAAATTTTTATGGAAAAATTATATAAATTTATTTTCTTAATGATATTATTATATAAATTATGTCTTATTATTTAATATTTATTTTATAAGTTTATTAATTTTTAATTATTCAAACTTTTTTATCTTGCTCTTTTTATTATAGAACTTTTGTATTTTATATTAAAAAAATACTAATTTTTAACAAAAAAATGAGTAAGAAGAACAAAGAACGGTAAAAAAAAAAATTAAGGAAGTCATCAAATAAATTACAATAAAAGTAAATGAGTTAATAAACTTATAACATAAAATTGTTTGTTGTAATACTGTGTAAGTTTTATTTCAATGTTTTTAATATAAAATAATATATCTTAATTTTGGACTTTTAACAATCGACTTACATGATAAAACATTTGAGCAATTAAATTAGTTTTTGTTAGATTTATTGTATATTTTATGATTTATTTACCATTTCGTTAAAAAAGAGAGTAAAGAAAGCAATACAAAAATCGAAAATGGATCCGAGTTAAGTCGCTTTTAATTGAATTAAATTTGATGATAATCAATTAGATGATTAAAATATAATAAAGTTGGATTGAATATTTTACTTTTCTTTAAAATCAATTCAATCTAATTTGCAAACAGCCAAACACTCATAACTCTTACTAATTGTTTGGACGTAAGAATAAATAAAGAAAAAGTAATTTTTTGCTTCTTCTTTACTTATCTTGATTTTCTATTCTACCAAAAAATAAATAAATCTTTCTTGTAAACATACAATTAAATCGGGAAATACATAAACTGCATTTTATACTTTGGGAATCAGAATTGTCATCGCTATTAAATTAATGTTTTTATTTTGAAAACGTATTCAAAACTCTTATAAACTGTAAAATCATATAGTATATAATTTGTAGGAATGTTTTTAAATATTTGTCAAATTTATTTTCTTTATAGAAAATATCCATAGATTAATTTTTAAAATATATAGAAAATAAAATTAAAAAGGTAAAAACTATTTGCTTCAATTTAAATGTTAAATTATGTGATTTATAAATTAATTTTGAGCCTAATGAAGATTTTATATATTTGTGACCAATTACTTCATAAACTTTAGGGACTCATTAAGTAGTCAAATATGATAAGATAAGGTAGGATATGATAACATTATCATACCTTTAATCATATCCCTTACTCTATTATGTTATTCTAGTGTATTTCTTATTTTGATGAAGGAGTTGGGTTAGGAAACAAGATGATAGCATAAGCTCTCTTTCTCTTTATATATATATATATATAACAAATTATCTTATATATAATTATGATAATTTTGACATGCAAATTTAAAGTAAATTATTAATTAAAATATTAAAAAATAAATAATTATTTTTCAAATATTTTTAAAGAAAATATTTGAATAATAATTATACTTTTTAAAAGTTTTACATAATTTTTTTTATAATTTTAAGAAAAATAACTATATAAATAAAAAGAATTTTGTATAACACAATAGTATTGTCTGGTTTGTTATTTGATGTGTATCAAACATTAGATAAAATTAATGTTTATCTTGCTCTTATCTTATCCTACTTTAATCATGCTTTCATATCATGTTTTGATAACCAAACAAGCCCTAATTTGTTATATTCAAGACATAGCAATTCAAGAAAGTGGAAACTTGCAAATTAAATAAAGAGTGAATTACACTTCCTTGATAAATACAAATGTTATACTGTCTTCTCTTCTTATGTTAAAAAATACACTTTCCTCTCAATTCGAGTATATGACACTTTACTCTATTTTTTTTTTAATTTTCTATTAAAATTTCGTTAACTTTTGTTCAAAAAGATAATTACCAAAATATCATTTACACTACCATCTCTTAAGAGATGCAAGTGTTATACCACCCCCTTCTTGTGTTAACATACACACCCTTCTACCTTAACAAATGAATTTAATATATATATATATATATATATATATATATATATGTATGTATGTATATTTAAAATAAAAATTATTTTTTAAAAATATTAGTGCGTGAAATACATTTTAAAATAAATATAAATTGATATATTCAATTGTATATATTTAAAATAAATCGATCAAAAAGTATACATATATGTTTTTATATTCACACATATATTTCTATAATATATATAAAAAAACTGTCTCTTAATTTATACCATTAATTATTATTTTAAATAAATTATTAAGAATTATGCTAAATTTAATCATATACTTAAAAAATATTTATGTTTAATTACTTTCATAAAACATATTCTAAATTAAACAAATTAAAAAATAATATATATATACACACGCACACACACACGCACGCAAGTAAAATAGAATTAAACACAAATATCAAGATGGTATTTAATTAATATTACTAATGTAGTATTTATATAAATATATAAATAAACAGTTATTTTTTATATAGTGTTAATTATTATATTTATTAAATAATATACAATAAATCTTAATAATATTGTCATATATTCTATTTATTAAATATAATATATTTATTGAGTTTAATAAATGTAATTATTATATATGTATATTAAATGTATAACTTTTTAAATGAATATATATTACAAAATTTAAAATATAATTTTTTTTAATGTATATTAATAATGAGTATACTGACTATACACTGTCAATGTAAAAAATTCTATATTATCAACCAATTACAAATCACAATTGTTATAACTTTTAAAGTAATTATTGTAAAAGTCAACAAACTTATCAAATATGGTGGTTTGTGATTGGATGACAGTGTAAAACAGTTTTACACTATCAGTGCATAACCTATTTTGTCAATAATAATATACATATATATATATATATATATATATATATATATATATATGTATATATATTAATTTATCTCATAATTTCTACCCATAATTATATTTTAATATTTTTATTTTTCTTATAATTAAATATATATTTTAAAAAAATCTTTATTAAGTGAGTGAAGAATAATTTGGTAAACTAATTTTTTTTAGTATATATTTCAATTAAAAATATTTTAAGTATATTCTTTACCGGTGTCATTAAACTAAATAGACTAAACTATGTATTTTAACATAAGAACCATTAAAAAAAAAAAAACATAAGAGGGTAGTGCACTGTAATAATCATATATTTCAAGAGAGCATAGTGTAATTTACTTTAACAGCGTCATGTTAAATGGACTAAATTGTATATTTCAACATAAGAGAAAAGAACAATGTAATACTCACATATTTCAAAAGAGGATAGTATAATTTACTTTTAAATAAAAGAAACACTATAGAATTTTAGGTAGTGTTTGGATAAGAGATTTCAAAATTTTAAAAAATTTTGAAATGCATGGGAATTTAATTGCCTCAATTAAATTTCTTTCATTTTTAAAATATGCTATTTGGATAAAGCAATTTAAATTTCTTGTGTCTCAAATTCTTTATTTAGATAAAGTAATTTAGTTTCTATCATATGTAAATTTCTTTTTATGTATTATTTGAAATCCTTTCATTTAGGTGTTATTTGAAATTTCTTCATTTTGCTTAATTTTTTTTATAAAATTCCCATCATTTTTTTTTTTGGATTTGAAATCCAAACAAATCATTTTGATATATGGTATTTTAAATTCATGACTCAAAATTGAAATTTTTCTCTCAAATTTCCCATCCAAACACACCATTAAGGTAGACTTTGGGTGAGAGAATGAAATGAAATATTTTATGAGAAATTATATTTGAACAAGCCAAAAATGCAAATACTTCATTGACATTCATTATTTTTTTTTATTTCTATTATTATCATATTATATTACTGAGTTTAATGAATGCACTGTCAATATAAAAAGTTTTACATTATCAACTAATTAAAAATCACAATTGGTATGATTTTTAAAGTAGCTATTATAAAAGTCAATAAATTTATTATACATTGTAATTAGATGTTAGTGTAAAACTGTTTTATACTATCAATGCATAACCTATTTTCTCTATATTACCTATTATATTTATACTTTCTGTTTGGGTGTCTACTAGCATGATAAGTTCATTCATCATTTTCTATATTTTATTTTGTTCCATTTTTTGTTATTATCTTTTCTTCAATGGAATTTATTTTATTTAAAAACATATCAAATATATTTTTATTTCTTTAACTTATCTTTTTTTAATTTTAATTTTTATACTTTAAAAAATTAATTTCCAATTTGGCTTTGGTCTTCATTATTTTTACTCAATTTAAGATTTATTTTTTATAATCTTGTTCTATTTAGGTTTTATTAGTCCCTATGTTGTATCAGGTATTAGTCTTAATTCATTATTTGTTTGAAGATAAGTTTTTTTGACATATTACTTATAATGAGGATTAAAATGAACCCTTTTTTAAAATTAAAAGGATTAAAATTTAATATATTCAAATATAATAATTAAAACTAAAATAATTATAAGAAACAAAAATATATTTAAACTAAAGATAAAATGAAACTCATTATATTGTATCTCATTATAATACCTACCAAACGTTATTTAAGAGTGTAAAATTATATGTATTTTTGTAAAAGTATGATGTAACACGTCATTTTTAGTCACAACTAATTAAGAATATACACTTATAAAATAAAATAAAAAAGGAGACAAAGCAAATAAAACAAAAAGAAACAAAGTAACCGGTAATAGATAAATAAGACACGTAATTCTCAATTATTTTAGATAAAAGTTTCTCTCACTGTTCTAATCAGATCATGTTGTTTTAGCCAGTATGTCTAAGATTTAATGAAATTGAGAAATTTTCATAAACTAAAGTTTAGTGTTATTATGCTAAGAGGAAGATAAATGTCTAAATTCAAAAAAAAAATTAATAGAAAACTTGTTAGATAAGAGTTATGCTCAAGTTTGTGTTGAAAGAAAAGAGAAAGAGAAATCACAAAATACTGACTAGAGCAATAAGAGAAGATTTTGTCTAAGATAATTGAAAATCACATATATAATTTTTCTATAACAAATTTTTTGTTTTCTAATTTATTTACTTTATTTTCTTTTTGTTTTATAAATATATAGTTTTAATTATTTATACCTAAAATTTATGTGTTACCTCCATACCTATACAAGAATAGCTCGAAAAATTAACAAATGTTTTAAACATAATAATGTGCGCTCCGTTCTAAAATAGATTGATCTCTCTCTCCCTTTTAATATATGCACAATCAATATAAAAACAGAAATGAGAAAGTCGTTAACCAAACATTCCTTGATTTGCTAATCAAATCAATGCATGCATTGGTTAAGAGAGTGAGGATTTATGGCTTTTAAGAGGTTGGGACATGAGGACGCCATGTGGCTCTCACACACAGCACAATAGGAATCTATTTCTCTCTATTCTCAAGCTGGCTATATAAAAGATCATTCTAATGTTTAACTTGTTTTAAAGGAAATTTTAAGATGATATATTTTTAAATTAATAAAATAATTTCTTGAAGTTTTTATAATTTATTTAAAATTTAATTTTGAAATTTAATTTTTTATTAAATTATTATAAATCAATTTAATTGAATTGTTTTTTATCTTAATAAGTAAGGTGCAAGTTTTTTTTATCTAATAAAAGAAAAGACGAAAAAAATATAATGACAGAGAACATAAAAAAGAGTAACTTATTCCATTATTTGGATTTGCAAATTTAGGATGGAATCATTAAAAAGGGATGGAATGAGATCCGTTCCACTCCATTGTTTATACTCTTTTTTTTTTCCTCCCAATTTGGAAGGAATAAGATGGAGCAAAAATTTTATATTACCTATTGACTATTTTATCCATATCTTTTTTTGGACCTAGATATTAGTTCTTGCTTCACGTCTTATCATTTTCTTCTTCAGCACTTGTTGCCAGCTTCACACCTTACCATCTTCCTCTCCCACTTTGCAGAAGTTAGTCCCTACAAGTTCCGATTTGAAAGACCACTACGTCCTGTCTGCAGGAAAAAAAAAAGTCTTTCCTTTGGACATTGGATGAGCCAATTTTTTGTGGGCTTTGGCACCTTCTTTTACATAATAAATTAAAAAGAATTGTATTGTTTGAAAGCCTCTCATTATGTAAGAGAAATATTGTATTCATTTCAACTTGTTGATGCCTGATGTAGTTGATAAAAATATTACTGAAAATGTTATTATGGGAAAATGGAAAATTAAAGCTAATTTTAAAATAAAGATACAATATGTTATTCTTTTAAAGTAAAGATATAAAATAAATAAAGTATAAAATATTTTTAAATAAGGATAATATGGGAATTGAAAATTTATCATTTTCCGTTCTATCCTTTTTCCAAAGAATATAATGGAAACTTTGTTCTATTCCATTATAAAATATCTAAATAATAGAATAACATTTTTATTCCATTTCATTCCAATCTATTCCGCTCTATTATATTTCAATCCATTCCGTTCTATTCTCTACCACCAATTCAAACGTAGCCAAAATGAAGAAAAAAATAGTGTTAAAAAAATGAAGGGAAATAAAATATTTTTATAAAAAAGAAAAAGTCATAATAAATAAGATGGAGAAATTTTTTTTAAGAAGAAATATTTAATTACTTTTGTGCTTCAAGTCATGCTTTAATGAAATTGTTTAGCTTATAAAAAAAATTAATTGCTTTTAATAAGTTAATATTTTTATTAAGCAATTATTAAATTTTTTATTTTTTAAAAATATTTTTCGAGAGTTTTAAAAAGAAGAGAATTAGGTGTCTTACTCAAGGCCGGCCTTGGTTATATATGACTTTTCGTGACAACAAAATGGGCAATGGTTGGTGTACCAGCAATTTGAAATCAGTGATTGTTGGCTCTATGCCATGTTATAGCTCTGAGTACCATAAAATTTGAAAGCGAGGTGGCCGGTGACCAGTACTCCAGTCATAACTGGTCTTCAATGAGAATAACAGATAATATCGTCAGAATAGTTTCTTTCAAAATAGTCACCGGCACCGCCCAATCGGTTGCTCTACCCAAAATGAATTAAAATGAAACAAGACAGCATAAAGCAAAAAATAAAAAAACAGAAAAAAACAAAATCAATAATATAATCAGTCGCAGCCTTATTTGAGCAATGCACAATTCACTAAAATGTACACGTGTGTACATGCTTAGGAGGTTTTTTATTTCTTTGCCTTAAAATGTGATCTAGTTGAACCTTCTTCTTCTAAAGGTCTATTGGTTCAGTTCCTTGTTGAAAAGAGTGAGAGTGATAATACTGGTTCATTAAGGAGGCAAAAATGTAGGTATCCATGAAGACATTTTATCTTTTTGTAATATGGTGAATTTAGGTTTGAATTTTTGTTAGGAGAAATATTTATATTTAACTAGATTTAAATCTGTGCATTACACAAGTGCTTTAACTATAATAATAAGAAATATAATTTTTTAAAATTTTAATTAGTTTAGAACATGAATGTTTCCTTTTAAGAATTTTGATAATTTAATGTGACTATGAAATAATAATTTTTGTACCATGTTATATAATTATTAAATTTATTTTTATTATCTTATTAATATACTTCTTTGTTTGTACTATATTAAACAATTGTTTAATTTCTCCGTAAGTTTATAAATAAGAGGATCACTCTTAATTATTTGTTACAACATTAATCGTTATAAAATTTTTAACATGGGACTTGAACTTTGCCTTTTTCCCCTTTACCAAAATACTTAATTAAAATTTTTTATTTATTTTTCTTTCTTTTTTGCACAAATTAAACAAATTTTGACCTTAGATTTTTGGCTTCGCCCACCCCCACCCTCTATAGCGCTTAATTAGACTAACCTTTATCTTTTTCCTTTTTGTTTGAATGAAAAATTACAATATTTCAAAATTATAGAATACTAATACGATATACATGTCTATATCTTCCAATGTATCTTTGTACTTAACATCATTGAGAGTCTTCCTATGAAGGAACATCACAACATTTTCTTATAAGAGATGAAATTATTTTAAGGACAAAGCATGAAAATGAAAAAAAAAAATTCAAGGAATTATTTTTTTTATGAGTTTGATTGTCTTTCATTATGAGGAATTATACTTTTTATGAGTTACACTTTTATAAGATGTAAATAATGAGTTTTATGAAAATATAGGAGTTATAAGAAATGAAATTATTTTAAGGAGAAAGCATGTACTTTTATTTTTTACTAGCGTAATAACCCGTGTCATGCACAGATATTAAATTTATAATTCGTAATTTTTATATTATTATAATTATTTAATATATTTCTTAATTATTTTTTAATTTTATAAAAATATCTGCTAGTAAATATGTATATTAATATATATATATATATATATATATATAAATTCAAATAATTTTATATTCACACACATCTCATATTATTTTAATTTATAAAAATGTGTGTTTTAGAAAATATTTTCTTTGTCAATATATTCTCATTTGTATATAACTTTGATTTATAGAAAATTTTAATAAGAGATATTAATATTAAAAATATTTTAAATTAAAATTTTTAATTATTAGTTTTTTCTTTAAAAATGAGTTTAATCGGCATTCAATGTCAATGTAAAAGTTTTGCGTAGTTAATTATATATATATATATTAATTTTAGTCGCCCAATTAGAATATTTTTCTACGACAATGAATATTTGTTTTGTTATTTTTTGTCCTACATCAAAGCTATTCCTTTAAATTAAAGGACACTAATACTTAATTTCAAAGAAATATATAATGTACCATAGTTCTAACATTGATTTTTGGAATATTTTGAAGCAATCATTCCTGTCTTTATTTATTGTATGATATCAAGTATGAGGTACTACTTATATTGCTTTAAATATTAAACGTTACATTTTGTCTAAATTTTTTTTATAAATATGTATGAATATAGAGTAGACTTATACACACACACACACACATATATTAATCTTATCTTAATACATATACGAATAAAAAATTATATATAATTATATTTTGTAATAATTGATTTATCATTTAAATCTCAGTTTCTATTAGATAACAAAACAAGAGAGAAAGATAACATAAATTAAATGAAAGACCAATTAAATTTATAAGTACTTGAATAAATTATTGATATTTAATTATATGCTCTATTTTTTTTTTCATTTCATATGTATAGTAATTATTTATTATGGATATCACTTTAAAATTTTAAACTAATTAAAAGATTTGATAGCATTGTGTAATATCTTGTTCCAAACATAATATTTTTGATTTACAAATTATTGTTTTATTAAAGCATTCTTTTATTAATCATTGAAAAGATACTAAAATAAAAATTACATATAGAGGAAAAAAAATGAGTATGGTCATGGTATATATATATATATATATGAGAATTGAAAAACAATTTTTTTATAATACATAATAAATTATTATTGATATCATTATTATTATATTAGATTATTTTATTTATTTTGATTAAATAAACAATTAATTACAATATACTAGATAATTTACCTATGATTTATTTGTTTTTTTTAATTTTATAACCAATTACTTTTTTGTATAAGGATTATAATTAATTTAATCGTGATATTTTTTATATTAATCATATTGATTTTCAGCATAAATTTGAATATATTGAGTACAAAATTTATAAGTATACATTGTCTATAATTTAGTGTAATTAATATCATGTACAAATGTTGTTTTTTAATAATATAAAAAAGTTATTTATATTTTACACTTTCAAGAAAACCAATATATATCATAATACACTATGATTTTTTTAGGTAACCATGTTATTAGTACGAAATACTTACTGGCTTAGCCAATGATTAATCTCTGCCGAGGAACTTAGCTAGCCACCTTTAGTAGGATCTCCCATCCTAACCACGTTTTTTCGATCCACAGGACTTCAACAAGAGACCTTGCTTAAGAGATTCGAGTTCAATTCTACTCAAATTAACAATATGTTGATATACACTATGTAGTTATATGTTGAAATAAATTAGTTTTAATTTGATATAATTTTTTGTCCTATATAAGTTAAAATAAATTTAAATTTGATTTAAATTAATTTAAAAAATTATATTTTTCAAAACCTATTTGTTATTTTTTGGGTAGAGAGATCATATATATTATTCACTAGAGACAATCCTGCTAGAACTGAATAGAACCACTATGAGTGACAATTATTGTAAAATAACTTACTTGTTATTTTCAATTTATTAATTATTATTTTTACTTTATTTACATTAGATTTATAATTTGAATGTGTTTTTTTGACTATAAATTAATGTAATAGAATTTAATTTTATTTAAACCAAAAATATTATTTATTACTTAACTTTTATTAATTTGTTATTATGAATTAAAATGATAAAAATTAATTAAAAAAAATTTGGATGGAAAAGAATTATTATGATGATAACAAGTGACATATTGGATTTAATAAATAGAAAAATTCTTTAAATGTCTTCAAATTTTAAAAAATTAAAATAATAAAGAGACTATCATATAAAAATTATTAGTACATTTAGCAATACATATTTCTTTGGCATATGATGTGTGAAATATTAGACGGAGGGAATAAGGTTATTTTTGCTTCACTATAAGATTTTTTTTAAAATAAAAAAGCTTTGTAAAACCCTTTTTTAAAATCTTTTTATGATTTGTCTTTTTTGGTAGGATACTCTAGTGGTGATGAGGTTCCTCACCAAGCCTATGGTCAAGTAGTTTTACTAAGGAAATTGAGTGATATGTTCTTACCCCTAAACACGCTAAGTGAGGTGAGATGAGTGAACCAATCATTGCAAATTTTGATTCTAGAGAATTAACCTCTAATTAGACTTGATTGAGGTTGCTTGCATGCATAATTCTTAACCTGCTACCTGTACTTCCGTTTCCTTGTGTCCTTATTTGATGAATTCTGTGAATTTTGCTTAAGTGCCATAGAAATTGCTTGAGAACAAGCAAATCTTTAAGTTTGGGGTTGTTTGATGTGTTGCAATTTACATCATTTATGCATAGCATTTCACTTAGGATACAATATATATCTTTGCATTGAGGACTTTATTGTAACATATTTTCATTGATTTTCCTTTCTTTTTGGAATTTGTCATGCATTTGGTATTTTTCTTGTTGTAGGAGTCGGTATCATGGACTTTGAGGGACTAAAGGTAAAGATTGGAAGCATTTAGAGGCAATAGGACTTGAGCCAGCAGTTTTGGAGACTTGGCAAACAAGTTGCAAGCACTCTTTGGAGTTCACATTCGTGAACTGCAGCTCACGCCTGTGAGCTTCTTTGGCTCATGATTTTTATGTTAAGGGTAGAGGAGTTCACCCTCGTGAACTCTTGCTCACCCCTATGAACTCAACATGACAAGATTTACTCTTTTTCGTGTTTTTCACATGTAATCTAGGTTTGAACCCTTCTTAGCCCTTTTATTTATAAAGGTTTAGAAATTAGGAATGGTACTTTGGGATAAAAATCATTAAATGGAGAGGCAAGAGCGAAGGATTATCTTCTTCTCTATCTTTTTTAGTTTGATATTCTTCTTTTTTGATTTTTGCTATGTCTTTATTGCTATTTGTAAGTAGTTCTTCTTTATTCTAGGATTGGGCATAGCCTTATGAACTTTTTAATGAATTAATTTCTATATTCATCATGTGAATCTTGTTCTCCTCTTAATTCCTTCTTTATTATTTATCTCTATGCAAAACGACTAAGCCTACGTTTTACATAATTTTAGGGGTTTGTGGAAGTATTGAATGGAAAACCTAAACACCAGAACTATAGAGAAGGGACTTAGGTTTAAACCACAAAAGTAGGTGAACATTTGAGAAATTAATTGAATTAACAAAGAGTGCAATAGGTTTAATTAAACACAACCATCATGAAAGTATGTGGGTAATTTGACTAGACATCTCTTCGTATCTTGAAAGGGAACGGATGGTACCTTAAGTTAATTCACCCTCAATGAAAACTGGTAGAAGCACAATGGTAGTGGAATTAATTTATTAAGTGTCATAGTGTGAACCCCCAATTTGAGAAATATTCAAATATTGAATTTCTCCAATTTTTAATTACTAGTTCTTTTTTTGAATTGACTCGCAATTTCTCTTCTCTGAATTGATACTCATTTAAATTCTTCCTTTTTGTTTAATTGTTGTTAAATTTCAATAATTACAAAGCCCAACACACAGTCCCTGTGGATTCGATATTATTACTTGACGATAACCGTGCACTTACGGTTTTTGCCATCATAGGTATTTAATAGAATTTTCAAATTCAAAATTCAAATATAGCTATTTAAAACTCATTAATGTAATAATTATAATGATAATAATTATAGTTTGTAATCGAACCAAATATTTATGAAGCACCATATATAGTGACATGTGTCATTCCAACCTCTTTGTAAATGACACATGTCATCAAAACCTTGAAAGTTACTCTTGATCTACCACGTGTAATCTAAACCCATGAATGGATTCTCAAATTTATTTATAATGATTTCATGAAAATATAAGCAAAGAAAATACTTAATGATTAGGTGCTATAATAATAAGCTTTATTATTTAAGGGAAAACTTAAGGTTATATCTATCAAATAATTGGTGTTGTAATTCATTATATTCATAACATATAAGGAGCACAAATTGAAAGGAAAAAAAATAAAGATAGTTAAGAGCTTTTAAGAAGAGCATTATTGTTATATATACAATTGTATAACCAAAAATATGTTATAACTCCTCCATGTAACTGTCACGTGGTTTGAATTTGAAATGATAAATTTTGATAGAATATTTAAAAATAATAATACATAATTCACTTTAAATCTACAATAATAAATTCCCTCATTAGAGCATATATATGCTCGTACCTAATGACACTTTATAGCAGGCATAGGCTTGAGTAAAGATCGGATTATCTCATCTTTTGATAATTGACTGCGGAATGTAGCTCTATAACGTGAAATTTGAGGCTAAGATCTTGAGCTCATAACCTGAATATACAACATCATGTAAAGAAAAAATTCCTAAAATTATTTTTTCATAATCATTCCTAAGTTTTGACACTATTCTAAAGGCCATAAATTTGTCAACCTCAGTTAGCAAAAGTATTACAATATGAAACTACTATTCTGTGTGCAATATTACAATGCTTGTGAAAAACCAATACCAAAATCATATCTAGCCATCTTCAACATACTTCATAATCTTTAAAGATGACTTCCACATCATCAACTTTTGTCTCCTAAAAAACAAGAGGTTTATAGTCTTTCTTAAACCATTCATCACACAAAAATTTGGGTAAAATGTTACACTGCCATACTGTTATGGAAAAATAGAAATACAAACTAAAATATAAGAAATCAACACATTTGATTCATTTTTGACCGCTTCAGTTCTCTTTGTCAAGATGATCAATTTTATACTTACTTTGGATCATCATAAACCTACCACTTGACAAAAATGTAAAATTATGAATCTGTTTAGGTGCATGGTGTAACACCCTAAGGGAATTACCTTAACTATGCCTAAATTTCTAGGACATGGAAACTTTGAATATAAAAACATCAAAGATACAAGCGGAAACTTAAACATAAATTTTATTATAAAAACTATTTACAAATTCTTTGGCACAAGGTGCCGTACAACACATAAAAGAAATAATACATGAAGCTATATAAAACTCCCATGCATTGGGAGATACAAAACTCAAACATCTTCTCCATTATCTATAAGCAACTCCAAACTCCTTTGCAAGGATGTCCACCTGCCTGACCTGTAAAACATGAAAACTAGAGGGAGTAAGACAAAACATCTCAGTGAGTGCTATTGGAATTCTAGGGGTAGGTTGACTCTTTTCTTTTAGAATCCTCCTTTAACTCATGTGGTTTTACCTCTCACTGAACTCCTAGCTTTTCACCTTTCTAGTATTTAACCTCATAAACTATACACAACTTAGGGTTTGCTATTCTTTAATGGGCCTAAGCCTATGTCTTTTGACCCATACTGGCTCTTTTTACTGAATAACTGACTTCCTAACACTTAGTCGGGACTTCATCCTCTCTATTATTTTATCTAAACCTTTTTCTTCTTATGATACTAAGTGAGGATTAGTACTTTCTTATCTTTTTCTCTCTTTTATTGCCCTTTCGATACTTATTCATAAACTGTCTTTGGGGAAAACCCCTCGCATACCTAATAGGTAACATTTGTCATAAACTATGTCCTCATTAAGCACATAGATTTCCTAGTCTAAGCTTAACTCAACTCACTTATGACTAGACAGACACATCATCATATACACCATAGGGTCATCATACATGCCTCACATAGGCATTCATGTCATTTGTTTCACTATTCTGTTTCTATTTGGTTCTGGTTAACTTTGTCATTTATCTTTTAACTGAACCACCATCGTCATATTTGGCTAAGCTCATAGCCGCTAAGAGGCGTCCTTCTTGTCTTCAACCTCTTACTATCACCGATCCAAGTGGCCGAACCCCCTTCGTTATCGAGGCCGTTCCTTTAATCCTTTGGCCAGAGGGGACAACCACCCTCTTTTTGGCCTAAAGGGCCTCCTAGCCTTTTACTTTCTTCAACCCTTCATAGGTTGCTTAAAACTTTCATCATAAAAATTACCCATACCTTGGTGATTATAAGGGATCCCTATAGCAGGTGTACACTCAAATCCAGCCATGGATGGCGCATTCCAGGCTTATCATGACCGAGGAGAATCTACCCTATAGTTACTAAGAGGATATCATTTTCTAAAACCTTTTCTTTTTCTTTAAACTCAGGGAAGATCCCTATTTTTCTCTAAACTTTAGGAAATATCCCTGCTTTTTGCTAAGGAGGCATCCTCAAGTACCTTTTAAAGTCTTAAATATATTTCTTACGTGAGGTTCATCGTTGTACACCCACATATAACACAAGGCACAAACACAACTGTTAAAACAATCTTATAACTACACATTCATCATTACTAAACACAGCAATACAATACAAACACAACATATCAGAGAATTAAGCGTAGAAAGTAAACACACAAGCAAACATATCTGTCCTTTGAAGCTAGAACATTTTCCCATTGTTCTAAAGGATCGCACATAGCATTAAAACCTTGGTAATTAGGGCCGCTTCACTTTCTCCTTAGACTCAAACTCTTATAGGTCCACTCTAAGCACCATAAAATGTTGCTCAATGCCCCTAAAACAGGGAAAACACTAGTACTTTGTCGCTTAGCGCCAGAATTCTGTCACCTAGCGCCACATCGCTTAGCGCTAGATTCTATCTTTCAGCGCCAACCTACCAGACAGCACTCTGTCATCCGTCGGCTAGTGCCAAGAAACTGGTGCTCAGCGACAACTGCAATATTTACAATTAGCGAAGGGGATGACCCATGGTCATTTTTGGCCCAACAATCAATACCAAGCATATTAAAACATTTCTAGACATCTTTATTACCTTTCTAACCAATTATATTTCCGAAATAACCCCTTAATCTTACATATCTCTCAACAATCATAAATCTCCTTCCTAAGGTTCAAAAGGGAAAAACATAAAACCAAGGAGGATTAGGGAGGTTAAGGGGAAAGTGTAATGACCCACTGTTGCTACAGTACTACTTCATAACTTTTTTTAATATATCATTTATAACCATACATCATAAACAACATTTAATCCTCCTTATTGTCACCATGTATAGTATATATATATATATATATATATATATATATATATACATACATACATACAATGGCAACACACCACCAAAATACAATTCAAAAGGGGAAAAATACAAAAACAAATTCTCTACAGCTGGTCAACTATACATTAAACCACAAAAGAAAGTCCAAAAAGATCCACCCATAAAAAAGGCCTTTCTAACTTCTTCAACAGAGACCTCCTTCATCAACTGTGGGAAGCTGGATCTGCTGAAGCTCTACCCTCTGCTCCCACGCCAAAAGATGTGATCATCACAATCACAGCAACATACAACCACAACCAGCGATAATGGCAACCACAACAAAACAAATAACAAGGCAAGGGTAAGCTTACGTAACAAAGCAAACATATAATAGACGATGTTCATTTCATAACCCTTAACATACAAACATGAAATCAAATTCACAAAAGAATGAGTTTCCACAAAATCACTACACCACATACCATGCTTTCCACATCAACATGTTAATGTACGAATGACACAACTCTCGAGAGATTTACTACATTTCAGGTGATCAGCCAGGTCTTACCCCTAACCATGGTCTTCCAAGCACCATTCAGGGATTGCCAAAACTCTGATCTATGGATAAGCTTAGTGGTTTGTTAGGATCAGTGAATGTGGGTGGTGGCTTACCGCGACACAAGGCTTGCACCACCTTGGCCTCCTGCGAAATTACCCATCCATTATCCCCAAGGCCCGTCTTTCCGACCCCATGTCTTATCCAGGAATTAGGTTGGAGGCTCGTCTGAGCCGCAATTCCTGTCAACTAGCCAACTTACATGCCTACCCGTACACGGCTTGAGGCCTATACAACCTCAGCCAATAACATATGCATGTAAATGCATGATTCACCACAACATCAACTTAATCACAACCATTTATCAATATCCATACATATACATATGGCAACACAACAACACGTGGCCTACTCAGCACCTCCTGTGGTCCAACAATCACTACCAACTTCATGTAGGCTCAATTCAGCCCCATGCATGGTTAACAGGTAAGGCTTTATCCAAGCAGCACATACCACAAGAGAATTCTCACACAGCACTAAGACTTACATCCCCTATGAGACGTCTCATCACAACAACAGAACATAACCAGTGGAAGTTCTATATGAGCAATCTTCCACCCAACTATCACTTTCCAACAATTTATTAAACAAAACCACAACAATAATAAAGAAAAACCAAGAGCCGGTTTGGAAAATTATTTGAACATCCAATTGTCTTAAAATATACATTTAACATCTTTAAGGACCAAAATTCATATATCTATAACCATTTAGAAGATTGGTAAATCTTGAGATTCACAAAATCCTTCAGAATAATTCAGTTTCTTTAATTTAAAGAAATCATATTTAAACTAGACCACTTTCCATCATTCCCAAATAGAACTTTTGAAAATGTATAATACCCCTTTTTATATATTTTTATATATAATAATTCACATTTTGAAACGAAAACTTTAAAATATGAAATAGTACATTGAATTCTAAGATAACAGATTAAGTACTGTAGTAACAGATTATCTACTGTATAACAGATTATATCAGTTTAGTAAAAATGCACCATAATTCATTTCCTGGTAGAGATAATCGATTATAGATTTTCATAATCGATTATTTCAAAACCAGAATCACGAAAACAATTCTTGAAACCTAGATAATCGATTATGGGTTTCCATAATTGATTATTTCAGAGCCAAAATCACGAAAACAACTTCTGAAACTCCAGATAATCGATTATAAGATCCCCGTAATCGATTATCTGCAACAGAGTTGTGAAGAACACGTTTTTTTTGCAGAAAACTTAAATTTCTCAACCAAGCAAACCTAGATTTCAATTCATTGAAAGATTCAACATCATTAATCCACCTCAACCAAGCTCATACACATCATATTATACAACTAATTCAACATTTCATCACACAATTCATAGATTTCTCATCCAAATCTCATATTCCCCCCCCCCCCCAAAACCTATTTTCATCCAAAACCACCAAATATGGCAACATCTACAGCGATTCAACTGTTTTTAAAGCAAGAAATCAATATACTAACAATCACTAACACAAAACAATGAATTTGTAAGCTTTCCTTAACTTTTAGAGCTTTCGAATCTAAGCTTGGGGAAGGGAAAACGTGAGAAAAGCCAACCCTTGAACCAAACTCCGTAAAGGCAAGTAAATGACAACTCTCCAATGCTTAGAAACAATATTCTTCACTGGATTTGGGTTGCACACTTCAAGGATTTTAGCAAGAGGTTAGGGAGAAATTGAGAGAATGGAAATGAGAGGGTGAAAGAGAAATGCAAGAATGAGAGAATGAGAGGGAATGTGAGGATATAAGGGGGAAAGGCTCCTTGTGTCTTAAAACTCTCTAGGATCCTCACACTAGCTTTTTGCTTACTAAGGCTAATGGTTCATCTAACCATCCCCCAATACTCACAACTGGTCCAACTAAACTGTTTTTCTCTCAATAACCCATATAAACATCAACAACATTTCACTTTTGCCTAAGTGAATTTTCTCAAGTTCCCTAAACTCAGACCGGAATTCCAAGACAACAACATAAAACTAAAACCACACAACAACAATCAATAACAACAATTTATTTATTTCTTTTAATTACCTAGATTACATATCTAATTTTCACTTTTAATTGTCAAAACACTAAATCATACATTAGGAAAACACATATGTTACAGAAAGCATTCACTTCCGGGGGCTATCCGAATTTGAGCTCTGAGATCGGATCATAGACCTACGCTCCAACTTTCTTCTTCCTCTCCTTCTCCTTCTCTCTTCCTCTTCTCTCTCTCCTTCACCTTTCTTATATATAGAGGGGTGTGTTTGGGCCCTAACGGGCCTTGGCCTATTTGGGTCTCAGAGTCCTGTTTAGGGTCCTATTATCTTATTCTTATAAATCCTAATAATAAGGTAACTATTATTAATGCTTATGGGTATTCTAAACCATCAATTATACTATTTCTATTGTCCCAAAATTGGGGATGTTACACATGGCCACTATTCAACAACATCTTTCGAGGCATTCACATATGAATGAATGAAGAGAATTGTAGCAAAGATGTCCTCTTTTTACAAAAGGGTCTCTAAGTTATGGGTCTGGAAAAAACCTATGAGATTTGGGATGTTTGAGAGCATTCACAAGAGCGAAGAAGAAATACAACCTTGGATAGGTTATTTTAGGTCTAAATCGACAATGAGTAGATTAGGTAGAGGATTTAGAATAGGAAAGGTTTAATAGAAGGCATAATTTCTTAGGGATTGACAGATGAGCAAATATGTTGACGAGGCAAATCATAGTATATCAACATGGCAACGCATAGTTTCTTACCTCAGGATTTGTATATTACAAATAGATTTACTTTAGAAGGAAAATATTTGTCAAAAAAAATATATACTCAAACCCCTAATGGTGTGTTTGGATATACGTCCCTGACTCAAGCCTTGCTAACTTTTTCCAATCAAATTTAAAAACAATGCATATGCTACTCCTTGTAGCTTCTGTTGGACTTGGATCCATTGTTAACGAACGTGTTGTCAAACACGTAGTAAGTCAATATTCATAACAGAATAGTGATAGTATATGGTATAAAAGAGTTTATTTAATGACACTGATAGTTCTCTATTTATAGTAATCAGATATGAGTGAGCTACAATCATATCATTTGAGTGCATTTATAAGGCAGTCTTTGTTGCAATTGGGGTTGCAATGGGAAAACAAAAACTCAAAACAATAAATTTTAAAAAATAATAGACTCGCCACCAATATTTATTTATTGGAAAAACATTGGAAAACCTATTAAAAGTGTCTTTGAAAAAAAAAAAGGAGTTTAGAAGTCAATTACACATAGAGAAAGCATTAGCATCATACACAATTACCTCTAATTGATTGAGCAAATTACTAATAATTTTTAAAATATTTATCTCACCCTAAAATAATTGAGAATTAATTATAAAAAAAAGACATCCATAAGGACTTTATTATTCAACTATCTATTTTTACTTTATCTTGAAATGGTTTAATTTTATTATTTTTGAGACTTGACAGGAGTGATCTCATGTTCTTACATATTTCTTGATGTAATGGAGGATCAAAGTTTACGTAATTCTTTTAAAATATTATGTGCTTGTTATTTAAATTAAATTTTAAGATTTATGAAGTGCCATAGTTCATCTATTACTCCATAAGAAAAGTAGACTCTGACTGGAACAAGTGTCATCTCCTGGTAAAATATTTTCTCGCTCATTTTGCTGTATGAGATGATAAAACCTTGAACTATTAGACAAGGTTAAAGTTATAACAATTATACGTTATTGTTTAATATTTAATGTATTTACTTTTCCACGTACTGATTTTGCAGCTTCTACAGGTTAGGTATTGTCTTTTCATGCTTAGACAATATTATCTTTTATACTCTTTTTTTACTGTTTGTCTTTTACATAATGTATGAGCATGATAAAAAATAAATCTAAATAAATATTAAACAATAATGTGTTATTAAATAAATCTAAAGTAAAGAATTTACCTTTTATCTTTTATACTCCTTTTTCCACAACGTATTATTTCTTTATTCATTTTAAATATAAAGGTTAATTAATATTCTTGATCAATTCTGGTGTAATTCTAATTATTTACAAATAATAATGTATATGGATTAAGGGTTTTTTTTTTTTTTTTACAGCTTTTGAAAAGAAGTCGTATGTAGTCTTAATTTGTTAAAAAAAAGTTATGTTTTTCAGGATAAAATTTAGATTTATTTTTTATATTTTTATTCACAGTTTTTTAAATTAAACAATAATGTATAAATACTTTCTTTTTCTAACCCAAAAAAATATTTTTGATCGAAGCTGTTTAATGTTTATAAAAGAGAAAATCGTAACAAAAGGAAAAAGTATGAACAATATGGGTCTAATACACAGGGTATAATGTTTCTTAGCTATAATATATGTTGACACTATTTTTTAAAACCGGACCATATAAAGTTAAAAGAGTATTAAATTTGGTAAAATTTCTAAAATAAAATAATATTGACAATTTGAATATTAATTTTTATACTATAACTGAAAGTAAAGAGAGAGAGAGAGACAAAGCCATGCATTAATAAAAGAATATAACATAGTTTTTATAAAGAAAATGTTTCAAACATTTTTTTAAAAAGTTCTTAAAAAAATAAGTAATTTATTTTTATAGAACAAAATTTTAAACAAAAATAGCTTTTAATTAAATTAGTAGGGGGAGTTTTTTTATAGCTTAGATAAAACTTATTCCTACAGTCACTTCTTCAAATTCTAACTCGACCTAAAATATCATTTTTCTTAACTTTTTATTGATTTTTCAATTTGAATGCTTCACCGGCTTTTCCATCAAATAATTCTCATAGATTTTAGTTTCTTTAAATAATATTTATTTATTGTGAAGTCTTAATTTTTTTAAAATTATTTATTGTAAATTTTTTTTAAAATATTAATTATTTTTAATTTTTAAAATTTTTATTACATGAAATAAAAGAGTATTACTGAAATGAGTAAATAATGTAGTTAAATAGATTTTGATATTTCAAAATATTTATATTTTATATTCTTTAAATTTAGTTTAGATTTTAGATTTTTAAAAAAATTTAATTTGTTGTTAAGTTTTTTAATCTCAATTAAGCCAACATATTTATTAAATACTTTTTGCATTATTTTGTTAAATATTCTTTAATATATATATTGATATTATTGAATTATTTTTAAATAAATTATTTTTATCTTCTAAAAATATTATTGAAAAACAACATAGAAGTTTTGACTTGAAAAATATCTTCTAAAAATAATATACATATGATTATTATTTACTTAAAAAAAAATGATCAAGTGTCAAGAGAAATATTGTGGAAGACTTTAGAAAAAAAAAGGTGTGTGGCTTATATCCAAGCTATGCAAGGCATGTATAATGGAGGTAACTACTAGTGTAAAAAATCCAAGAGGTGAGACTAAGGACTTATTTTTAAAGAGAGGATTACATTAAGACTTAGCCTTATGTTCTTACTTGTTTAATTTAGTTTTGGATGTGCATACCAGGGATTATAAAAGATTATCCCCAATTGTATGCGTTTTGCGGATGATGTAGTTTTAATTGAAAACTCAAGGAAAGATTTTCACTCTAAACTTGAGCTTTGGGATCAAAAAGTTTTCACTTGCGTAGGAGTGAGACAAAGCATATGGATTGCAATTTTAGCAAAAAATAAGAGAAAAATGCATGGAAAGTAAAAGTGGGAGAAGATATCATACTGCAGGCTTCTAAGTTAAATATTGGGGGGTCAATATTATAAAATGATGGGCAAATCAACAAAGACGTCATATATAGAATAAAAGTTGGATGGATAAAATGGAGATATGTATTAGAGATTATTTGTGATCAAAAAGCATTTATCAAGCTCAAAGGAAGTTATATTATACTGCTTAAGGTTGTGCAAAAAATTCAAAAAACCAAACTAAATCAAAAAGTAAACTAAACCAAATCTTCAAAAAAAAAAACATTTAAAATGGTTTTTAAACCAAACTAATTTATTAGATGGATTTAGATATGGTGCACCATTTCTTCTAACTGGTTTTGGTGCACCAAGTAAACCAATCCAAATTATTCTTAAATTTTTTTAAAAAAAGTTGTATAAAAATTATTTTTTAATTTATTTTTAATTTTGTAATTATTATATAATAATAAATTTTGATTTTCATCTTTCAGTTAATTTACACTGAAATTAAACTGGGAGCTTACTATTCAAGACAAAAACGAAAGGAAATAATTAAAAAAGAAAACGAAGCCAATTGACTACCTGAAAAGGGAGCAATCAATTAATCAGCTCTAAGAGATGATAAGAGTTTGGCATATTGGAAACAATTTGAACCTAAAAACGAAATTAGAATTAGAGTTGAAAGTAGCTTCGATTTTACAAATTGAAAGATTTGGTGCATTGAACAATTAATTAGAATTAAAAATATGAAAAGAAATTTTGTCAAGAACAATGTGTACAGTTGATTCCATCGACACCACCGTCATTGTCGAACGCGTGGTGTTTTTCATACCTTCCCAACTACTAAAGGAGGAAAATTCTTCAAGAGGACCGGTTAATTAATTTAAAATCAGATCAATATTATCAAAGTAATGTCAATGTACATTTTTGACTTTTGAGAAATCGGCGTCACTCACTCTTTGACATCCAATTTAATAACTTCATCGTGTGATGTATCATGTGTGCAGGAGGAGATCAGAGCTACCGTCAAACATTTCAAGGGGAAGAAGAAAAAGAATATAAAATCATCACAATTATTATAATATAAAATTTGAGTTTAACTTGTATATATTATTAATATAAAATATTTTTATATAGAGATTTAATAAAAAAAATACTTTATTATCACATTATATTAATGAGTAAAATGATTAAATTCTATTAAATATTTCTGTAAAAAAAATACACAAAGTGTATATAAATTAAATTTATAATTTTTTTATTCTTTTTTCTCTCACTTTTATTAAATATATTTTTATAATATAAAATTATCAAAATTATAATGTAAAATTCTTCATATTATCTCATTTTATTTAATAAAAATATTTAAACATTAGAATAAAATTAAGAACATTTATTATCTTAATTTTTAAAATAATAAATTATTTGACATAAATTTAAATATAAAAAGTGATAATTATTTAAAAATATTTATGATTATTAAATTTTAAGCTATGACTAGCTAATTAAATTTATCTTTTTATGTTATTTTATGCTTACTAGCTAGTTCAACCGCACATTTTATTAAATATCTTAAATGTAATTAATTAGATTATTGACTTTTTACCTTTAGTTATCTTTCTAATTTTTAATTAACTTATCCGGTAATTTTTTTAAAACACATTCTTTACATATTGGTGCAAAAATTTTATATTAAGCAGTTTTACAGCTTTGCTTTTTAATTTAAATTTTTTGAATATAAATTACTTCACTTTAATATCAATTTTAATTAATTTTTATTTTATAAAATAAAATTAATTTTATAAAAATAAGCTTGTAAACACTAAACTAAACACATTATTATATATAACTAAACTAATTTTTAATTAATATTAATTAGTCATCAAACACACACACACACATATATATATTAAGTTGATCATACTTTAGTTTTTCATTTTCATACAGAAACAGAGGGTTAAATGGTTGGTCGTAATGAAAAAAAAAAAAATCTTAGTCGCACCTTAATTATAATTTTAAAAGTTTATGGAAGTTTCTGTTGTCATTTCTTCTGTATATTATCATTTCTATTCAAAAAATTGCATTTAAAATTTATTTCTTTTTTAATCAAATAAATAATTTAAAGAAATTTTATAAAATTTAATTGAATAAAATGACAATAAATTCATTAGAGTGGTAATAAACTCTTTTTGTATTAGCTAATTAAATATATTTTTATTTATATCACCCTCCCAAAATTATGTGAGTATCTAATATCTATATAGATAAAAATAAAGTAAAAAGAGAAAAGATTTTGTTAATATTTACAATAAGAAACTAAAAAAAATTGATAAAAATTTAAGTATTTAGTAATATCTTAGAATTGTTAAAAGTATTTGATTTTTTAAGCGATGATGATGAATAAGATTTTCTTTTCACAAACTAAACCTTGTGACTCACGTTAACCATCCTCATATGTTCTGTTATGTACTGATAAAAAAAAAATGTTCTGTTATGTTCTGTCTTTATCATTTTTCTAGGATTGTATGACGAAGTCACGAGTTGAGATACATAAATTGCTCAATCAATTGAAAATCGACATGACTTGAAATAAATAATTAATGCGAATAATCTGTCGGTAATGAAATATGAAGCCATAGTATTAATTATTCTAGTGTTTTCGTTGATGTCTTCAGGCCGACAACTAATTGAGTCTTGAACATGGACAGGACCGTCCAATTTCAGTTTAGTGCATGTTTCGCAAGCCTCACCGCTACCGAAAAACAAGTTGGAAGCGCAAAAAACGTATTTTGTAATTATTTTTATATTTCTGTTATAGTAAATTGAAAGTAAATTTATTACTATCTATATATTTGATTATAAGTAAAATAATATAAAATATTATTTTAATATTAGATTAAATTTTTATATAAATTTAACCACGTATTTACTTTTAAAATAAAATTTCTTAAACATATAAAACTTCACCTAAAATTTAATTTTATTGAGTTACATAAAATTAAGATATTAAATATTTATCTAAATATACTATAAGTTTTTTTTTGTTACTTGTTTTGGGATAGACGTAAGGTGCACCAACACACTATCTGACATCACTTCGTCAAATGATACCGACCTGGGGGCAATTGTTCTAGGCCAAATATCGAAATGGCCTAGATCAAAACAAACATATCGGGCAAGTGCACTAGTCCACGTGACTCTATACCTGTTTCAGAGTGTAAGTTAGCTATTGACTAACACGCGAGCCTGATCCTGCCATCTAATCTTGGACTGCCATGTGACCAATGTGACCTCTAACCGTCATCATATGCTACACTTTTTCACTCCCTCACTCATATGCTAACTTGAGCATCGAAGTCTCTATAGGTGGCCACCACTGTAATCCTTGCGTTGCCATCAATGTCCTCATACTAATTTTCATCTCAGCCTCCAGGATTCATCTGCGGTTTCACTTCCACATTACCTAATTTGTCAGTGCGGGCTTTTAGGCTACTTGTTATTACTAACAAATTAAAAGAAAAAAAAAATCAAATATAGAACAAAATATTAATACTCCTGTACTAATTACATTTTTAACAGAATTTATTATTTTAAAATAAAAAATAATTAACAAAAATTAAAATTTGAATAACCAGTACCATTAAAATATTTATTAACAAGATCATTCAATCACTAAGTTTTACCAGTATGTCGTTGGTCTGAGTGGTACTGGGCTTAAATCCCTTAAGCAAGGTCTCGAATTCGAACTTTGTGGATAAAAAAATATGGTTAGGGGGAGAGATTTCACTAAAAGTGACTAGCTAAGTTTTCCGGTAGAAATTAATCATCAACAAAGTCAATTGATACTTCACACCTAGGTTACCCAAAAAAAAATACTAAGCTTTATTTACTTTTTAAGGCTGAAAAGAAAAAAGTGGGTCGGTTTGATAATACATTGCAGTGCTAGGATCATTGAATCCAATAATATCAGCAATAATCTTATTTAATCGTTTAGTGCGTAACCACCAAATAATTTATCGAATATTTTCAATTAAATCACAATTAATTAATAAATGACAGGAAAGGAGCCATTTACATGTCGGGGGATTTAGGGTTGATTAAAAATAATAATGTGGATGATTAGCCATTAGGTTATTATTATCATTATATTTTTATATTATCAATCTAAATTTATATTCTCAAATTATTTTTTGAATTTTACAAATTAATCTTTTCCTCCTAAATTTAAATTAATTATACACATTCTTTTGTAATTTTAAATATTATTTTATATTTTCTAAATTTCACTAAAATTAAAAAATATCTGTAGAATTCACAAAATACTTACTAATTAAACATTAAAGACAAATCCTTGAATTCAATAACTATTTACTATATTTCATAAATTTGTTGATATATTATTTTGTAGGGTGTTCAGCACTAAATTAAATTGTTTTAAATAGCTAAATTGATAAAAAATAATAATAATAATCAAACCAAAAAGTCCAAAATCGAAAAAAAAAACATTTTTTCTAGTGTAGTTTTGTTCGATTTTCAATTCCTATTGTAAAAATCAAACCAAAGTTATCAAACCAAATCGAACCATACATTATACTTATATTGAATTTTCTTTTATACCTTCGTATGAAATCCTATTATCCTTACATAAGTCCCGACTCAATTTTAATAATGATAATATGTGATTTCATATGTATTCAATTTTTTTTTTTATGTTAAATTATGATTTATGACATTGACAGTGTATAACTAATTGACAATGAATGATTTGTAATACATTTCTCTTTTATAAGAAATTTGTAATGTAGTTATTATCATGTATAGTTTTTTTGTTGCTCTTTTGTTTATAATTATGTAAATGTCATTTTTAAGGGTTGATTATAACTCAATTAGTTATTAAATTCTAATTGTATTAATTTTTTTCTAGTTGTTAAATTAAAAATAATTTTGAAAGTTATAAAAATAAATTTTAAAAATTAGAACAACAATCAAATTGATACAAACTGAATCATAAAACTATCACTTTGGTGTGATTTAAATTTGATATTGTGTTCAAATTGAACTACACTGAAACTCATTATTTTAATGTTAAGTTTAGATGATTTTTTGTTCAAAAATCAAATCAAATTGCACCGTGAATACTCCTATATAATATGTTTATTTGATTTCCCTCTAATTTGACTTTTTTTAGACATACGTATTAGAAAACTCTAATAATTCTTGTAGGCTTCAATCAGTCATAGCTTTTGGTTTTGTAAGAAATGGACTTTTGTTGTGATCCACTACTTGTTACTCAAGCCCACTAATACAATGACCATTTGATATGAGCTTTGAATAGAGATGTCAAATGAGTCAACTCAACCAAATCTTAACTTGCTAAAAAAAGGAGTTGAGTTAGACTCATTTTGAGTTTTGGTTGAAAATCTCAACCTAACCCAATTGGGTTGTCCCACTAAATTTTTTAAAAGAAAAAAAGTTATAAAAAATAAATAACTCATAAGTTGATTTACCAAATAAAATAAATAGATAAATAAATAAAATCTAACCATAACGTCACAATCACAAATATATTATTTTATTAAATAGTCTTAGTGCAATTTTTGTTTTAGAAACTATCATTATGAGTTAAATAAATATAAAATAAAGTAACAAATAACATGAAATTCATAATACTTTATAAAATATCATGTCCAATAAAACAATATTAAACTAAATATTCTATCAAAACATCTACCAAAAAAAATCAATAAACTCAACTCGCCTCTAACCTATTAGATTGACAGATTATACGGATTGAGTTACATGAGTTGAATCCCCGAATCAAACGAACCTACCGCGTATAATTTATTAGTAGTGAATAATTTATGAACAAGTATCTTAAAAAGAATTTAAAAACATCAACACCCAAAGGTGGCTAAAGGATCGGGGTTTGAACCCGACGTGAATCGAACACGCAACCTTCTGATCTGGAGTCAGACGCGCTACCATTGCGCCACGGATCCGTTGTTAACTAACATACGATAATGATTATTAAACATAAGCATCCGTTAAATATTTGGTAAGTATCTTTTTCTTGTCAGTTACCAAAAAGTATCTTACATTTTTCGTTTTTCTACAAGCTTCAATATCATTGATAGTTAATGTCGTATCGATTTTAATATGTAAAAAATAAAATAATATACTCATATTATCAACTTTATAACTTACTCAAATTAAATCTTAATTTTAATTTTATCGTCTAAAATGTCACCTAATCTATAATCTATAATAACTATTATAATTAAGATATTCATTTTTCGTTTCTATATTTTTTAGACTATTTCACTCATTAATTAACATAAACTATATCACTATTTACCTACGAATAAAAACCACCCCATTATATATAAAGTCTAATTTCAAAATAACTATACATTCTCATTTTTTATTAATCTCCATCATCTCTTTATTATTTTATTTTTATTTTTTAAAATAAAAAATAACTATATACCCCACTAACTATATATAGAAAGACACGAAGTGCCTCTTTTACCATAGTACTTAATAGTAAGAATCTAAAATTAGTTATCGATTATATTAAAACTTAGAAGTCACCAAAAGAGAAAATTTAACACTTAAAAAATGTATTCACATTATATATATATATGGAGCATATACTATAAGAATGACCTTCTTATGTAAAAATGAGAATGGTCAATTTCAACCATTAAATTAAACTAGAAGACTTAGATTAAAAGACTCACTTAAAACCCTAAACCCTAAATTTATTTAAAACCACAATCACCCCATGTCATTGCCACCATTGCTACTATTGTCGTCACCCCACCACCACTTGCCGCCACCGCCACCATTGCCAATGACGATGGTGGTAGCAACAACGACAATAATGGTGGTCTTATTTAATACCACAATCAATGTATAGTGTAGATATATTCTTATCGAAATATTTTAGAATATTGCAAAAATCGATAACACTGACTAAAAATATATATAATTTTAAATAATCACATTACATATATATGTGTGTGTAATTTTTTAAATAATTGCATTACTAAGGTTTGCGAGTATGTAAAATGTACGTTCCAAAGAAAAAAGAGGAAGAGTGTTGGAAAATTCTAACTAAGAGAGTGGGAAGAGTGAGAGATTCACTCTCTAAGTTAAGGATTTTAAGTTACAGTATTAATGTAGATATATTCTTATTAGTATTTAAATTATTCTCGTATTTATTCTGAAAAAAAAATTAAGGTTTAATTTGAGTGAAGTTATAAAGTTGATAATATGCGTATATTATTTTATTTTTATATATTAAAATCAATACAACATTAACTATCAATGATTTTTTTTTTTTGAGAAAACTATCAATGATATTAGAGTTTGTTTGGCTTAAATATGTTTTTAATCCTTCAAATGTAGAGTAAGTTTGTTTTTGGTCCACAAATTTAAAATGAATTATTTTTAGTATTGTAATTTGAAAAAAAAACATGTTTTAGTCCCTCATGACTACCTACAACATCATTAACAAGTATATCTTGAGTCAACTGTGTAACATTAACTAAGTTTAGTATGATGTTTTTATTAACAATGACATTAGTAAGTGAGTCTTGTGTGACAAATTCACTAATAATATTTGGATAGAGAAACTAATATATGTTTTTTTTTGTAAATTATAGGACTAAAATGATTAATTTTAAATTTAAAAAATCAGAAACAAACTTATTCTAAATTTAAGAAGCTAAAAACATATTTAAGTCAAAAATATTTTTAAGATACATTTTGGTAGGGTAATTAATTTTAGAATAATTAAATACTTCTTGTAATCAGTAACAATGGATCCGTGGCGCAATGGTAGCGCGTCTGACTCCAGATCAGAAGGTTGCGTGTTCGATTCACGTCGGGTTCAAATCCCAATAAACTACCCATTGATATTTTACATATTTTTTAAGGTACTCGTTCATAATTATTCACTGATAATAAATAATTGATTTTCTAAAGTATTAATACCGGTAATTCATTATTCAAAATCAACTGCAATGACATCAGAATTTTCTAAGAACAGAGATGTCTTAGATGCCCCTCGTAGTTGTTTGTTGCTGTTAAAGTTCATTTTTATTAAAATGAATTAAAATAAATATATCATTTTTTAAAAGATTTTTTTGGTGTACCTGGTTTTTTTGTGTGTGTGTGTACATTTATTTTTTAAAAGATAGAAGTATAATTTTTAAAACTAGTAATATTATCCAGAATTCCAGCTCATTCAATCACGGAAGTTAAGTCACTCAAACTAAGAAGTAACGTTTACCTAAAATTTAAAATCAAGAAAAGAGTTAATCTCAACAATATACGAACATCTCCCAGTATCATATCGACCGAAAAAGATGTGCAGACGTACGTTTCAGTTATAATCACACTCCTATTTAGCATATTGTGGGGTTCAAATCTTAAGGCAGATCATTAAAATTCTTTACGACAAATAAGACAAGCAGATGCCTTCCCATCCTGCAAGTAATATCAAGGATTGAAATATTTTTCCAGGGGAAGCTGCCACAGGCATAAAAATAAAGAGAAAACTTAGATACTGTTTTCCAATTAGAATTAAAGATTTATCTTGGTAATTTATATGCATTAAATTATTTTATAAATTACTAAGATGAATTTCTAATTCTAATTAAAAAACTGTACTAACAGTATCTAAGGTACTGTATATAAGTTTTGTCATAAAAATAAACATTTCTAATGGGCGTATATTTTGAATGTTTATTTTATGCTTGTGACAACTTCCTCAAGTAAAGGATTTCAATTAATAAGAGAGATACAAGCTCATGTTAGAAAATTATAAACGATCTCAATAAAAATGAGGAGATTAATTACTTTTATTAATATATGTAAAATAACCTTAAATGATAGATAAAAAATAATAAGAAATAAAAAAATTATAAAAATCTTACCAGTACATCTCTATTGTAATTTTCAATGCACCATCACCATAATTTTTATTTTTTAATTTCTTAGCTATCGTCCTTGAAAGAGTAACGGGACTCATAATTTAAAAACAAAATTATACACATAAAGTAAATAGAAAATGAAATTATGAGTGAAATATAGTTAAATAGAAGAAAATATTATTTTTCTCCAACCCTAAGGAGTTGGTCGAGTAGAACAAAGGTCTCCCATCTGACAAATCGCAAGTTCGAGCCCTCACTTGTCTCCTTGGAACGAGGTAAATATAAGTATTTTTGCAAGTGTTTTTTGAGTCTGGAGACTTTCCCTGCCTTGGACTAGAGCGTCATTCCCTCTCCCTAAATATTTTTGTAACAAAAAAAATATCATTTTTCTCCAACTTCCAAAGTATATTATTACAAAAACCTTATTGCATATTTTTCGAATTTTGATACATTAGAGATGAAAGAAAACTAACTATAAAGTACGTACCGAAGTAGCGGCCAAGGAGCAATTAGATGAGAGGAAAGCCCCATGTCAACAATAATAAAATCTTGTATCTTAAAACAAAACAAAAAAAGCATAACGAAAAGTATCTTCAACCTCAACAATGAAGATGGAAGTTTTATTTTATTAAATAGCAAAAACCTATAGAGATAAGAATTTTAAATTTTAGAAGAGAATTATGAAAATAAATTATTTGAATTAAGATACATAATCTTTATAGTTTATATGTTTGTAGTAATTTGATAATGTTTTTAGAGATGGCCCACATCTAACACAATTGCCTGGCTTCAAGCTCATACATCGTTCGTGCCACCTATATTGGGAAAGTGATATAGTCCCTACTACTCCCTTCGTGCTCAATACCCAATTTGGGTTATTAATTGGCTCGATTGGTCATAGGAGTATTTGTTCGAGAACAATATAACCTATTCTTAGGACTTAGACTTGCCCGATAAACAGCGCTTGTTCAGTCCCCAATCCACTCTAGTACTTTTGGCAAGAGACATATATATATATAGTCTAGTGATGATCCATGTTAGAATGATGCCACTTGACCACTTAACACACCATCTCTTTGATGCCTTTGACATGCCTCAAAAGCTTTTCTTTAGGCATGTTCAATCCTCCACTACTAGCTATTACTCTGTCAGTTTGCTAACTTGGGCTTCAAAGTCTTTGAAGATGACACTACCCTCCATTGACAACCTCAGTGACGATACTAAAGCCTCCATAGCATCTCTTTGGATCCTAATTAGCTTCCTGTAGCAATTAGAGAAGAACAAATAAGAATTATAATTGACTATATTTAAACACTATGATATTTAAAAGAAATAAAAATATAAAAAAGTAAAAGTGAGATATTTAATATAAGAAAAGTCACCTAGCTTATTAAGAAAAAGAATGTTTTATAAGTCCTCACGTTCAATAATTAATACTCAAAATTATCATACAAATTCTTATGAAATTAACCTTTTAAGTTAAAGAATCAAGATTGATATATGATTCTAAAATTCAAATCTCAATATTGCTGGACATCAAGAACTTATTAATGGTTGATTAAGGATTGAACATTTGAACATATTCTATCTAAGATTGTTGTTTAGGTCATACTATAGTGCATTAATTGATGAAAAATGTTAAGAAAATAAAAATAAAAGAATTTGCTGACAAAATATTTATTATATCAAAATATAAAAATAATATTTTTTTAATTAATAATTAAAAACATTTGATATATTGTATTAAGAGGAATACTAACAACACTATCTCAAACACTCTCTTTCTAATATTCTCTCAATCATTGACTAGAATTTATTGAAAATCACAAATTTTGATGGATCCTACTCCTAAATTAGGAGAGAAACTCATTAAATAAAAAGTGAGATCCATCAAAATTTGTAATTTTTAATAAATTTTAGTTAATAGTTAAATGTTTGAGAAAGTGTTGCTAGTATTCCTCATTGTATTAATGTTCTCTAATAAATATTCTTTAAGACACTGGTCACAAGACCTTTTAATTAATTACCAATAGTTAGCTTTTTTGCTGAAAGTGTGAAGATTCAATTCGGATTGCAATCCCTACATTAATTATACGGTGTGCTCATTTTATTTTAAATATCAAATGTCCCATAACCAGTTGAGGAAGCCCGTGGTATTGGCCGTTGCATATATAGCCTAGTGAGACTGGGAGGAAGAGTTAAAAACCGGAAAAGTTTCAAAGAAGGATTGGATCCATTCCATTGGTAACCAACCACCTTTATCATGCTTTTTGTTGAAAGAACTTCAATGGGTTAAATTTAATTCGTTTTATCCATTTCATAATAAGTGGATACATTGAACATCAAATATGGAATACTTTGTGCGGTGAAGAGTGTAATTGACTCATAAAGAGTTGACTCGATTGAGAGATTACAAAAGAGACTTCGAAATCCATTCGTATCTATTTCGATAGAAGTGTAGGGCATTAGGGGATTTCCTCAAACACACGAGGTCTAGACGAGGGTGAAGAAAGTAGAGTACATGCATGCCATTGCCAAAAGAGGCTTATCTATTCAAGTTTCAAGCAATGGAAATAGAAAAATAAAATAAAATTGTGGAGGACTAGATATATAGACAAGCACGAGTGGGATATTTTTACTTTCACGGAGACGGTGATATAAATTGAAACATGTGCATGCTAAATAATGGAGCTCACAATCGCACAAATCCAAAGTACCACGGCTTTGGATAAATATTGGTCAAAAGTGAGTGTGTGAGAGAGAGAGAGAGAGCAAAGGCTTGTGTTTTGGTGTAGACAAGACTCCACCAAACAAGCGGGTATGGTGCGAAGTGTGTGTGGGGCAGTAACAGAAGCCTTGGCTGTGGGACTTTGACAGTTACATTCCTATGCATAGAGTTAATTCGAATGGGTACCCACCGTCCCACTCACCTCCTTTAAACAGCAAGGTCTTTCCACTTTTCTAACAAAACTTGTCATGTGTTTGCCCCTACTTCCATTTCTCCCTCCCATCATTTATATATTTACAAGTGTGTGAAAAAAGAGTTTCTTTACGTATATATATATATATATATACCATAAAAGGCAAAAAGGATAACTTCGTTTTACATAGGCGGATGGGATCTACTTTTCAACAGCTCGGAATTTACTTACACTTGAGAGAAGAAGATAAAAAGTAAAAGAAGTCATGTTTCTTCTTCTACTATTTTGATGTTTAATAATTAATAAATAGGAAAAGAAGAAGCAGCCCCATTTTAATGTAGCTATCCTCAATTGGGAGAAAAAAAAAATTAAAGTATATATTGAGAGAGATGTCAAATTATATTAGTGTAATTTATGTTAACTACTGCACCATTAAATAAATTTTAATTGAATAACTTTTTCTCAAAATTTATCGTTAGATGAAAAGTTCTTTTTACATTAATTATATTTACAAATTTTTTTATTAATCTAAAATTATTCAATACATCATTCCTGTACATCAAAATCAATAAATATATACTTTTAAAATATATAAAAATATAAACAATTTAATTATCTTCTTAATTTTTATTTAATTTTGATAAAATTTGACACTTAGTTAAAGTAATATATAATTATATTTCAATGGTTGAATTAATAAAAATCAAATCCTATATAAAATTATTAATAGTATAATAATCTATGTAAGTTACATTAATATAATTTGATGACTTCAAGGTGCAACTCACAAATTAGTCATTTAACCACTCAAAATCGTAGTAACCATACATAGTGGGTCGAGTGAAATGCCAGTTTATACTAAAAACTTACACCTTAGTTCGAGCAATTTTTTAAACAATTTTTTCTAACCATTTTTTTTTTTTCACTTTAAGACTATGCTACTAAAAAAACAGAAAAAGAAAGGCATGCTAGTTTGCCTTTCCAGTTTATTCCTAAACATCCTACAACTATACGCGCATCAAAAGTGTTTATACTAAACATCCTATAACTTATTCGTCTATTAAAAAAAAGAAGAGAGAGAGTAAATATTGTTCCGTTCAACTCAAGTTGGGCAATACTTCTAACAATCCTTTAATCTAATATCTAGTAAATTACTTTTGCTAAATGGGTTTTTAGTGGGAAGAACACGAAGGAACAAGTTAGTATAGGTCAAAGGTATAAGTTGGTTACTAGTTAGGATAGAAGTCATACTTGGTATGTGAAGTCTCATTGTCTTTAGGATAATGTAATTGTCTTCTTTTTGATAAAGTAATTATCTTTTGATAAGAAGGTCAGACACTTTTAAATTATCACTAGTTTATTGGGGGATCTCTTACCATTTACTAGCTGTTTCAGCATCAACCAGCTTGAACCTCTTAGGTCAGGTTGATTATTTGTAATCAATTTGAACCTGTTAAGTCAAGTTGGACTAGGCTAAGTCAAGTCTGGAAACAAGTACATATATGTCTTAAATTATAAAGACAAATATGAACCAAAGTGCTACGTCCTAGTAGATCTTTTGTCGTTAATTCATTTTTAGATTTTTTTTTTCTTTTTATATCCAGAAGGCCTATAGGACATTAGAGGGAATGAAAAAAATGTCAAGAATTATGTCCTACCACGTAACACAGCCTCCTCCTGATAAAGATTAGGTGAGATTTTGTGGATATAATTCGTATGGGCCTTTGTGGGACTGGCCTGTGTCACTTCTACTGTATGTAGGCCCATATAACTCAGTTACTAAATTCGGAGAATATGGAGCATGTTTGTCATATCTTTAAATTATATACAATATGGTCTACAGAAGTTCATTCTAAATCAAAGTAGCAAGACGGGAAATACAGAATATGGAGCATGTTTTTCATATCTTTAAATTATATGCAATATGGTCTACACAAGTTCATTCTATATCAATGTAGGTAGACTGACTTGTGGTAAAAAAACTGGAATAAGTAAAAATAAATAAAAAGATCCACAGGTAGCTAGCGGATCGGGGTTTGAACCCGACGTGAATCGAACACGCAACCTTCTGATCTGGAGTCAGACGCGCTACCATTGCGCCACGGATCCGTTGTTATCATAATGCTCGATATACTAATTATTATTATTGTTTTGGCTTTTAGGCAATCACAAGGAGTTGGGCCGTCGTTTAATACTTCATTTGTTGGCCATTTTATGGCTTGGTTCAAATTCCCAACTGACCCGTCACCCGTGTCCAGCTTCAATTATTCATCAAAATGTAGGCTAATAAAGTATATATTGCATTCTCATAAATCATACTTTTAGGAATCTTATAATTATAAATATTATTTTTGAGTAAATTTAAAAATACATTTAGTTAAATATTAATATTTTTAGAAACATGTTTTTAAATTTAAATAATTATTGTTACTTGTATTTTTTAAATTCCAAATTAAAGGTATACCAAGGTTTAGACTTGTCTATTTATTTTTACTGCAAAATTGTGCTTCTTTCAACGGGATATGAACCACAGAACGAAACAGATGACTCAAGACAGCACAATGGTCAAACTCTTTCGTTTACGAATTAGAAGACTTACTAATTAAGAAATGCGTACTTGCTCTATACTATAGTTGTTTATATTTTTGTTTCGGGTCAAATTGGGCTAAAACTTAGCACACGACAAGGTTTTGGGTTTTGTATATCAAGCCCAAGAGCCAAACTTAATATTGTCCCATTATTATTAGAGGTCAATGGCCTAAGTTTTTAGGATTAATCGGGAACCACATGTCTACATTTATGAATTTCTTTGAGTAAATTACACTAATTTTTCTTGAGGTTTCTTGAGATTGCACATGACCTTCCTGTTTTTTTAATGTTTATAGCAACCTTTTTTATAAGGATACATAATATAATATTTTTTAAACAATTAAAAAAAAATTGTGTAATGTATAAGGAACGTTATTGTGATATTTTTCAAAGAATTAAAAGAAATTAGTGTAGAGGTTTTAAAAAAAAAGATATCAGAGAATCTGATGAAATTTCAAGAAAGATTAGTATAATTTACTCAATTTCATTTGGATCAAATGAATTTCAAGCTTCTAAAGATATTATCTTTTTCATTTTGATAAATAAACACGGGCTAAATCTGAAATGTCCAAACAAAAAAAGAGATAACTTGTATGTTAGAGACCATTTCTGTCAAGGAAAAATAAGAGTGACTCTACCAATTAGTTCTGTACAAACAATCTGAGTAAGACGGAACACGTGAAGGCGGTTGATTGAAGTTATATTTAGTGTATGTTTGGATTAAAGTTTAAAGAATTTAAAAGTACTTTTACTCTTAAAGTAATATTTTTTTTTATATTTTTATATTAAAATTTGTTTTTATGCATTAAAATTCACAGAAATACTTTTCTAATTATCATCTAAACATAGCCAAAGTTGTCTTGGTTCAGTTCTTGCATATAGATAGATACACATAAACGAAGCACACATTCTCAGCTTTGTGGTTCAATTTTTCCTGCAAGCATGATTGTGCTTCCTTGTACAGGACAGAGCCACAAAAAAGTCAAGATGTCAAATCATTCAACTTCAAATATATCGCATAATAAGTTCGTTAACTAAAAAAAATCTTATGAGAACAGTATCTTATATCAAAAAATTTTCTAAATCATTGTACCAAAAAAAAATTTTATAAATCAAAACATGGGCATATATGTGACTAAAAAATTCTCCCTAATTTACATCTATTATAAATTTATTCTTCGATTTGACTCAATGCTTTACTCGGTAAGTTTTGAAGTTTATTTATCTACCAGAAATTTTCATGACAATTAGGCATACCACTGTGAGGATAATCCGACCATTCACTCAATATAAAACACTAAGTGATTTATTTTTTCTGACAAACATTTATTGATTCTTTTTTCTTTATGCTTCAGAAAAGGAGACAACTAAACATTTATTGATTCTTTAAAAATGTACACAACAGCATATAAATTCTTCAATATATTGGTGTCAACCAAATCAGTCTTACAACGAAAATGAGTGTTATTGGTCTTGTCCACTAAAAGGTCCATTTGAAAGCACTTATAAGACTAGTTTAAAGGTATAAATTGATATTAAAGGAGTACTTATGGCTAAAAATGTAGGAACAATGTTAAATATATATTTAGAAAACTAAAATATTTTTTCCCTCCTTTCAGCGAAACAGTTTTTTCGTTAAATTATAGGAAACATCTTATGCGTTTTCTTTCAGTTATTGGTAAAAACGAAAGGAAAGCATAGCTTACAAAAATAAAATAAAATGAAACGAAACGAAAGCAAAAATAAATTGAGTAATTAATACTATACGGGGCAAAAAAAGAAGAAGGAGAAATTAATCTACGCAGTGACAAATTAAAGAGATTTTATATTGTAATCCAATCACAAATCGCTATATAAGATAAGTTTGTTGACTTTTACAATAATTACCTTAAAAGTTATACACATTTCAATTTATAATTGGTTGACACTATAAAATTTTTTATACCGACAATACACAGCCATTAAACTTAAAAAAACCCTTAAATTTCAAGTAAAACAAAGTGATAGGTATTACTCCAACAGTCAATAATAATATACACTATTGCACATTAGACTTTTTAAATTGGTTAAAAATGACATTTTAAATCAATTTCGAGTGCGTTATAGATTCAGGTGATATAAAATGTAGGAGCTTTTTAAATTGATTTTTAAACCAGTATAAAAAAAACTTTTTAGATCAATTATTAATAGAATTGATCTAAAAAGTATGTGCTTCCCAAACATCTCTCACAATTCCACTGTCTTACAACAAGATTCTTACCACCACTTCGACAATGAGGAACACCATCACCACGTCCTCTGCAACTCGACTTGCACAGCGTTCACGACAAGCCTAAACGAGATCTAGTCCACCACCTCGATGACAAGGACCCTCACAAGTTCTGGTCTGAGATCTAGTCCACGACTAGCCCTTCTTTGACGGCAGCAAAAGACACTATTATCACAAGCCCAAACATCTCTCACAAGTTCCACCGTCTTACAATGAGATCTCGTCCACCACTTCAGCGACGAGGACTCTCACCACTGCCACATCCTCTCCACCTCGACTCACACAACGTCCATGAAGCCCTTGCCAAAGCCAAACATAGCAGCAACCTCATGCGCCTCGTCTCCACTAGCTCTTTGACCTTCGCAAGTGCCACTTGCAAATTTGACATCTAGTTGTTCAACTTTCCCATCCCTCTCCTTCGCCTCAATGCATTCTGAAATCTTCGCTTTCAACTAAAACAAAACTACTTAGTGAAACAAACACTTAGTTAAAAACTCAAAATGAGTTTGAGATCCAATACAAACCTACGATATCCTATTCTGCTACAACTTTATTCGCTGCTTCTCCAGAGCGTTCACTTCATCTACGTTTATCGGCACAGAGTTTATCTTCGCTGTCTTGAGATAAAAAAAAATTACATTTCCTCTTTGTACGATAAATTAAGAAAAAGAGTTAATTAGAGAGTGACCTATCGAGGCAAAAATTAAGAAAAGAGGAGCGTAAAGGAGCTTTCACTTCATCTACGATTTTTTAAAACATGACTTTGAACTCGCAAAAGACAATTTGGATTTTTTAAATTGGTTAGAAAAAGAATAGGTTTAAAAGCTATTTTTTAAATTGATTAAAAAAACTAACTAATTTAAAAATAGCTTTTTAAATCGGTTAAAAGACAATCGATTTAAAAAGTCCTCCAATAATTACAAAAATGCCACTATGCTTATTTTTTAACTCAGTTCATGCATAATTGTTTTAAAATCCTGATGTAAAAAGCCATTTTTGCACTAGTGATACCACTGCATATTAATAAAAGTTCTGCCGAAAAATCATAACCGTTTAATATTTTTTTTAAAAAGTTGTTCAAGTCAGTTATTATTACGCATCATAGATGTACATGAGTGCAAGGTGTATGACGTTGAAGCCAACTTTCTAACATGCACGTTCTCTTCCTGTCATTTATACAGGGAACCCAATACCATAATGCAGTACAGAAGTTCATTGACGTTTGCAAGTTGAGTGACTAATTTGAACTTCACACAATGTATGTACACTCGAGTGACGGTGACATCGCATAGTTCTCCATTGAAGAAAAACGTTGTTTTCGCTTCAACATATTTATTTCAATGTGCAATTCTCTAATCATGTAATATGTATCTTTATATATATTCTATGCATTAAGTTGGCGATCACTCACAGTTGGCGACCCCACTTCTTGTTGCTGTGTATTCTACTGAGTGGACCTTTTAATTCGGTTTCAATGGACTAAAGCTGTATGCCAAAGCTGGAAAACCTTAAAAAATAATGATACGAAACTAGCTCGCATGCGTTCTCTCAAGTCTTTGTACTTTTTTGAATATTTGTGTTGATCTTCATTTCGATGCAATTGGGCTGACTTGTCCTAAATGGTCTTATAAACTATTCATGTGCTGATTCCTTGAAAGCTCAGTTGATGGAAGATGAATTAACACCACTCAGACTTTGTGAGCTTCATGTGACTGAATGAGGAGAGGTACAATGCTATTTTTAGTGCTATGCTTCTCCCCTACCCTCTCCAAGAAAATGGAATAACAATAAACTATAGCTAAAGCAAAATAAAAGGGGGAAGTGCAATGGTTTAGCGCATACTTTTCCTTTTTCTTTTTCATTTTCTTAAACTCTGCACGTTGAGTTGTGCCCCAATATGAACAGTAGGATTTATTGTACGGAATAAGGAGACAAAAGAGCCGGGTAAACGGCTTTGATGGTGGAATTATATAATTATCCTTAGGAAAAAAATGTTTAAAGTTGATCACGAGTTTGACTTTAAAAGGGGTCGCTGAATGATGAGAATTTTTCATGCAACTACAATACCGTAAATTTTAATTTTTCTCATTTACCTCTTTAGATAGAGTTTGAGACCAAATTACATATGCCAATAACCTGCCTCTTTTTTTTTTTTTTCCCCTTTTGCTGTGACTCTTGTGTGCGAACGCTTTAGGCGCTTCCCTTTCTGTCTTTGATAAAATATAAAATGAAATGTCGGTATGGGTCTCCCTAATGCACAAAGCTTTGATATAATTGGTGTTGCAATTAAAAAATTATTGAAGGATTGGTTGTTAGGAAAAGTAGTATACATGTGGAGCAAGGAGTGGCTGAGCAAAGAACCTGCTAATTAAAGCTTAGTAGATGAGACACGGTAGATTTTGTATAACTTTTGTGTCCTAATGATTTTTAAGAAGGGTCTCCTTTTTTATTGAGTCGATTCAGCATGTTAATTTGCTTAGTGGGTTCCACCTAATGGACCAGCTGCGAAAGGTAGTTAGGACCCGTAAATGGAATGACTTCTTGGTTGAGCTTACGGCTTGCAAAATTCTGATGCACCTTTTGAGATGGAAATTTCATCCGGATCATAAGAGTACGCATGAGGGTTGATTCTCCTTCGTAAAAGAAAATGACTTATTAATAGAACCACACCAAAAATGACAGAGACCGTGCCGAATTTGATAAGGAAATTGGCAATTTGAAACATAACTCGTTCTTTTGACTGAAAAACTAAGGAAAAGCATCCTAATGGCAAGGAAACCAGCATATAATTAAGATTAGATAAAAAATTATATCAATAAAACTGTAAAATTTATGAAAAAAGACAAAGAGTAAACATATATACAAAATCCTCAACATAAACATAATAAATCTTTTCTTTCATTCACATTATCATATCTTTTCTTATTGATTGTTTTCTTTCAAAATGACTTTTTTTGTTTAATTTTTTCTGTTTTATTATTTAAGTATATTGGTTTGTTATAACTCCCGGATGGATCCAGAAAACACATGAGAAAGGGATCAAAATAAATAAATTTTAATATAGATAATTATGTTACTTAGCAAACTTTTGGTGTATTGTATGAATATTTATAAATTTAGGTGAAATTAAAAAATATATAAATTACCATTGTAAAACAATGAAGAAATTATGTCTATTAAAATATAATTGTAGACGTTTTCATTATTAATAAATAAGATTTTATTTTTATTATAAATGAATAAATTAAAGAAATAAAACTTTTAAAATTAAAGAGTAAATCATTAAAATAAATTATATAAAGGAGCTATTAATCTGATATGGCCTATTAAAATTCAAATTTATAAACTTTAAATTTATAGATATAGAAAATTTTCAAAATTAAAAACTATATAAGTTAAGATTTATTAAATTTAAGGAATAATATTTAAAAAATTAAAAAACAATAAATAGAAATGATTGAAGTAAGAAAAATCACATAATACATAACAAAGATTAAATTAAAAGAAGGTTTTACTCTCAACAATCAAAAATTATTTAACAAATTGTAATATTATATTTTGTACACAAAACAAAATTATGTATAGAATCCAACTTATATATTAAATGAGAATATTTATTTTGAATGAAAGCGTTTTTAGCCGTTATTCTTCAAACGAGTGTTTTTAACTGTCATTCTTCAATTAAAGCGTTTTTAGGAGTTTTTTGACCTCTTATCTCTTTCAATCTATCATTTTCAATATGTTTAGTTTTAATTGAATTTTGATAATTTTTAAAACAAATTATCAATAATTAAAATTAATATTGTATTACAATAATTATTTATTATAAATTTAAAATATAATCTATATGTTCAAAAGTATTTATTTATTATAAATTTTAATTATGATATAATTTATATATATTCTAAAGTATATATTTATTATAAATTTAAGTTATATAAAATAAATATTTATTCTGATGCACAGGTTAAAATACTAGTTGAAAAATAAAAATTGAACGAAATTGGGACTCACCCTTAAATTCGCTTTAGACTAAGTGTGTGTTGAGCTTGGCCGTGATAAAATTGATTTTAGATCAACGTGATTTTATAGAATTAATTATGGTTAAAATTGATTTTAAAATAATGTGATTTTTGTTTGCATAACATATATTAGAAAAGTAATTTTTTAAGAAAATGTTGTTTGGATACTTTGAATCAAAATTAATTGAGTGTGTAATTATCAAAATGGATATATGTATACTTCTTTTCTATTATAATTAGATATTTTAATATATATATATATATATATATATATATATATATATATATATATATATATATATATATATATATATATATATATATATACAGGGGTGTAAATGAGCTGAGTTATTCGTGAATTATTTGAGCTCTACTCGTTTAACGCTTGATCAAGCTTGTTTGTTTAATTAAATAAACAAACTCTTGAGATTGAGTTCAGTTATTTAAATAAGTCAAGCTTAAGCTTACAAGCTCGACATTAACGATTTGTGAATAGTTTGTTTATTTAAATTGATGATGAAAATGTTACTAGCTTTTGTTTATTATATATTCATTTTGAAAATATGTAGAACTTTGTAGAGAGTGTTAAAATTAATTTTAAAGTTTTTTTTTGTAATAGTTAAGAAGTTATAAATTTTTTTATTTACTGGATTATGAAATTATAATAGTCTAGAATGTTTAAATTGAATTTTACATACCTCATGTTAAGCACATATTTTTATATATAGATTATCATCTAGTATTAAAATATTTATTAAATACTAAATTGATAAAGTTAAAAAACAGGTTAAGAAAATTCATAAAAGTAAAAATAATTAAATTATAAATGAGCTAAACAAGTCAAACTCAACTTTATTTTTTGAAACAAGCCAAGTTTAAGCTTTCAGTGAGAACTCGTTTAAATAAATGCATCAAGGTTGAGTCACCCACTTTTTTTATAAGCTAAGCCTAAACTTAAAATGCTTGGCTCAGCTCAATTCATTTATATATATATATATATATATATATTAACAAATTAAAAGCAAATAGACAGACGGTAATTTTTTCACTTCACACAATGAGAGATCAATATTCGTCTTCAATATGTGCAGCACTCTTCCAACGGAGGTAGTGCCTTTCTTCAATTTATATATACAATAATTAATTTATAGATAATCTCTCTTAATAAACTAACAGACTGCAACTACAGAGTTTGCAAAACAGATTAGGCATCACAATGAAAAATGGGCACGCTGCTGTAAGTGTAATAAGGGTGACGATAAATTAGAAAAAACACATTTGAAATTGATTTTGGATGAAGCAAAAGCAACTCTCTATTGCTTCAAGTACGTCATAATTTTCTAATTGAAATTAATTTTAGTTTAGTAACCAAATATCTCAATTTTGATTCAAACTAAATTTGACTCAACTCACCATAGTTTATCATAGTTTTATCTCTAAAACAAACATGCACTAACTCCTTACAATGACATGAATTGACTTTTTAAACCATTTAAAAAAAAAAATGAATCAACCCTTCATCTTCCATTTTTGAGAAAATTTGTCACGAGGCAAGAAAGGACTGACCAACTCACCTTTTTACCTCTGATTCAAAATAATGAAGGATAATAATAGTAATAATAATAATTGAAAAAAAAAACTAAAGATGACCATGACAGAGTTAAGGATGGTTAAGGAAAGAGTAAGCTAAATTGAGCTAATCCTGAATTGACTCCCAAGAGTTTTGAAATGACACGAGTTGGATTTTTTGTACATCTAACCAAGTGTTCGGCCGAGGCATCACGTTTGGCATGAGAAAATATTCTCTCTATATAAATTAAAATAATTATCTTAAATGAGAACATTTTTAGAAACCATTCTTTAATAAGAATATTTTTAGTTATTTTTCTTTAACCAGAGTATTTTTAAAAAAATTTCTTAATCTCTTATCTTTTTTAATTTATCATTTTTATTTTTATTTCTAAATTAAATTTTAATATTTTTTAAATATCAATAGTTAAAAATAATCTTTTATCATAATATAAATTATTTAGAGTTTAATTGTTATGCACTGTCAGTGTAAAATTTTTTACACTGTCAACTAATCGAAAATTAATTTTAATATGACTTTTAAGATGGTTATTATCAAAGTTAATAAACTTACTATGCATGGTGGGTTGTGATTGGATGATAATGTAAAATTGCTTTATACAATCAGTGTATAGCCTATTTTTTCAATCATTTATCATAAATCTAAAATATAATTTATATGATAAAAAATATTTATTTATTACAAATTTTAATTACAATATAATTTATATATTTAATAATATTTATTATAAATTTTAGTTATGTAAAATAAAAATTTATCCTGTGCATAAGTGATTTGTTAACTTTGGAGGATATTCATTGAATCGATAGTTTAAATCAAACTCATTAAGTTGGCTTGGGTTGGTTTGGTTAATTAATTCATTTTATTTCAGATTCGAACAAAATAAATTATATCGATTCAGTTATCAAATTTAGCTTTTTGTAACTCAATGACCCAATTAATTATTTTTAAACTTTAGATTAATATATTGTAAACTTTAATACTCAAAATTATCTTTTATTTTTGTATTTTTTTTCTTCATTCATTTTTATCTTATAATTTTATCCAGTGTTACCAAAATTCTTAATTTAGTCATATTTATTATATAATTTTTTTTAATCATATTTTGGGCAAAGAAATTAGTGAGATATATAAAGTGATAACTGTTGGAACCAAAGATGTTAAAGCGTCCAAATTCTCAAATTTTGAAGATAACAAACTTATTAATATATAAGTCTCTGTTTTTTCAACTAACAGATTTACAGCGTCCAATAAACTCATATACGATGACTGTCCAAGGGAAAGTCTCATTTATGGACTCAGTGTTCTTAATCTTTAAACAACCACACTAGACGCGTCCAGACACAAGCTATTAAACAGCTAAGTCTTTTTCGTCCAATCTTTGCGTCCTTCTTTTATATATCAAGACTAATGCCTTACCTGTTTAAGATCTAACGTTCAAATATTTCGAGCATTAAATAGTAGGCAGAAACATTCTAGTGCAAAAGCGTAGCAAGACAGAAAAAACAAGTCAACTCTTCGAGCTACGAAACCAAATGAAGAATGTTCAGAAAAGCAGACCTTCCGCACAGAGCTACTCTTTCTGTTTTAGCACAAGTTCAAAAGTTGTTTTATCTGATATGACTGAAAGCTTGATACACACACCTTTTCTTGAAGAATTAAAGACAAGACTTCTTCAATGGCTCTTTTCTGCTAAAGACTATATATATCGAGAAAGAAGAAGAAAAAATCAACAGCGAACAACGAAAAATCAAGCATAAACATAAAAACGTTGATTGTCTTCTTACGCGTCCACTAGACAATAGTTTATAAATCTCTGATACATTGTGTTTAATCTTCCATATCCTCACTGTGTGAGTTGAATCTATTTGTAAAACAACTTTTCTGTTGTGAAAGCCTGGAAAGACTTAGTGAACAAAGAATATTTGGGTTGGTAAAACAATTTGGGGTGATTGTATTGTAAAGCCTAAAAAGGTCGTGAAGAATACTTGTAACCAAGATTGGTTAGTAGATACCTTTTTGGTGAAGGGACTAGACGTAGCTTAAGGTTGAGCGAATCAGTATAAAATTCATTGTGTGCTTGTCTTCTCTATCCTCTAGCTCAAAAACGTTTGCAAACTTGTTTTATATAGAAAAAGTTTTTATACGCACAATTCAACCCCCCCTTCTTGTGCGTCACGTGCTATTTCAATAACTATAGAAAAAATTAAATATTAAATAAAATAAATATTTAGTTATTAAAGAACAAGAAATAATTTTACCTTGCATTAATATAAAATTAAAATTTTATATAAAATAAACAAAAATTAAAGATAAAAATTTGAAAAATATAATAATTTATTTATTTATTATCATAACTCAATAATCCAAACCAAATTAATCTGATCTTAATCGGATTAGTTTGGATCGAATTAGCTAAACTTTTTTTTCAAAACTCAAATCAAACTAAACTAATTAAATATGATTAGTTCAAATTTGATTTTACCTTAAATTCAAACTAATCAAACCCGTAAGCACTTCTATAATTATGAGTATTTGGTTAATTTCTAGTGAAAAAAATAATTTTACCTTCAGCAAAACAAGATTTTAAACTTTTGGAAATCAGATTGATTTTTAATATAGTTTTTTGTTTAAAAAACTTTTTGATGATTATTTTTGTTTTGATCCTCTTAAACAAAATTGCGTTGGTGTTTATTATTTTATTTTCACTTTTCTCTTTAACAACAAAAGTTTATTGCTGAGGGATGACGTGCTTAACAGAAATTGAAAAACAAGTCTAATGTAGTGATGTTTCCTAAAGAACAGAGCTTAAAATAAACTCTTCCAATATAAGACAGACTTATATTAAATGTTTAACATTTTATAAAGATTGAAATAATGAGGTGAAGGATTAAAATAAAAAAATTAGTAAAAATATAAACAAGACACAAAAAATTAGGACGACTAACATATTTTATGATAAAATAAGTTATGCACTAACAGTGTAAAACAATTTTATACTATCATTCAATCACAAATTATCATGTAAGGTAAGTTTGTTGACTTTTATAATAACTATCTTAAAAGTCATATCAACTGTTATTTTTAATTGGTTGACAGTGTAAAATATTTTACACTGACAATACATTACCATTAAACTCATAGTTTATTGAGATTAAAAATTTATTTAAGTCTAATTATTTTAAACAAACACCCATACACAAATATTTTGTAATTCTGTTTTACTATTTACATGAAATAATTTTTTAAACTTATTTTATGATTTTAATTTTTAGTAACAGTTATTTTTTTTTAATATTTATGCCTTTAAAATTTGTTTTACTAAAATTTAAATTAAATGACCGTTTATTTAGATTTGTTGTCATTCTTCAATCTCTTTTTTTTTTTGTTCTTTCTGGTAAATTATAATTACTTAAAAAAGAAATTAAATAACAGTACATTATCTGTTAATTATTAAATTTAAATTATCAACCTTATATAATCGTGTCTTTATTCTTAATAGTTAAAAATTCTATTCTTTTCTCCCACTACTAAAGAAAGTGAAGATTTCTCCTAATTTTTCCTCAATAACTTCTGTGACTGTTTTTATATCAATATCTTACATTTTTTATTATATTTTGTTTTCAAATACTATTTTTTAAATTAATTTAATTTAATTTAATTTTAAATTTTGACATATCATATTAAATTTATAAACATAAAAATGATTTGTTTAAATTCACATAATTTATTGTCATAATTTTATTTAAGTGATACCATTTTTTTTTTTGTCAATAGTGTTATCCTTTTAAGTGATTCCTCCACACTAAAATAGAATATTTGTTATTTACAGTAATATAATATCTTTTTATATTTTCTGTTTCCCAAAAATATGTAATTTCATTGTTACTAAGAATGAAAATATTTTTCTCTAATAATATTATATATTTCATAATTATTTTGGATTTTTATATACAATAAAAATGTTAGTTATTATTCAATTTAGCTAATTAAAAATAGGAAATTAATATGAGATTTGATTTCGTGTCTCCAAAAGAAACCTAAACCATGTGGCAAAGTTGTATAAAAAAATTACTTATAAGGTCCGTTTGATTTGCTAAATAGTATGGTATTGGACAATACATATATACTTGTTCCATATTTGATTTAAAGAAAGATTGTGAGACAACACAAATTAAATAAAGATATACAAGACAAAAGTTCAATTTTTTGTTACTTAATCAATCATGGGACAACTTTTTGTCTTAAATACAAAATACTTAAAAGACAAAAATACTCATTTTTATGTCTCATTTAATAACTATATTTTCTCTTACTTGTCCTGTTGTTGCCACCACTTCCACCACTGTCGTTGTTACCACCTCCACCATTGTCGCTATTACTGCCACCACCACCATCACTGTCTCTACCATTGCCTCCACTATTGTCATTGTCACCACCACTATTGTCATCACCATTGCTGCCACTACCACCAACACTGCCCACGCTACCACCTCCACTGCTGTCGCCACCATGACCATCACCATTGCTGCCACTGCCACTACCTCCATCGCCACCGCCACCACCACCTTTACAACGTCATTACCACTATTGCTACCATCATCATCGTTGTCACCTCCATCATTGTCGCTATTGCTGCCACCACCACCACCACCACCACTATCTCCACTACTGCCATTATTACCACTACTATTGTCATCACTGTTGCAATCGTTGCTGCCATTGCCACCACCACTGTCGACGCTACCACCTCCACTATTGTCGCCCCCATGACCATCACCATTGCTACCACCATCGCCACTGCCATCGCCACTGCCATCGCCACCATCACTTTTCACCATCATCATTGTTGTCACTACCATCACTACCACCACTGTCATTGTAGCCACATTTGCAGCTACTATTGCCACCACCACCGTTATTGTTATCATTGCCATTACCACCATTGTTACTGCTACATTCGTTGTCGTCACCACTACCACACTACCATCATATTAAGATTATAAAAATGAATTGTATTAAGATAATTAACATTAAAAATGGTATTGCAGTAAATTTTATATTATTTTTCTTGTGTTGTCCATTGTCCATCAAACAATATATAAAAAAAAGTTGCCCTTTAACTTAAATGTTTATCCTGTATTGATATTCTTGTATTGTATCTTAGTGTGTAATAATACCCATCCTAATAACAGATTAGTTAATTTGATTTGTGATTTAGTTGCTCAGGTACAGTGTGATTCATGTCATCATATTTTCAAGGAGGCGAACCAAGTAATGGATGTTCTGGCCAAGAGAGGCCTTTCAATGGGGGAGGGAGTTCATTTTGTTTGACAAGATTCTTGCTTGGGCTCAACTTCAGATGCTAGCTGATACGTCAGCAATCCATTTCTTCTGTAGGTTTTAGTTTGAACTTTTAGCCCCGTTTGTACACACAAAAAAATAAAATAAAAATCCCATTGTCTATTTATATAAGTTGTCATATTTGACCCCATAAGGGAAAAAAAAACAGCATTGCTTTTTGTAAAATATTTTATCGGTTGCAATGCTTAAACGATAAAACAAACAGGCATTTAGCGACTACGATTGAAACCGACCTAGCAAATTTCTTAAAGTGTTTTTAATTCCCTTGTTTTTGTCGTTCCAGTGTTCAACCATGTCGTGATTTAAAAAGATAAATAATATTAACAAGTGTTTTAAAAATATTAAGTGAAAAATAAAAAAATGTTTATAGTATTAAAATTTACAAAAATAATTTAAATTTTATTTTTAAATTAAAATAATTAAACATATTTAATAAAATATGCTAAAATTAAGATATTTGTTAATAAAATTCTTAAAAAAAGCTGAGTTTCATTTTACTAATACTTCTTGTTTTTTTTAGACAAAACCTCTAGTATGTTTAGATAATATCACAAAATCAATTTTATCTCACAAAATCATAGTGATACCATGAAAAAATAAAAACAATTATTTGTTACTTTATCTTCATCATGAAAAATTAATTGATTAATTTTTTCTAATCATAAATCTATTCCAAAACTCATTCTACTAATCATGCCGACGGGAGCAACTAGTCAAGATACTCATAAGTAGCATTTGCAGCACAAATACATTATTCCTAGGTAGTGTTTTTTTGTTTTTGGTACAAATTCCTAGTTAGTGTTTGACAAGCAGACTTTGGATTCTGGAATAACGAGGGTTACTTAATAAAAAAATAAAAATTAATCATAAATATTATCGCGTGAAAGTAAACATATAAATGTTAAAATCATATAAAAATTTAATACTTGTATACATGAAGAAAAATAAAATATGCATTGCCTTCATCTTCCTAATGCATGGTATTATTAGGTCTTCAAAGAAAATAGTAAATTGTCACTTTCATCCCTAAAGTTGGAAGGCGCAATCACTTTCATTGCTGGATAAAAGAAAATTTTCAAAATGTCTGCGAAGCTATAGCCCCGTCACTCTTATTAGTTCAATACGTGTAACTTAAGTGATAATATTAACATATGTTTAGAAATTAAAATAATAATAAATGTTAAATTTAATTAGAGACTTGGATGAAATGAATTACAAATTCAAGAATTTTTTTTGACATTTTGTTAAATCTAAAGACTAAAGGGAGAGCGAGTGACAATTTCAATCACTAAATTCGCCATTTACTCAAAAACGTTTTAAAAGAGGAAGCGATGAACCTTTTTAAAAGATTTTTTTGTTTGCAGGAGCGAATTGATCTAGATGGTTTGAGCACTCCAAATATCCTCCTTCGTCAGGAAGCTGTTACGAGCACTTAACAAGCCAGTTACTAAAGAAGAAGTGTTTCAGGCCCTTAATACTCTGAAACTCCTGGTCCTGGTTGTTTCCAGTTAATTTAATTTTTTTAAAACTTTCTCGAATATTGTTGGGGACGATGTGTGGTCTCTTGTTCAGGATGTTTTAAAGAATAACATATATATACCTGAGTACTATATCCTGACTTGTATTTGGTCTCGTAATTATTTAAGTGGCATGTATACAGATAGGGATGGTTATAAATTTCTTAGTGGTGATCAATTGGTGCAAGCTATTGAGCACATGTGGAGTTGAGTTTGGAGGTTAAGTGCTTGAAAAATTAAAATTCCTGCTCTGGTTAATAAGGCCACAATTCAATTCCGTGTAACTTAGATTTTAACAACAAATGATATAAAGTGGCATGTGCACCAGAAGCTGGAGTCATGAAGAAGAGATAATCATGCATTGCTTGAGGGATTGCCATTATGCAAAACGAATTTTGGAAGCAATGGGCTTTCTCCAATATCCAGATTTTTTTTTCCTTTGTTGTTGCTTTTGAATGGATATATCCCCCTACTTATTGGAAATGAGCTCCGTTTCGTTGTGAGACTCTTGAGATTGTCTAACTTACTCTAAATAAAAATGGGATTAAACAATTCCATAAAAAATAATTGATAAAATTTTTTATATATTTAAAGATGGTTGATACAATATAAAAAATTTACCAATCATTTTTGATAAGGTTATTTAATCCCATTTTTATTTGGGATAAGTTAGACAATCCCGAGATTCTTTGGCATGTTTGGAAAGACCGTAACTAGGTTTGGACAGTATTTTAGTGCCCACTTCTTGTATGATTAGAGAAGTACAAAAGTTAAGTTTAATTTATGCGTCCTAATGCTAATCAACTCTAGCGGTAATGAGAGGTTGGTGCGCTGGAATTTTCCTAGTGATAAGATTGCTGGTTTTGGAGGATTGTTCCGTGACTCAACTGGTAGTTGGCTTAGGCTATGTTTAGGGTTACCGTTTGGCCACTTTCAAACTTACATTTGTTCAATAAACTCAGTTTGCTGATATGTTTAGTTTTTCTTGAAAGTACATTTGCCCACTTATATTTGGTCTAAAACCAAGTTTCAATTGAAAGCAACACCAAGGTTGCTTTTGTAAACTAATTTTATAAAATAAAATCTATTCAAACTTAAGTTTGCAAACTTTAATCCAAACATGTAATTAGTGGATTTTATAGATATATTTTGGCATTTTGGATAATTAATATAGAAGTGGAGCTTCTTGCCATACCCTATGGTCTGTCTACTGCTTGGAATTTTGGCTATAGAAAGATTCAGAATCAGTCGGATTAATTGTGCGAAATGGAACCTCTGATTTTCATAAATATGGCCCATCATTATAGGAACATATACAGTCTTTGCTTTCTAAGGAGTAGTGTGTGACTATATTTCTCAATTCTCACACTTTGCGTGAACAGAGTCTCTATGCTGGTTTCTTGGCCAAGTTAATTAGGAGCTTCGATGCAGGAAAGATTTAAAATTGTTTAAACTCCTCCTCTAGGCCTCTCTCTAAATTCGGCTCTTGCCAAACTCCACCGGTGTGTTTGATACAAAGAAAATGGAAGGAAGGATTTAGGAAATAATGGAACAAAATCAAATGAATGAAAAGAGGGAGTGAAATCCACGTAATAAATTGTTTCGCGCCCTAAAGTGCAGGGAGATAACTGAGAAGCAACTACCGAGGTTACAGACTTCAACTTCATATGGAACAAACATTTTAAGTTAATTTTTAATTTTTTACCAATTAAAAAAAATTGTTTCAAAATATTAATAGTGTGTTTGACAAATAAATTTAATTTAGTAACTTATAATATTTTGTAAAATACTTAAAAAGAACTGTTTTAAGTTTTAACTTCTAATTTCTAACTTTTTATTTTTTATTTATTTTTTTACAAAATTTATTAAATTTATTTTTTACTCTTTTTATGTTATACTACTTAACACAATGGAAATATGACATCTATTTAAGTGTATATTATTTTTTATTTTATTTTAAAATTGGTTAGAAATATTTTATGATATAATATAAAATTAATATTAGAATACACAATATGAAAAAATAAATAATTAAAACTAAAAAAGGTAATTAAATTAATTCATCTTTAAATAAATATTATAAGAGTTTAAATTTTATTAAAAAATAAAATTATAATCATCTAAAAATATATTTTTATCCATAAAATAAAATAAAATAAAATAAAAATAAAAATATCATATAATGATATAAACATATTTATTTTTATTAATATACATTTATCAGTTTCTTTAACAATTAATTTTACCAAACAATTATAATTTAATAAAATAACTTAGCAGGTTTAAGCTCTCGCTTTTAGCTTTCAACTATGGAGTTTAAGTTATTACCTACCTTTTCAACTAACTTTCAAGTATATCTTTTTTTGTTACTTTACCAAACAAAATAGATTCTTATAGAATAAAAGTAAATTGCTAAAATAAAACATTAGTGGCTTGCATATATTCAGCGTACATAAATTCTTGTACTTATTATCATATACAAAAACTCGATTTCACATTCTATTTTTTTTTTAATTTTTAGATGTTACTTATTATTATTTTTAAATTTATTATAATATGATACTTTACTATGATTCATAATAAGATAAAAAAAAGATTAAAAAACTGTATTCACCTATTTTAAAATTTTATATTTTATTTGAATAAATTCTTATTTCATTAAGGTTTATCATATAAGCTTTTGAAATTCAAAATAAAAGATAAATCTCATCAACATTTTATTTATTTAAAAATTTGTTTTTATTTCATATTTTATTTTATTTATTCTACACTACACATTTAAATAAAAAATAACTTTTTTTTTAAATCTGTTCACTTATTTTGAAATTTTGTTTTATTAAATAACATTTTATGTCTTTGATATAACACTTATTCTTCATTTTTTTTAAAAGAAAAAAATTATCAACCTTATGTTTATTTAAATTTTTTGTTTTATTTGATTTTTATTTTGTTAGAGATGGTGTGACTTTATGAGAAATGAGAAATCAAATTTAATATACAGTGATAAATAATAAATATAATAAGTAGTAAAAAATTTCAATTGTTTTTTCTTTTTTATATGAGTTTAATGAAAATGTATTGTCAATGTTAAAAAAAAATTACATTATCAACAAACTTACCATATATGATGATTTGTAATTGGATGACGGTGTAAAAAAAAAAAAAACTTTACATTGTTAGTGTATATACTTTTTTCTCTTTTATATTGTAAGACAAAAATATAAAAAAATCTTCTATATAAAAAGTATTTTTCTAAATATATTTTTTACAAAAATATTAATTATCACATTTCATTCTTTAATTAAGAATACTTATGTCATTTTATTCACATGTTTATTTTCTTCTTCTTTTTTCCTGTCTATACAATTAAATAATTAAGAGAAGAAAAAGTTTTACCTTTCTTTCTTTTCATTATCTTTTTTACCATACAACTTTAAAAATATCTCATTCTCTGCTCCTTTTATTTATTTTATTATTATTATTATTATTATTATTATTATTATTATTTATTTATTTATTTATTTACTTTCTTCCCTAAATCAATATACCATCTAGGAGTTGTTTATTAATTATTTGATATTGGACGTAGTTTTGTTTTGTTACTGCTTCGTTTTTCATCTTTGTTATAAGTGAAAAAATAGAGAATTAAAAAAGTTGATATCTTTTTATAAAAATTCTTCAAATTTAAATTTAGAGTAAAAATACTAAAACATACAAAAATAAATAAATTTACAGAAATATAGTATAGGTTTAATAAATGAAAATTTATGGGGTAGGGAGCAAAATATAAAAACTTATAATACCTACTTGTAATATTTTTTTCTAAGTAAGAGGAGACATTTGTCTACCTTCACATATAAATAGATATAGGGCACTAGTATGGGTAGATGTACCGGAAGGAAATGGAACATAATATATGTTTCCTTTTATATTTATGTTTTAAAAATATAAAAGAACGGAATATAAGAGTTGTTTAATTTGAGAAAATGTTTTTTTTTTTGCTTTATTTTGTTTTTTTAGTTTATATAGGAAAAGTAAAATAAAAAGAAATAATAATAAAAATTATTTTCAAAGTTTTTATATAAACTTTTGAAAACATAAAATAAAATAAAAATTGAAAATATTTTCTCAAATTAAGCTGCCTTTAAAATTAAAAATAGTAGATATGATTATCAGAAAACAAGTGAAACCAAGAAAAATGAAATTAAATAGCATGTTTCATTTCATTCTATATACATGTCCAATGCTATTTTAGGGAAATTAAATTTTTGATACATTTGTCTATTTGAGAAACATAAGTAGAAAGTGAGGAAAAATAAATAACAATAAAGAAGTTAGCAATGCAATGAAAAACAAAGATATTGCAAGATAAATAAATAAAATAAATAAATTTTATTTGTGAATTGTTTGCTTTAAAAATAATACTAGTAAAACGATATATTTATTTAAATTTTTTTAATCTAATTACGTATAAATATTCGTTTTAATATTTTGTTAAAATATATTATGAAACGTTTTTAATTCATAGGCTTATTTTGTTTTATAAGTCCCCCAAAAATTTACGGGATAAAAAATTGTTTTACGTGGAAAAGTGTTTTAATTCATAGACTTATTTTGTTGTAAAAAGATTTGTTTTGTTTTATAAGAAAAAAAAGAGTCATAATAAAACAATGGATATATTTTTTAAAACATATATTTATTTGTAACATTATTAATCACCTAATTAATAACTTTCTCTTCTTTTTTTTTTGTAAAAAATTAAAATATATGAATGGTGTTCTGGAGTATTTTTAAGTGTTAGGCCGACCATCGCAACTGTTGAACCGATCATTGTCAGACAAGCATCGACCATCATTAGTCCGACCAAAGCACCAACCATTGTTCGGCACAAGTGGCCTCGAGTCACGTTATTCACGAGGGCATAACTAACTTCCACGTCAGATAATAAACTTTCCTGCTAAAGACACAATATATAAGGACCTAAGAGCCCTAGGTATGATTCAAATCCCATCATTTTCTTGCACTCCTCTCATTCTCCCACTAACTTGAGCATCGGAAGTTTTGCAAGTGACCATCACCTTTCTGTCGCAGTCACACTCAGCCTGTTGAAGACTGAATCCATCACACGAGAGTGCCCTAGCGGTTCTTGCTCGAACATTAGGTATGATTACTTTTTGCATTTGTTGAGATTTTAATACAAATTGATTAAATAATATATTTAAAATTAAATATTTTTAAACTGTGATTACTAAATAAATAAAATATTAATCGAAATGACTCATAATTTGTATGAAATTAAGCTAAGTTAATAACATAAAAAAATAATAGCAACGATTTTTTTTTTTTTAAAGAGAAAGCAACGAATTATTTGATCTACACTTTTTAACATGTAATTTATTATTAGTTAAATTTCATGAGAATCACAAAAGGAGAAAAAATAAATACTCATTTTCTATTTATGAAATCTACATAAATTTACTCAACATTAAAAATAAATAAAATTTGTGTCAAATACTTTATTGGAAAATTTTTGCATAACCCATTAACTTAAATTATTCTTATTATCAGCAAAAAAAAAAAAAAAACTTGAATTATTCTTAACTCGAGAGTGCTCTACTTGAGTACTTGTAATAAAAGGCGTAAAAGAATACGTCAAAATGACTTAATAATCAATATATAAATCAAACTTAAGTTAAGTTTTTTATAATTTCATTATTAATTTTTAAAATTACATAATGACACGTGAATACATTTTTAAATTTAACACTATCTTTTAATAAAAGTTGTTTTAATGTTAAAAAATATAATTTAATTTGGATTGAGAATAGAGATGGCAAAAATATCCATACTCATAGATATCTGTGGATAAAATTTGCAACAGGTAAAAGATGAACAATTAAATGGATACCCACAGATAATTTAAATGGATATATCTGTACCCGTTAATAAATGGGGCAGGGACAGGTATCAACGCACCCACCCTGCGGGTAACCATTATTAGCCATTATAGTAAAATTGCTTAAGCACTATTATTTAAATATATAATATCATACAACATTTGTGTAAAATAATTGAATAATTTTAGTATAATTGTATTTTGTAGAATATTTGAATAGTTTTAGTTTTCCAACCTCTAAAGTATTTTTAAAAAGAAAACTGTCAACATAATTAAAAATTATGGTTAAGTATTTTTTTAAATATTTTTTATTTTTTAATAACTATCCACGGATGTCGTGGATACCCGTGAATATTAAAAAAAAACTGCAAGTATCCATTTAACAGATACCTACACAAGTATGGGGTGAGCACAAGACAGATATTTATCCAATGAGGTGAGTAGCAAAGGGCTACTACCCGTGTCCGCCCTACCCCGTTTTCATCCCTAATTCAGAAGTTGATACAAGTTTTGTTATTGAGTAATCATAAACTTACACTCCATTTTTTTTTTTAATAAACTACATGTATTATTTACGAGAGACAATGTTCCTTGGGTTGGATAGGATTACTATAGGTGATAAAACTCTTTCTTCAAGTATTTAACGCAATTACATGCTCATAATTCAAATTTGAGATTACTAGTTAAGTTGAAACAATCCCAGCCCAGTCAATTTATGTGTTTGATGGTCCATTTTGTGGTGTATAAGGTGGAAGAAAGAAAGAGACATGAAGGGAGGGAAAAAAAGAAGACAGAAAGTATCATATGTTTTTTTTTTTTAATAACAGAAAGTATCATGTGTTAATAAGTGATATGATGTAAAAAAAAATAAAAAAATATAACATTACTAAAAAAGATAGGGTAAAACCAAAAGATAAAAAAAAAATCAAATCATGCTACTAATTTTTTATGTTAAGTATTAAATATCTTTATATGTTTAAGATATTAAATACATTTAATTTTTTAGTTATATTTTTTATAAAATATTAAAATAATTTGTAAGGAAAATTATAAAAGAATGCTATAACATTATTCAAAAAGCACGTGTGTGCATGATTATATTTATTCTTTCCTGTTGGACTTGCGTATAGTGTTGAGGAAGACATAAGAACCACCTGTCGACTCATCAGACGGTGAGGGAAGATTCTGTCTGTAGGAGTGGATATGATCGGACGGTGGTCCAGAACCCACATGTGGATGAAGTGACCGAGACCCCAGATGTTGCGATTCAGATTCTAACGTCAGCGATACGTTTCGCTATCAGATCAATGAGGAATTCACCTCAAACAACCGCATCCCCTTTCGTTTCCAGACACGTGTCCTCCTGTTTCATCCTTCCCGGAGCTCAACAACCCCTTTCCGTTGAACTGCGAGCCGCCGCCGCCGCCGTCGATCATTATTCATCTCTCTACCTCGATGCTTCTATCGTATTGTCCCATTTGTGCAGGCAGGCCTCATACACTAGTGCTGCGCTCTCTTTTTTATTTTATTTTTTAAAAAGATTATTCGTGTGCTTACACGGACTCGTGTCTCCGTTTTGTTTGTGTCAGACAAATGTACCTTTACTATGTTAGTAACTTTGCCACAATAAAATCCCTGCAGCAGGGCGTTTTAAACCGAAAGAAATCATTTCAATCCGCTTAATCGATTAAAGAAATGAAAATGATCAAATTGATAATAGAAAATTAAAAAAATTACAATTTTATTTACGATTTGATCTAATTTTCGAATTTTATTATTAAATCAAATTGAATTAAATCAAATCACATATTTAATATTGAGAAAATAGTCTATGCATTAATAATATAAAAAAAATTACACTATCATCAGGGACAAATTCAAAAACCTATTAAAGAGGTCAAAATAATAATAATAATAAATATTAAATAAAAATAAAATTATAATAATTAAATACATCATATTGTTTATTTAAGTTGTAAATATTATTCTTTTTAAGCTTTTTTTTTTTTTACCATTTTTATAGTTAAAAATGATCTCTCAATTATAACAATTGAAACATGAAGAGTTAATCCAAAATATAACATACATATATAATTCTTAAAGAGAGAAGAAAGAAGGGGGGCCAAGGCCTTGCTTGCCTGCTTGCCCCTCTTGCATCTGTCTCTAATTGTCATTCAATCACTTGACATATTTGGTAAGTTTATTAACTTTTACAATAATTAGATTAAAAATAAACTTATTGTGATTTTTAATTAGTTAGCAATGTAAAAATTTTTACAATGATAATACATAAAAATTAAATTCTTTAATATATTTATATTGATTTATAACTTTATATACTAATATTTTGAAAATTCAAAAATAATAGTAAGTGATTTTAAGTATGTTCAAATTATAATTATATTAAGAGAAAATAACTTATACACTGACAGTGTAAAGTAGTTTTACACTATCATCCAATCACAAACTACTATTTATTGTATGTTTGTTGACTTTTATAATAAATACTTTAAAAGTCATATCAATTGTGATTTATGATTGGTTGATAGTGTAAAATTTTTTATACTGACAATATATGATCATTAAACTCTTATATTAAATTGTAAATTTGTAACATTAATAATATATGATTAACTGACATTTATTAGTCTATAATGCACTTTCTTAATAAGAGATTTATAATGCAGTTATTATTATGTGTGATATTTTATTGCTTAATTACTTATGAGTGTGCAAATGTTTTTATGGGAGAGCCACCAAGGACTCCTTCAAATTTTGCTTGGAAAAGACTCACAAGAAACTTGCTTCTTGGAAGGGTAGGATAGTAAATTGTGCAGGGCATCTTTGCTTAATTAAGTCAGTGTTATTTTCTTTCCCAGTCTACTTCATTCAACTATTTTGGTTCCCAAAGGCGCTTTGTGATGCTATGGACAGGGTGATTAGGAATTTTTTTCTGGTCCTTTTTAGGTGATAGGAAGGGATGGAACCTTGTCAACTAGAATATAGTGACATTGCCCAAGCAAATTGGTGGGTTATGTAACATCCCGGGCACTGATGAAGGCGAGGAGTGATCGCTGGCACAAAAGAGATAAAGTACGAACAAGGAGCGACTCCTGGCAAGCTTGTAGCGGAAGGGACACATGAATGAATCGAATACACACTATAATGAGAGGAATCCAGAAGGTGTGCAGGTATGGGACTGTAGAGTTGGTGATAGCTTAAAGAAATTAATAAGTGTTACTTATACCAATAAGATGCACTTACTTTTCGGTAGCCCATCACTTAAGAACCCCATAGTTAAGCGTGTTTAACTTAGAGCAATTTTGGGATGGGTGGCCTCTTGAGAAGTTTCCCAAGAAGTATGTGAGCGAGGACAAAGTACGCTGAAAAGTCTTGTGTTGGTTTGTGGAAATAGTCTTCGATCCTGAAAGCGGTGAGGTGTTATAACTCAAGGTATTTTTTAATCGAAAGCTAACAATTAATCTCTCAAAGTATTGAGATTTAATTAAAGAATTGATATTGCCTAACAAATATTTTTTCATATACGCATACCTAGGAATCAAATCTCTGATTACGTATTTAAAGGACAATATTATCTACCAACTATACCACAATGGAGTAAGTGTTATTAACGTTTGGCTTAAACAACTTTTTTGTTTCTATAAAGTCCTTTTTTTTTAGTTTTGCCTCTATAATATTCTTCAGTTTCATTTTAGTCTCTACCGTCAAGTTTGACCGTCAAATCTAACAGAAGGACCAAAAGACAAAACATAGAAATTATAGGGACCAAAAAATAAGAGGACCAAAACGAAAACAACAAAAATTAAGAGAATCAAAATAAAAACAATCTTATATGATAAGGACTAATTAGTTATTTAAACCAAATTTATAAAAATTAAACCTTCAAATACTTCAAATGCATTGATGAGGAGTAAAAAAATTAAACCTATAATGAATGCATTAGTGACCAGCAAATTTTTTTATTAAAATTAAACCTTAAACATTCAACTTCATAAAAGTTAAGCAATAATGCAATTACCTTCAAGTTATAAAGCAAATATAACAAATGAGGAGCAACAAAAGCGAAACATAAAATAAGACAGAGGTATCAAAACAAATGGTAACAGACGAGAGTGGAATAACAAAGAAAGCATAAGAAGAATGCATGATATTATTATTATATATGAGCAAATTTTAATAGCACTTCTTAAAGTTTCTTGACGTTGCACATGACCATATATTTTTTTTAATGTTTATGGCAATGCCCTTTATAGGAGTACATAGTGTAATGTGTTTCTTAGGTAAAACAAGGTGTTAGTGTAATGTATAAGAAATGTCAGTGTAATATATAAAGGATAAAGGATACCAGTGTAATATTTTTCAAATAATTGAAATTTATAATTTTTTGGCTGGTTATTAGTGCATTTGTTGTAAGTTTAATTTTTCTATTCCTTGTTAGTGCATTTACAGTGTTTGAAGATTTAAATTTTATAAATTTTGTTTAAATAACTGTTTATTCCTTATAATATTAGATTATTTTATTTTGGTCTTTTTAATTTTTTAGTTTTTATAATTCTGCATTTTTTTATTTCGTTAGATTTGACAGTCAAATTTAACGACAAAAATTAAAATAAAACAAAAAAATATTATAGAGACGAAAATAAAAAATAAATAAATAAGTAAAAGCAGAAATCTCTATTTTACAAGGATCAAAAAATTATTTAAGTCTTAACGTTTCTACTGTCCCCGCACCGCAGTTCTACTTTTGTATTTCATTTTTCTCTTTCGCTTAGACGGAACCATTCCCGTATCTTCTTTTACTTTTGCTTTCGGCATTTATCTTCCGTTACCACTCCAACGTTACCTGAGAACAAATTTATTCAAGTGACAGTGTGAGACCCCACATGGTAAAAAGAGTTGTGATTTCTTACCGTAAAAGTATATGAGTTTAATAATCATGTCCTGTTGGTGTAAAAAAATTTACATTGTCAATTAATTAGAAATCACCATTAATATGATTTTTAAAATATTTATTATAAAAGTCAACAAACTTATAATAAATAGTGATTTGTGATTAGATGATAATGTAAAATTACTTTATACTATCAGTGCATGACCTATTTTCTCAAAGTATATAGGTTTAAATATGTTTTTGTTAAGTAAAATATTACAATTATTATTATTTTTTACAAAAAATTTATTGACTTTTTAATGTTTATATTTAAAAAAATGAAGTGGTTTCAGTTTTTTTTATTAAAGACTAAAAATATGTGTAATAAAAAATAAAATTATATTATTTTGTTAATTATAGAGACTAAATATAATTATATTTTATAGAAATTAAAATAAAAAATTATGATATTTTCAAGAATTAATAATATATTTAACTCAAGTATAAAATATTCGGTATAATAAATTAAATAATTTTTGATCGCACAAAATTAAGCAGCATGTATCTTGTTATATAAAGTTTGGCTTCTCTACAATTAAATTATCTAATATCTCATACACTAAAATAAAGAGTTTAAATTTTATGTATTGTCGACTGACTATCAATTAGAAATCATTATTAGTATAATTTTTAATGTAATTATTATAAAAATTAATATACTTACCATACATGATAATTTGTAATTTGATAGTATAAAAACTCTTTACACTTTCAATGCATAGACTATTTAGTCTAAGTGTAAGAAAGCCAAACTTAATATAATAAATTAGATATTTGACTTTTTTAAAATAATAAATTAGATATTTGACTTTTTTAAAATGAGTAAGGAATTTTTGTGTATCTACAATGGCAGTAACAGAATTTGAATATAAGACCTCATGTAAACTATCTAAACTTTTCATCACTAGATTGACTCTAGTAGGTTTTTAAAATGAGTATGGATAAAATAAATAATTTCAATATTTAATAAGAAAATAAAAAATAAATATTCTAATACATTTATAGTTTATTATGTGTATATATTTAACACTGGTCATTGATATTTTTACTAATAACAGAAATTATTGTGTGTGTTAATAATTTTTTTGTTATTAAAGTGTCCTAGAAATTCTTCATTTTCTCTATTTATCTTCATCTATCTTCTTAATGAAAGAATGATCGTTTCATAAAATTACAACTTTAATCATAATTACACAAGTATCATCATCTAAATTTAATTAATTCAACTCAACTTTCTTTTTATCAAGTTTTAGTGCTCATAGAGAAAAGATAAGAAACCAAAAGTAGACAAATATAGTTCAAGTAATTTTATTAGAAATACATTTTCAACCTTAATTCTACCATGAATCATAATGCATTTTACTTGGCTAAAGGAGTTATTAATCGCTTTTTGTACTCATTTTTTCCTGTAAAATAGCCAGGGCTTATGCACAAATACAATTGTATAGAAGAGAAATGATAGTAATATATTTTTTATTATTGAATGAAATTTATTAAAAATCATAAATTTGTGTGTCTCACTTCTTGTTTAACAAAGCATTGCTTATAATTTTATGATTTCTAATAAATTTTAATCAATAATTAATAAAAAATAATTTGTGCGATTTTTCTCTTTTGAGAAACCAAGCCAAATATATCTGATCCATCTCTCCATGTAATATCAATAATAATAATAAAAAAGTATGTTCCTAACAATCATCTTGTCCTAAATCCTTTGCGGTTGGTAGGAGGCACGGTTTATCTAAGTGTTCATACACAATTTAATATTCGCCCTTCATATTTATTATACAGAAAATTTGGTTTTAATGGTTGAAATCCTTTCTACTTCATCAAAATCTGCAGAAAAACCCTGATCTTAAATACAACATTTGTGTTAGGTCATTAATTAATAAAAAAGTTGTAAGTTTGCCAACCATGGTAAATATATAGTACTCCATATAAGATTATATAATATAATAAGTGTTTCTAGTGTACAATAGCGGAAACAAATTTTAAAACTAAGATCTTGAACAACTTATCTAAACTCTTTACTATTAAACCGAGTCTAATAGGTTATATAATAAGTGTTAATCAAGGTTATACATTTAATTAAATAAGTTCAAATAACATGAATAAAAATTTATCCACATTTTGTTAGTTATTCTTTAATAATAAATCATCCTTAACAATAGAACTATTCTAAATTATTAAATTTCGTGAGATATTTAAAAATGGCTTAATTATGTTTTTAGTCCCCAAATTTAAGAAATGTCTTTTTTTAGTCCCCCAAATTTAAAAATAATGTTTTTAGTCCCTCAAATTGTGAAAATTCATCTTTTGGTCCCTGATCGCAAACGTCGTTTGTTCTGTAGCTTACGTGGCTAATGGCGAACAGGTTAACCTTGTCCACATGTAACAACTTACCAATGTGAAAGGGACACATGTAGTATTGTCCATGCAAGCATATTTTAGTTGAAAACCCTAGTTACCCAAGAATTGGCATCGACGTTGCATGGGAGGCGGAGATTGCAGGGTCTGTTGGTGAAGACGGCCATTCGTGTTTGTGTAGCCGGAGAGGTTGAAGCATGGAGCCTTCATCCCATGGTGGTCGTAGGCCTGATGCTTCTAGGTCCTCTACAACAATGGGATCGTCTTCGTTGAGGAGAGGGTGGAGGAACTGTTTGTGTGGAGAGAGAGCTCTGTTCTATACTGCGAATAACGAACAAAATAGCAGAAGAGGGTTTTGGAGATGCCCTAATTGGAATGTCTGTGTTTTCTCTCTTTATTCAACCTACCAATACGTTTTTTATTTTTGTTTGTGTTTATTTTTTTCTAAATAATTGTAATTCTTCTTGTTATTTTACAGAACCCAAACTCCTACAAATTTTTTAGATGGGTTGATGAAGATATAGAGGAGTATTCACCTAAGAATTATAAGGATGATAGCACGAAACAATTGGAAGAGCTAAGGAAGAAAATTTTGAAGTTACAAAACAAGCTTGCTGCTGAGAGAAGAAAGGGATTGATTTTGTTTTGCATTTTAGGAGTGCGTTGGGCATTAACAATATTTGTATGTATTTTGTATTTGATAACCAACATAGGGAATCCCACCAAGTACTAAGTTTGTGTCTGTTGTAGTAAGGGGATTCTAGAATTGGGAAATGTTTTTTGTATTTAAGGTGATAGCATGTCAATGTTAAAACCGAATGGTAGAAGCTTTGTAACTTTTGTAATGTAATTTATTTTTGTTGGTTGGATATGGAAGTCACAAAACATTTGCAGTTGTTCTTTTTATATATGATATCAAAATTAGTATTTGGAATGCACTTGTTACCAGCTCATGAAATAATTATTATTTATTGACTTCATTAGATTATAATTATAAGTGAAAGAAAAAATACAATAAATGTGTAACAACTGTGGTTAACAATTTTAAATTGCACTTAAAGTGAAACACCAAATATATTAACATTGGAAGAGTGCTTTATAGGACAAGTCACATGATCCACTTGACAAAAAACATAAAGAAAATGGTCAGCCACAATGACCACAATACAAGGCTTAATTACATAGGTTACCCCTCCCTAAAAGAAAAAGTCCAAAATAGGCCTAATGACATAAGCTTCGATATCCCTCACCCAAAAAAGACCTAATGTCAACATTGTCCATCTTTATATGTGGCTGTTTGAGTTCCCCCAAGTTCTCCAAATTCGGTATGTGGTTCTTTTGCACTGGTTATCTCAGGTCCTGGCTGAGCATCTGCTGTGGGAGTTAGTTCCTTTACCTTTAATGCTTCAAGCTGCAGAATTGTTTAAATTAAGTCAATTTAAAGATGACTCCAAGAAAACATGAATTTGGAGATCAATATAGATTTCTCACCTAGATCCGAGTTGCCTTCATGACACACTGTGCAACTGTCATATTCTAGATTTGTTCTTTAAATTGAGGATTTATTCTTTGTGCTTGGACCATTTTTCCCTGTATAGTACATAGGAACTATATTTTGGTTAGATTTATAAATGTATCCATATATATTTCCCTGCATACGTTACCATTTTGTTTATACCTTTTTGTTACCATTTATAGCCTTTCCAGCAATAGCAGGTTTTTGTGAAGGTTTATTTGGTCTGCCACTTTTCTTCATATTCATCTACACATGAAAATATTCATATGGTTAGTATACATGATGTAATTTTGTAACTGAAATTGTGTGAAATGTAATCGTACCACTGCAGGGTCAGTCACATATACAGGAACAACATTAGATTGGTTAAGCACAAGACATTTAGGGGCAACATGAGCTAGTTTTTGCACAGAACCTGTGTAGAGAGCATGAGGCTAGTTTTGTGCAGGAATTGCAAGGGTAGTATGAGCTAGGTTTTGTACAGACACTGCAAGGGAAATTCATTTTCATTTTGCACAAGGCGTACAAATACAGTATGAGGTTGTGTTTCCACTAGACCTTATTCAAAAGTATGTGTATGCTTTTGCACGGTCATTGTAGGGGAAGGTATTGTTGGTTGCTCTTCATTTGCAGCAACAGGTACCAATGGATTCTTCCTCGGTCTTCCTCTTTTCTTTGTATTCCCCTAGAATTCATGGAATTAATCTGTTTAATGTTATCAACTAGATACAACAAAATATACACTTTAAAGAAATATATAATTAACTGTTTATTGTTACCAAATGAACCTCAAATCCATTTTCAGGAGCATAATGAGTTGTGTTTGCAGTGTCATTATTACTGGGTTGGGAAACAGCATTGACAGGTTCAGGATCAACTGTGATTGGTGTCATGTTCCTATCAACAGAGGTAGGATCAGGTGTGTTCACTGTATCGGATTGGGTTTGATTTGGTTGAGACTGGTTGATAACTTCGGATTGGGTACCATTTGGTTCCTCTTCCACAGGTGGTGGAATTGGGCATCTCCTAACAGTGTGCCCAATTGCATGACATCTACTGCACTTAAATTTTGTCTGTGATCTTTTGAAATTGGTTGGAGCAGGATCTTCATCTGGCTCTCTTCTCCTTAGTTTTTTAGGACTCCCAAGGCCTTGTTTAAATTAAGGTGGCAGTATATCTTCGTCATCAGTTCTGGGCCACTTGACAAGACCGTTGATTGCACTAATTGTCTTATCATAGCACCTCATGTATGTTTCTTTGTGATAATAGGCATGGACATAAGATTGTGGGTCTTCACACTTGTATGTGACGGTAGCAATAGCATGCTTGCAAGGGATACCTTCCAAATCCCAAAAGTTACATGAACAGGACTTACGACCAAGGTCAACAATGAACTTCTCATGTAGCACTGTATGTGTAACTTCAAACTTTACATTTCCAGCCCAGGTAGCAAACCAATTCCCACTCCTTTCAATCTCCTTATCCAATCTCCTTCTTGGTTTGGGCATTATGCTACCTTCAAACTTAGCTACCTTTGCTTTTAGTGTTGCAAACCTTCCCATTAGGTATGTTCTTATCCATTCAAACATTGTAAGTATAGGCTTCTCCCTAGCCAACAAAATTGTGCTGTTGAATGCCTTTGATAAATTATTCATTAAAACATCACATTTTGGATAGTAGTTGAATGCATGCTTGCACAATGTTGTAACTGGAATTGTTGTCAACCAATCATATGCCTTATTATCAACTTCCTTAAGCTGTGACATCTTATCCTTATATGCCTCAACATACGTTGCTTTGGCTGCTCCCATCATTAAGTCTCGTAATAATGTACCACTACCAAATTTTTTCTTGAAATTGGAGTAGAGGTGTCTAACGCAAAACCTGTGTTCAACTCCTTCTAGTAACTCATCAAATGTTGGCATCAATCCCTATTAATAAGAAAAAGATACAATAAAAATAAAACAAGAAAAGCACATGTTAGATTCATTTTAATAAATCATAAATAACTAATCACAATGCTAATACTAAGAAAAAATTAACCTTATGCTGATAAAAAATAAACACCCATATATTGGTTCTAATATCCCCAATGTCCTTTAGTAAGAGTTGAGAAACCACCTGCCAAGTCTCTTTTGTTTTTGTTTCTACAACTGCAAAAGCTATGGGAAAATATTGATCATTACCATCTCTCCCAACAGCTATTAACAACTGCCCTCCATACTTTGTCTTTAGGTGACATCCATCTACACCTATAAAAGGTCTACATCCACAAATAAAACCCCTCTTACAACCTTCTAGACACATGTAAAAAAATCCAAACCTTGGTTGTAGTCCAGCTGGAGGTCTAACCAATTGTATCTTTTAACTATTCCCTGGATGGCTCCTTTGTAATTCAGCATTATACCTCCATAACATGGTGTACTACTTTGACGCATCTCCTTTAGCTGCCTCAAGTGCTATTTGCCTTGCCTTGACTACTCTAGCCTTTCTTATTTGCACAGAATAATTTCTTCGAATGTCATCAACAATTTCACGAATTGTCATCTTTTTAGACGAGCTGAACCGATCCCTCACAGCTTTGGCAATCCATTTTGAATTTGCATTTCTGTTTTTGAACACCCTTCCACATGTGTGATTTCGTATTAAGGTATTCAATTTGAAAGTTTGTTTCCCTCCAACCTTGCTACATAAAGCAAGGAAATCATAGCCTTGCTTGCATACAACCCTTACTCTTTTTGCGTCATTTTTCTTGAATTTAATCTCCCTTCCATTCAATATAGAGTGTTCCAGTATTGCCTCCTTAAAATCATTAAGAGATGAAAACTCCATCCCAAGCCTGAACTTAAACTCCTTACACATGTCATCCTTCCTAAAAATATTACACCTTGACTTTGCCTCTCCATGTTCACTAACATCACTTTCCCCTTCACTGTCACTAACCAACTCCTCACTACAGTATTCATCTTCAATTTCATGCATCTACTCATTAGCACTTCGTAAATAATCATCATCACTGCTGTCACTCACACTTCCAATTTCGCAACTATCACCACCAACATGATCCACATTGACTTTATTAAGAATATTCTCATCAACTTCTCCAACATCTTCAAATCCCCCAACATTTACATTTTCAGAAACATTACCTCCAACAACCTCCCCTCCCCCAACATTTACATCTTCACCCACATTTTTACCTCTACCAACACCCACATTAGTCTTGACCTCTTCATCTCCACCTGCAGTTTCAATTCCCCCAACTACATCACCTCCAACAACCCCAACTCCCCTAACACTTACATTTTCCCTAACATTTTCACTTCTAGCTACCTCTTCATTCCTCTTATCAGCTTGTTTAAGTTCACATGCAGCTTCATTTCCTAGTATAGCTTCATCTCCAACAACCTGTTCACTTTCCCTAATCTTTCCTACTTGAAGAAGCTATTGATTGCAAATCAGATCCTCATTTACTGATGTATTTCTCCTCGTGGCAGCAGTCCTAGTTAGCCTTTTACATGGAACACTTTTCTTTTTAGTGGCCACAAATGTTTTCGCGACAGTTGCATTACAAGGACCTTCATCATCATTTTTAACACCATCCTGCTCCATTAATTGCACATTGTCATTAGCATTGTCAAACATTACAGCCTCATTCTCACCCTCACGAGAGCATATACTGCCAATCAACTCAGCTTTTGACATTTTATGTTCAACATATATACCCACTTCACATTTAAACTTCATGGCATGATTTCCCAACTCTAGTGCATCACTATCTGACTCAAATGGTTTTAGATACCCTTTAAAACTACTTTTCTCAGGTTTCCAACACAACTTGACATCATCATCATACCCTAGATTCGTCAAGACACCTTTAGCTTCAAACAATGACTAGGCGTTAATGTCCTGCCCATGGATAGCATGAACTTCACCTCTAATATAATGCAAAGCTGGCTTAAAACCGAACTTTCCCATATGATGGAACACCACCTTGAATGCCATACTGCAAAACCAACAAAATTAGAAGTTAAATACTCATACTAAATTAGGGATTCGAGAATACAAAAGAAAATCTCACAACAACATCACAATATTGCAACATTCAAATAAAAGATTTACCCAAATTAGGAAAAATCAATGAAATTAACATCACAGCAATGCAACATTAAGGTAAAAAATTTATCCAAATTGGAAAACATCAACGAAATTAAAATCATAGTTAATGCAACTTTCACACCCAAATTAACACAAATTGCTTCATCCCCAATATTTTCTTCACAATAAATAGAAGATTGGAACCCTAATTAAAGAATTACAAAATGTGATTAGTTACATACCTTCAAGAATTAACCACCCTTGACGCTATCTACACGATATCAAACAGGAAAAACCCAATGGAACGGACTGCTTCAATCCAAAATGGGAACCCAAACATCGTTTCAACACCACATAAACCCTGTTTCAAAAGCTGTATCAAACGTCATTTTCACTCACCAAAATACCGTTTACACACACACAAACTCCGTTCACTACAGTGGAAATGGTGAGGTTAGTAGGGCACAATGAAATTTTTAGGGTTTAACCTCGTCTGAAAACTTCATGTTTGTTGCGTTTCAAGTCTCGTAGGGTCACTGGAAAAACTCATTTATTTACAAATTTAATCAAATTAAAAAAAAATCTACATCAATTAGTAAACCACAAGTGGACAAGGCTGACTTGTCTACCGTTAGCCACGTAAGCTACAGTATAAATGACGTTTGCGATCAGGGACTAAAAGAGGAATTTTCACAATTTGAAGGACTAAAAACATTATTTTTAAATTTGAGAGAATAAAAAAAAATATTTCTTAAATTTAGGAGACTAAAAACATAATTAAACCTTTTTAAAATTTTTGAATGATATTACTTCTTTCTTTTTTCCGGAGCTCTTTACATAAAAATTGAAATGTGCTGCATCCTATCTCCCAAGCAGATATCCGAAAACTCTGCTTTTTGCTTTTTTAAATGTGGGTAATTAGTCATTGCACGATGAGAAAGGAATAGGATAACCAGGAATCAGCCGCTCCTTTCTCTGGTCTTAAAAGTATATATCAACCGACTAATTCTTCTGTGCTAGCTTGTACAAAAAGACACCAAGGAAGAATATTGTTGACTTATGTAACATACTTTATCAGTAAGCTTACATGCTATGTACACAATTTTTCCGTACATGTCATCATATATGACATAGTGATTAATTAAAGAAAAATGATAGCTTCACAATCTTCATGGAGTATGAAATGGGTGTAAATAAGAAAGAGAAAATAAAAATATCATAAATAATGTAATGAAAAAAAAAAGATAAAAAAAAAAGTGGATAAAAATGAAAAATAAATGTTAAAAAATTAGAATTATTAATTAAAAGGGTTTCAAAAGACTATGCTACCCTTTCATGTGTAATATAGCTAGCTAGTTGGCCAACACATGGATGGAACCACCACTACATCCCAACTCTGAAAGCTTTACACGCTTTCAACGCTCCTCTAGAAAAGTGGTGTTCTTTTCTTTCTCTGAGGACTCGTAGCTTTTCCTTTTTCCCATTCTCTTCTTAAATCCATGGACACATCTCAGTGGGCACAGGTACACAGAACTTTTTCTGTTTTCTTTCCATATAATCATGAAAATCTCTGCTGGGGGTTGTGATTTTCAACCATAATTTAGATTAATAAGTTTTGGGCTTGGGAAATTATTTTGATTATATTGTTAGTTCTGAAGGGGAAGTTTCACTTTATCTCCAACTTTTTCTGATGTTCAGCTCAGCCCCCCACTAAATTCAATTTTTGTTGCTGTCTTTTTAAGATCTTTACCTCACTTATTTTTTTCTGCTATTGAAAGTACTGCTCCTTTCTTTTTCCCATTTTTTTTCCTTTCCACCATCTGATAAAGGATAAAGGACCCAAGAAAAAGTTAACATATTTGTTTGTATCGCTGCTGTTGTAATCCCTCATACTGTAATAATAAAATCAGCGTCTTTGTTTGCTTGTCTTGTTTGTTTCCTTCCTAGACTCTCTCTTTTCTCCTCAAAGGTTTTGAATTCAGTTATGGCCTTTTGGCTGTCTTTTTGTTTTTATTGTTTTGAAATTTGGATATTTTTTCAGGGTATTGGAGTGGTTAAACCTATGGAAGGTTCAAAGCCTCCTCCTATGTTGGAGAGAAGGGCAAGGCCTCAGAAGGATCAAGCTTTGAACTGCCCAAGGTGCAATTCCACCAACACCAAATTCTGCTACTACAATAACTATAGCCTCTCTCAGCCAAGGTACTTTTGCAAGACATGTAGAAGGTATTGGACTGAGGGTGGGTCACTGAGAAATGTTCCTGTGGGTGGTGGCTCTAGAAAGAACAAGAGATCAACTCCATCAGCACCATCATCATCAGCATCAGCACCAACAAAGAAGCTTCCTGATCTGACAACACCAAATTTCCCTCAATCTGCTTCTCAGGACCCTAAGATCCACCAAGGCCAAGATCTTAACTTAGCATATCCACCAGCTGAGGACTATAGCACTGTATCTAAGTTCATTGAGGTTCCTTACAGCACTGAATTAGACAAGGGTGGTCTTCAAAACCCCACTTCCTCATCAACATCATCTTCTCAGTTGTCTGCCATGGAGCTTCTCAAAACTGGGATTGCTTCCTCCAGGGGTTTGAACTCCTTCATGCCAATGTATAATTCAACTGGGTTTCCTTTGCAAGACTTCAAGCCACCTGGCCTTAACTTCAGTCTCGAGGGGTTTGAAAATGGTTATGGGGGTCTTCAGGGAATTCAAGAGGGTCCTACAGGTGCAAGGATCTTGTTTCCTGTGGAGGACTTGAAGCAGCAGGTTCCAACCACGAATGAGTTTGATCAGCAGAATAGAGGTCAAGGAGATTCAACTGGGTATTGGAATGGCATGTTAGGTGGAGGATCATGGTAGATATTAGAGAAGAAAAAAAAAAGAAAAAAGGAAAACAAGGGATTGTTGTTTTAGCCTTTATTTTTTTTCTTTTCTTTTCTTAATATGGGGAGTGTGGTTGTGTTTGGCGTGATCAGAACCACTAACAAAATAGGGTACATGGCTTCTGTTTTGCTTCTTTTTAATCCATTTCAATTTTTGGTCTTCTTTTCCTTTCCCTAGTAGTCCCACTTTGATTTTTGGCTTTTGGTCCCGAAGAATGTGGCTGTATTTTGAAGCTAACTTTCATTTTATTTAGGTTTAAGCATCAGGAGCTTCGAGTCTCATAATCAAGATGATTTTTCATTTTTGGCTTTCCCGTGAGAATAACGTTTATTCTTGGGGTTTTACCAGGATCTTCGCGCACGGTTTGCTGCTCCCACAGCAAGGAAAGGATTCCCATCAATACTACTGTCAGGTACCTAGAGAATTTGGTCGGCCATGCACAAGCTTGAAATTTAATGGTCGTTTTAAGTATAATTGATTTAGGTTAATAAGGGCACTTAACAGGTTAATGCACCAAATAACTAGTTTTAAGTCTTTCTATTTGTAAATTCTAAACTGGGATTTTGGGTGATTTATATATAGTCCTGGGACATAAAGTGAGTTGGAATGATGGCTGTCAAATCCTTTACAGCAAAAGTGGTCTCACTCTCTCTTTTTTTCTCTCTTTTTTCATTTCTTTTTGCTTGCCAACCGATCAGAAGTGTCAGATCTTAACAGTACCGCTTGGTATTTCAGATTCTTCCATCCGTTCAGTTTTCACGAAGCAACCAAATAGGATCTATAACATGACAGTAATAATACATTGGTACGATCCATGAATTAATACTGAGGTAACTAGGCCTTTGTAATAATATAATAATAATTGTATAATACCCCGCTTAAGTTTAGCGATTGCACTTTAATGTTTCTTTCCGATCACTGTCGTCTATCACTTTATAGAAACGAGTAACCTTGCTAGATCGATTCTTCTCTTTATTCATTTGAGCTGAATGCAACCTAGAATTTTCATTCAAAGTTGGTTCCCATGTTTTCCATGATCTAACCAACAGTTCCCTTCTGTTGTTGAAGCTTCGTTCAGTCACTTTGGTCTAATTTGTGAACATTATTATTTCATTTTATATATCCCCCACATGGGTTTCTTTACCCTTTCTTGTATTGAAAGCATAAGAAGCTGGAGCTTGACCCTGGTCTCTTCCTTTTCCAGTGGAGGGTCCTACAAACATTCCTCTTGGTAACCGTGCAAGAATATTATCCTCCACTGCGAGTCCTCCTCCATATAGAGATAGACCCTATTCACTTTATCGAATAATAATATAATAATGTACCTTAGTAAATATTAATTGGTGGTGCCTTTACTTGGGTCTAACGTGTTAAGCATATGTACATGTACATATTTATATATTAAAATTTAAATAAAGTTTTACAACTTAGCATCATGGTCATTGGGAATCTCTTTCTTGCCAAACTCAGTCATACATGATCTACTCCACAAAACATCCACTAACAATTGAGCTAAACAATGTTTTTTATTTTGTGTGTGTAATAGTATCTATAGAATGTACTATCTTTCATTTGGATTTGCGTCGGTACGATATGTATGTTGAGATCCTAGAAGAAAGAGTCTCCTATTTTTAGGGTTTGGTAAAAGCGTGATTTATTCATCTACCAAGGAAATTCTCATTCCATATGACTAAATCATATGGAGAGAATTGATGAATGTGGGCATTGGATATCAAAACCTAGAGGACGATCCTTTCAACCTATGGCTTCCCTCCAATCATGACCTTTTTACATTAGGGTTTCTACGTACTAGACAGGTCCTAACATTAAGGACAGAAACGGTAATTATTCACGTAGCTGCGGGACCATATATGTGCAAGCAGGTGATCATTCATTTTTCTAAAGAAATCATGTTAAGAAATGTACACCTTTGGGATCGCCTCGGAGCAATTTGTTTGGCTACATATGGCAACAATTTTAAGTCAAGACACAAGAAAGAATGGGCTAGCTAGCTGTTTTGTAAAAAATTTTATTTTGCAAATCGAATTAAATCCCTCCATCGAACAATATAAATAATTATTACATCCTTGTTTCCCGAATTTACTCTATGAAAGATGCTGGTGAAGATATATATAACGTTGGGCCGATTCACGATGTTACTTCATATATATCAACTGTACCTAGCTTAATTATTATAGCCTTGTAGATAGCTATAACCGTGTTTATGACATGTGATGAGGCTCTGTCTTAAGAACAAATTTTCGATGTTTAGTTAGTATTCTCAACTTAATAGTTTTCCCTTATTTATATCTAAAAAAAAATTAAATAAAAGATAAAATAATACATGTTATGTGTCATGATTTTAATGAAGTAAGTGTACACGTCAAGAGGACTAATATCTTTTTCCTAGGTTAAAATTGTAATGCATTCACGTTTTCTTCTGGTTTATGCATATATGCTTCGTCGCAAGGTCAGTGGTTCATGTCAAATTGAAAATAACCACACATTCTAACCCACCTGGGGACTGCCTAGGTAAGAATTCATGCTTATCTTTAAACCCCGATAAAATAATAAATTCACTTGAAACTTGAATGAATTGATAGAAACAGCAATGGCACTTCTGATTTTGAAGCACATATTATAAACCTAAATATTCAAAAGTTTGAATTTTGAAGCAGCATTGCCCCACAGGTACTTTGAAATTTCGTTGCAAGCACTTAGAAGATCTGGGGATGGAATCTCAACTCTGCGCACTGAGTCTCCATTTTGGACTACTGTATGTGACACACAAATTAATACGGACAAGTCATGAGTTATATTAGCTTTGCATTCCTATCATTGTCCTCTGAATGAAATCCTTCTTAAAATTGCCCTATAAACTATTCAAATGAGAACGTAACCCTGTTCTCATCTCCTCATCTCCCTATATTTGGATCCCCCTAGGGGTGGAAATAGGATAGGCCAGATGTTGATGGTGAAAATTTATTTCAAGATTTGATTTAAGTCAAATCTCGAAAAGATGACTTTTCACAGTGATTCTAAGCAAATATATTTTTACTTATGATCACTTAGAATCAAAATCAGTTGTAGATTCTTTTTACTCGAACTAGCAACATTTCGTTTTTAACTTGAGGGTACGATAAAAGTTTTAGTCTCAATTCTATTGTGATCAAGACTTTAATTAGTGTTCAAATAGTATCCGATTTTTGGTAGCAGAATCAAATTTGTATTCTTACCCTGTGTCTTTTGATAAGAATGAAGACTTGGATACAAAGCATTTAATTGAACTTTACACGAATTCATGAATTTAATGATACATTAGAAACGATGATGTAATGCAAAATAACTTTGGCCTGAAAATTCATAAAGAATAACAAAAAGCAAGAATTCACGAATATCACAAAAGATTTAACATGTAAATTTTAAATGAATATAAAGAAAAAGACTTGTAAAAATTTACGAGAAAGTAAAATGCAATCGAAAAAGAATGCAAGAAAAGTCAATGACAGAAAAGATAAATGTGAATAGAATTTGAAAGGATTTTGAAAGAAAAACAACTTGAAAAGTAAACAGAATTTGAAAATCAAGCAAAAAGATTAAATTGGAAAAGAAATTGAGGGAAAAGTAGAGATTTACAAAGATTTAAATGGATGCAAACAAATTAAACTTCGAAGAGATATAGGAATTTAAATTAAAACAGATAAATTGAAATGTAAATCGAGACAGGAATTTAAAGAATGAAGCAATAAAGATGCATTGAATTAAAATCTAAAAACAAGAAATGAAAGCAGTAAATTGAACTAAAAGACGAATGGCATAAATGTAACGCCCATTCATATTAAATACAATTCATATTGATTTAGTTATTAAGTTTAATTAAATAAAAATGCGTGTAAAATTTTTCCATTTTTAAAAGAAATTCCAAACTTAACAGAATTTGGAAATGGTAATAAAATATGAAAGATACACACACACACACACACACACACACACACACACACACACACACACACATATATATATATCATAAAACTGTACATCATGATTTGAGTAATACATAATAGTCAGAAAACAAAAGTACATCAAAAGACATATACTACCTAGCCCACTATATACATCAAAAAGATTCTATACAGAGCAGTATTTATCTACCCTATCCCTTATACAAAAAAAAAAATACTATAGGTCTTTAGGTCTTCTCCCGTTGAGATGTTCTCTATCTCGTACTCAGCATCACGAAACGTTAATATCGTCTTCAATAATCATGACCAATCATATACACAAAAGAATATAATGGAATGAGGTGTTTTGTTCTAAAATCACTTTTACATGTACGGTAGGAAATCTACCATAAAACAAAGATAAAACAAAACTGACAACATAAGGGATCCTAAGGTTCGTTTTAAGTTGTATCCGACTACCCTTGACTAGGTATGGATCCATACTTTCCATTAGTGGGTAATAGTTCTCAACAGAACCTGGGAAGTGACTGGGAGTACATATACCTCTCTCAACACCACCACGTGGTACAGTCCCCGTCATCATTGAGGAACGAAATAACAATTTAGGATATCCATTTATAGAGGTATACTCTCAAACCAATCCTGGAATGCTGAGCAGTTGTCGAGGTTATCGAGTTTGGTCAGGCGAATATCCCGGCTCAAGGGCACTACCCTGGCCATTAGGACCTTCACCACTCGATGCTTACCCCCAAGACCTTCGCAAGTGGGTCCCTGCCTTTCATTCCTCAGCATACCAAACTGTGGCTTCCCTAGCAGGGTGTCATGCCACTACATGTCACTTACTTTACATTACTCACTAAACTATTAATTCCTAACTTCTCAAGCAGAGGTTTCCTTGGTCTCATTTAATTTGAGCACCAGTACAATCAACATTTATGTCTTATTTTGCAAAAATTGCACAATATCATAATTTTAATAGAATAACAATATAGCAATTATAGTATAATTACTAAAATTTTGGCAGAATAACAACTAAATAAATATATTTTAATTTTTTAAAATTGAGCAGAGTAACAGCTTAGCAAGTGCATTTTAATTTTCTAAAATTGAACAGAGTAACAGCTTAACAAGTATAATTTAATAATTTAAATTTAAGTAAAGTAACAATTTAGTAATTATGATTTAAAAATATAAAGTTGGGCAGAGTAACAACTTAGCAAAAATTAAAGTTTAACATTAAAGAATAATAATAATAAAACTTAAGCCTAAACAGGTTTAGAGGAAAACCCTTCCTACTAACATGCAAAGTGACAGTAATTTAGAACCAACCCCACTCCCCCCATTACCTCTAAGATAGTTGATGAAGAGGATGGAATTGTTGGTGCAAAGCTTCTAGGAGGAGAAATTCTACTAGTTGAAAATTAGCAAAATTTTAACATAAAAACTAGATAAAAAATATTTTAGAGAGAGAAAACTTTAGAAAGAGAAGCTCTCTAGCTTAGGAGAGGAAAGGATGAGTGAAAATCTGAAAACTTTGAGGCCTATTTATAGAAGAAGGAGGGGGATTAGGTGTCCAAAGATTTACATCATCCATTATGTAAGCATTATGTCATAAATCAAATTTTTATTTATTTTTAATCCAATTTAGGGACACATATCCCAAATAGGTGGTGTGTCACCTATTTTAGGGTTGGGGCGTGCTCCACCAGTTGTCCCAAGCCTCCATGTGTCAAATTTTATCTGTGGGTGAATTAATCGGTACCGATAAAGACGCCTAAACTTAAAAAATTAGCTTTTAATATCAAAATAATGCATTTTAATGAAAAACTGGACAAAGACATTGTTTTTCATCAAAAATAAATTTCTAATAATAATTTTTAATTTTTATTAATTTATTTCAATTTATATGTATTTATTTTGTATTTTTAAGCTAGAAAATTCATAGAAAACCCATTTTAATTAAATAAATACCAAAATTTTTATGAAAATTATAAAATTAAATATTTTACCCATAATTAAACTAAAATTCCAATTTTCACCCTTTTTAAATGTCAAACTAGTACTAGTTGGCTTATTAGACACGTAGAGGCATTTTGGTCATTTTACACAGAAATTCCAGAAGATTCCCAAAAAATTTCCAAAATTATATTTTAATATATATGACATAATTCCAAGCTCAAATTGACATTTTAATGTCAATTGAATCTTTTCCTCATGTCAGTTCTTAATGTTGAGAAATAGGGACAAAATTATCATTTTCTAATTTCTCCGGGCTCCAGCTTGGAAAAATGATTAAAAATCACGATTAAATAGCTCTTGAAATTTTGAGCAAAATGGTGGGAGTCAGAATTTCAAAATTTCTTTCCGATTTTTCAGAATTCCATTACCAAATATTAAAAAATACAGTGGAAGAATTGAAATAGGATTGTTATATTTTTCACTACTTTTATTTCAAAATAAAGTTTTTATAATGAGAGATACTTAATATAAAATTTTCAAAATATTTTGAGGTCAAAAAGTCTCTAGTTGGTTCCCACAGTCAACTAGGGATATTTTTGTCATTTTACAAAAATCATCTCAATAAATTTTAGAAAAATTTCTAAAATTATTATTAATTTTTCTAAATACATTGATGACTTAAAAACAATTTTTAAACATACAGAATAATTTAATATATAAAAGTAGGGGTGTTACAGTAAATGTATTGAAAAGCGGGTGAGAACATACACGTTATTCTTAGAACTGGTAGTTGTTGATGATGATAGCCAAGTGTGGTGTTATAGAGATTTTGTGCAAATGTTTCAACAAAATTAACAAATGACTACCTTAGTTGTATTTATAGACTTTCACTCTAATGGCTAAGTTACAAGATTTGTACATGTATACAACTGCCTAAGATTAACTATCTAAGATGTTACCATTTGTCTTAATCCGTGTCTGCCAATAACTGCTAGAAAATCATTTATCGGAATGACGTGTGTTTCCTTCACATGTGTTTGAATTCAAAAATCTTCAAATTCGCTAGAGCCTCTTGTGTCTTCAAGTGCTTCAAGACTTAGCAAAATCTCTGCTTTAAGCTCTTTACACTTGACTGTTATAGTCTTCTTTGAAAATCCTGTCCTGTCGAGCCAGTTAACACTTAGTGAATTCCTCTCCTTAATCTTCAAACATCTTGAGATCTTTTGATTTTAAGATCCCAATCAAAAGTATTCCTATACCTATTCGATATCTAAATCAAACTCCTCAGCACATTTCTTCAATTTCTCAAAATAGTGGATTTCAAAAACCTCCCTTAATCCACAATCATGATCAAACAACCTCACGTTTCTTATACTTCGAAAATATTTTAAGTCCCACTAACATCAAACTAGGCTTTGCTAGGCTTAAGCATGGCCTTGATTAAAAATGCATGACCTAAGCCTAGTCTGTTTACCTGTAATAGGTCTTTTTGAAAGGTCTGGCCTGGCCTACATAAAAGCATGACCTACAAGCTTGTTTAAGGGCCTATTTTATAATAATTTAACACCAAGATAGAGGTAAAAATAGGTATACTAGGTTTTATAAGTATAGCATATATATTCGCTACTATAAAGTCTATTTACCTCAACCCAAAGTAAAGTTATATTGTCGCTACTATAAAATAGGCTAATTACCTGTTAGAGGTCTTGGATTTGGTGTCTAGGAATTCAACTCGTCTTAAACTCCAATAAATACAATCAACATGAATAATGTTTGGTATGCATTTATTACACATAATCAACTTTAGTAAAATTACTACTTAAGCATTGAAATGCCTTTTACAGGCACCTAACCCTTGTCTATGACATCTTAGCCGTGTTGGAAAGGAGAATTGTCATTTGTAGACTCCATACCTAGGTTAACGAAAGGTGTACCTCGATGAAAGACTTGTCAATGTTTGGTCAAAGTCATTTGTCTATGCCTAAGACACAACATTATGGTCATTTGTGGGAATCTAGTAAATCCAATTCCCAGCCCCAATATGGTGAATACCCAACATCAAGCAACTCTAGCTGAAACAACTCCAAATGGTCATGTGGAGGAAGTGGACTCACCCCACTACCCTCACGTCGGCCCAACCTAACAACCTTAGCTCGTCCCCCTTCACTAGTGTTATGATCGACCTATAAGGGCATAATCGACAATGATCTCGCCATGGTTGATCCTAAAGATAAACTCATTTGTTAACTTCAAGAGCAGATAGTCAAGTTATGGTAGCACCCCAAGGCACTTCCACCCCCACCAATTGTGATTTGGAGCAACATATAAGGTAGCTAGAGCATATGTTGTCTTCGAATATATGACCGAAATAACAAGGCCATCCTCATTATAAGGAGCCTAAATACAACGTCATAACCCTTAACTAACATATGTCTAGGTTTTTGCCTTACAAGTACCGAGCTCAAAGAGGTTCTTCACACAACATTTGCCTTACTGGACCAGGATTTGTCCCTTTCCAACATCCTTTTCCTGACAATATTTCTTTTATTCATATAACAAATATATACTGAGCCACCTTGCCCATTTATCCATAAATAGAAGGAAAAAAAATCCTAGTAAGTACTCAGATGCTTTACTTAATGAGATTGTGCAATAGTCTATAGAACTTTTCATAACACCTCAAGGGTAGTAGCCCTTAGTTAGTTCTAATCTTTCCCACATAGGTTGGTCTACAATTGGGATGACCTTGCTGTAGTGTTTGCTCAATGCTTTCACACTGAAAACGAAGCCCTTAGGGATTCTTATATGTTGGCTAAGGTCATCCAACAATCTAATAAAACGATATAGAGGTTTTTAGCTAGATTCTTTAAATAGCCAGCACTAGTTCTAAATTTATCTTATATTCAACTTCATATTGTAGTGGAGTCTATTCAAAAGAGCACACCCTTTGCATTATCTTTGGCAAATGTAAAATCCATGACTATGAAGGAGTTCAATAAGCTGTAAAGTACGTTGGCAAGAAACAAAACCTATAAGAGGTAGGTATAACTCCATTTCATTAGTCCCTTAGGTGTCTGAGGGAAAAGAGTAAAAGGAAGCACATTATAGTTAGGGAAAAGGTCGAGGCCAAGATTGCCACGATGTGCCAAAGAAGAGTAATAACACTTATGATAAGCTTAGGAAGGAGTTAAAGGGAAAATTTCATAATTATGCCCAATGTATTCCATTAATAAATCCTTACAAGGCCCTAATTTGAGATACCAGAAGTTGGAAAAGGTAGCTCTCACCTTATATTTTTAACCCAACACCTTCATTAATATTTTCAGGCACATCCCACTGTCATCAGAACTGATTTGACAATACACACAATCTTGCATTGAGAAAATTTAATGGGAAGATTGATAAGTTGAGTTGCTTAGTTATTTGAGCACGACATCGTTTACGAGCAAATAACAACCATTAAAGCCTAGATGTTGTCTAACTACGTAGTGGAAATGACAAATGCAAGGAAGATGGACTATTCAACAGCATAAACTATATCTAGGGATGACTTGCCTAGTGCTAAAGGATCAAAAGCTAGAATAATCCTACAAGGGCAAGGCAATCTGGTTATGGAGTAGTCCATGAAGTTTGAAATCTTAATGTTAAATAACTAAGCTGAGTGTGAGGCATGCTTGATTAAGCTCTTGGTGTCCAAAAATTTAGAGACTTGATCAGTCCCAATACGTTGCATTCGATGGGTTTCACAAGTGAAAAGAGGATGTTGAGATAAAGAACCTACCCTCCAACTTACCCAGGGAAAGTGAAAAGGGTTTATGAGTCATTTAAGGAAGTTCATTTTTAACACATTCCTAGAGAGCAGAATGTGAGGACCATTTTATTTTTTTATCTTGTCTTGCTAGCACAAAGGTTAGAAACACTATGCACACTAACGATAACAAAACAGGTTTGACCCGATGGGTTGACCCACCTAACCAGTCATTTTTGGCGACGCGAGTAAGGTAGTAGAACCTACCAACCTAGTGGGTTAACTTGCGGCCCGCCTTCTTTTTTTTGGTTCCTTATTCAATTTGACTTCCTAATTCCTAAACATCACTAAAAATAAAATCAAACAGTAAATTACAACTTCCTTCCAATTTTAAATGTGTTACCATTCACCAAGAATTATTCTCATTTGCATCTAATTATTTTTATAACTTTTGATTGAAAAAATATAGGCTTAATTTCACTTTATGCCACTTAAATTTTATCATTTTACAGATTTTGTCACAACATTTTTCTCTCTCGCATTTTGCCACTCTATTTTTGTAATTTCACAAATTTCGCCCAACTATCAACTGTTTGTTGAATGACAAATAGACTGATGACGCATTAGTAATCAACTCATTAAAATCCACATTAACTTATTTTTTGAATATCCTTTATTGGTTTTTTAAAAAAAGAAAAAATTGTTTAAACACACCCTTTTAAACATTTTTTTTAAAAACAATAAAAGGATATAACAAAAAAGTTGACATGAATGTTTAATGACAACTCATCACTAACTTGTTATCACTTCGTTTGTCATTTAACAGATAGTTGACGATAGGACAAAATTCGCAAGATTACAAAAATAGGGTGGCAAAATGCGAGGAAAAAAAAGTTGTGACAAAATCTATGAAATGATGAAACTTGGGCGGCACAAAGTGTAATTAAGCCAAAAATATAATCTCACTCTCATATAATTATTTTTTCACAAATAAAGTTACAAATAATAATAAAATTATATGTCAAAGTGATATATTGTGCATTAAAAATTATTTAATCCAATTCAATTAGATGGTGACAAAAAAAAATCAAATTCAATTTTTTTTTTTAAAAAAAAAATTGGTTGTGTTGAAAGTAAGGCGAGTCAACCTGTTAACTTACTTTTTTTAATAACTCATATACCCATTTTAGCAGATCGACTCGCCAACTCGCTTTCTTTTATAACCCGCTGACCCACTCCTTACCCCTTAGCAAGCCAACTAGGGGTGAGCAAGACCTAACCCATCTTATTGGCATGGCCCAGCCCAACTCGGAAGTGATTTTGATGGGTTTGAGTTTTGAAATTAGATTCGATGTATTTTAAGGACAAGTTTCAAGTTATGCTGCGGGTCGTCTCAACTCGGTTTGATGTCCTATATTCTCTTAAAAAGTATACATTTATTAAACAATTATGTATTAAGAATAAAACTTTTTAATTTAATAGATAATACTATGTATAACATAATATTATATTTATAATGATATTATTTATTTTATAATACATATTGTAAAATATACACTAATTTAAATTTTTTATTTTTTATTTTACGATTTAAATATACATAATGATAAGATAATATATTATGCTAAAAAATATGGTTGACCCAATCCCCTCCCATTTATGACCCGGTCACATATTTTAGGCCGAGTAAGGACAGAAATAAACTCGTCGTAACCCGTCCCTTGCACACCTTTAGGGCCAACCTGCCAATCTATTGCTAAGTAGGGATGGTTAAATTCTTTAACCTGCTCTTCACCGACAGGTCAACCAGCCCCGCCTCGCTTTTGGTGGGTCGGGGCGGGACAATCAACTTTGCCACCCCTAATGTACATGATCTAGAGGATCTTACAAAATCCTAACATCTCACTTGTGGAGTTGATTATGAAAGTAGAAGTAAAGGCCATATCGATGACACCTATCCGAGAATATTTAGAGAAAGGAGTTTTACCAAGAGAATGTTGTGAAGAAAGAAGAAACAGGAGTAGCGATATAGAAAAAGGCTTTTTGAAGTGGTACTTGGTTGTCAGTGAAGAACTTTGTAGAAAAGGGTTTTCCCAACCCTTATTAAAGTGTTTAGAAAGGAAGAAGCAACGATATGTGTTGGTAGGGCTTCTTGAAGGAAGTTGTGGTAATCATTTCGGCAGAAAGGCCCTAATGATGGGTATGAATCCAATAAATTTTAAAACCTACTATTTTCATAAAATAATTTAGTAGAGCAATGAGTAGAGTTGAATCCATAAAGACTAGTAAAATTTTTCTTCTTTTATGAAATTAGAAAGACAATAAAATAAAAGTGGATTTTGAGTAAGCAATTTAATTAAAAGAAAACAATAATTAAAACAAAGAGCAGAAAAAGAGATAATGTAAATTCAATAATTAAAGCCTCTAGCGCAAGGTATAATCTTCATTTTAATTTTCTAAGGTGATTGTCAGTTCAAAGATGCAATTTTCTTTTTAGATAAATTAATTATAATTATTACTCAACTCTAATAACCAATCCTTGCTTATATTTATGGTAATCAATATTAGTATTTGACTACTTCTCTTATTGATAAATAACCTTAAACAAGCTCTTAGGAATTTAATCTACCAATAGTATTATATTTTAGTGGGATATAATTCTAACCAATAAATGTAGACAGTTAATTTATTTAAGATATATTATATTCCTACATAATGAAGGTCGTTATTTACCTCTAATTATTAAAAATAGTAGATAATTATAGATCTGTAGCCCTAAAATTGGTTTTACACGATTTCATAAATTGGACAAAGAGCCATTTTGCACAACTTGCAAAATAGTATTTGGTGTGAAGAACAATAGAAATATAAATACCTAAAAAATAGAAAAGAGATCAAGAACATTAAGATCTAACAACCATAGAAAACTAAACTTTAATTAACCTTAGACTAAAAAAAGTTGTTTAGCTCCTCATGGGAGTCATGAAAAATAAATGAAAAGGGAAGAAAAATAAAAGAAGAATAAGAGAAAAACTTGACCTGCCTATCATAATGAACCACTAGAGAAGCAAAAGTTCTTTATAAGTGTTTCAAAACCTTTTTTATTCTTAAGATTTAGAAACTAGGCCAACTACAATTAAAACTAAAAAGGTCTACATACTAAAGCCCAAAATACAAAATATAATTAAGATGTTCCTAACTCAAGTCTAAAAATATAATATACTATAAAAATATTGTAAATATTTTCTTGATTCTCCATTAATATTGTGCAATCTTCAGCTCACTCTTTAATTTATTAGTTCTTTTCTTCAATTAATCCCAATTAGCTCCTTTTTTATTCCAAGTTGAGATTCTCCTTTCCTATTTAGAAAATAAATGAGAAATAGTAAAATAAACTAAAAGGGGTAAAAATATTTATTTTCCTAAGAAAATATTCCTAAATCTAAATGTCTTAAAATTATGCATAAAAGGTAGTAAAATATAACTGAAATGCAATGCAACAAATTCTCCCAAGCTTAGATCTTCCTTTGTCCTCAAGCAAAAATCTTGGTAAGGAGAAATAAATAAAGCCAAATAAATCTAATAAATAAGTGATTCCAAACATAAACTAATACAAATGAAAACCATAATTATAAATGACAAAGATAATTATGAGTAAATCCAATTAGAGGCTTAGGCCCCTTAAAATCAATGTCATCATCAATTGAGTACTCATCTCCCTTTTCGCTCAAAATGTGTAGGGTTATAACTAAAACTCTTAATTCCTCCTAAGAAAATGTCTTATCATAGGCTTGAGACAACCAAATGTCATGGAAGAATCAAGAGGACTTTATTCAGTTGTAATGTGGCTATAGGGAAAGATGTGAAGGAGATATATACAAAGAAATAGATATACAAAGGGCTAACATCCAATCCTATAATAATTAAAGGCACCATTTTAAAGTTGTGGCCCATATCAGAGCTTTCGAAGTCAAAAATTTGAGTTTTGCTAAGATATAATAGTTAGGTCATCCTTAAAAGCGTTGAAAAAGGAGACTTCATAACTAGAAAAGTTGACGTATGAAGAAAGAATCCAACACATGGAAAGTTATTTGCCAATTGGAAGGCCTGTATAGGGTAGTTGATAATTAATAATACTCTTAGACTTAAATGGTTAAGTTGCAGCTTATATATTTAATGACACTAACATAATCACTCCTAATTGCAAGTCATGTTTTTTATCCCTATGATTGTTCTTACGTAAAAAATTGGTTCAATAACTAGTCATTTAAGGTTGAATACATTCACCTGCATGGGAAATAAGTGAGTGTCTTTTTAACAAACTTCATAATAAAATAAGAGTATAAAAAAAATTAGTAATTAATATATCTAAAATTGGGTCCATATTTTTTATAATTAGGACAAAAAAAATACACCCACTATTTTTTTTATAAATGGGGCTTGAGGAAGTAGTTAGTTAGAAGAAATTGAAAACAAGAGAATAAAAGAGGAGTGAAAAACAAATGAGAAAACAAAAATCCTTTACTTCTAACTTCTGCTTTCTCTCTAATATTAAGGCTTCATTTTTCTTCTCTTCTACGCTTTCTCTCCTTTTAATTAAATTTCCTCCCCTCCTTTAGACTAAAGGACCCTTAAATAATTAAATTAATTATCTGATAAACTTATCTCAATTGGAATATTTACTTGCAAATTCTCGATAATGAATTTTAACACTTCATGAGATGTTTTCCTTTTCCTATTCGTTTCCCCCTACCCTCTAGTAGTCTACTGAAATGTTTTCAAACACCATGATGATAAAAAATTACTCACGCCTTACTAGAATCTACCATATGTGATAGAAAAGCACCACTCGGATTTCCTTTTCCTATTCTTTTCTCCCACCTTCCTAGTCGTCAAATGAAATGCTTTCAAACACCACTATGATAGTAAAACATTACTTAAGCCCAGCGTATGATGGAAAAGCACACTCTGCCTTAATCAGTGGCAGGGTTTAATTCTGCCTAATGGGCCCGAACCCAATTTATTGCGTTCAGCAACCAGCCAAGAGTTGGCCGAGATCAAGGTGAAACCGTGAAAGGTTGCCATGCTTGGTATTATTGAGCCAATAGGAAAGAAAGGAAATACGTGAATATGTGATGTAGTATGTTTATCCACTTTTCTTTTTTTGGTGCTAGAAGGTTTAGAAAAAGGAGATGTAGCCCAATTCAAAGTTCAGACATGCTACAAAGTACAAACCGTAGGCCTACCGTGATAGTTACAAATAACCTAACAATAAACATTTATTGCCAGAAATCAATCCAAATTCTTTGTCGACAATATTCGATTCTACCAACTAGTCGATGCAACCCTCACTGTTATTGGTAATTACTCAACGCACTCACAGTTTATTATTGACTAAAATTATTGAGAGTCAAAACGAATCTCACTTACAATTTCATTAATTTTAATAGATTTCAACTAATAATAATATGTTAAAAAGAATGATTTACGAACATTTCTTTCAAATTACCTGAATTTCAAAGTTACTGTCCTAGAAATGGGAACATTATAAAATGGTCGAGAACTGAATGAATGGATCAGGAAAATTGAAGCAGAAGAGCAGAACATTCCAGGCTTCGGCTGCAACTATTCTGTTACGTATGAGCAACTTACGTTAACTGACAAATGGAAGCAGAACTTTAAAAGTACACCATCCATAGAGGAAAGGGAGCATTCAAAATGCCAAACTCTGAAGCTGAGCCAACTTGTGTTATTACCAAATATTAAATTCAATCATAGGAAGATCTACTTTATATATCAAGCCACAACCCGAGAGTAAGATGGCAGCGGAAGAAAACTTTATATATCAGCAAAGTTCATCTTCCCAAAAAGAAATTTGTAGGATGGTGTAATTTGGACCAGATATTGTTCTTCATAGATTTTAACCATGATATTCATAGACCAGAAAATGAATACACAATGTTATTAACAAGGAATAAGCAGTTTATCTTACAATTTCACTTCTGGTCATAGCATGAGAAATGAAGTTGGGGAAACAATGACAAATTTCAAACGGTTGAAGAACTTCATGTACAAGATGACATCACAAAGCATGCACGAATGAAGAGCGGAATGAATGGATTGGGAAGCAGAAAGGAATGCTACCAGTTCTCCTTAACAATTTTTGACTTTTCAAGGATGAACTTTCCTTCCTTGTACTTCTGGGACGCTTCATAAGCTCTTTCATACTTCCAACCCAACACTTCACGGCAATCGCCACAATAAACATCAGCAACGGTGTGGAGGCCAGTCAAGAGATGCCTGTCTTCTTTTGGCCCCGTGACAACATTCATTGCATGGGAAAACAGAAAGGCTCGGCCGTTTCTTCCCTAGTTATAAAATTTATGACAATGATATCAGAAAATGATCTGGGAAAGCTTTTGTAGAAGATATAATCATAAAACTAAAATGCAAATTTAAATACCAAGAATAACAACCAAAAGCCTTTAGTTAGAGAATTTGTTAAGTCCAAATACGAAAACAAAGATCACTAGGGAATATTTTCATCTAGGAATAACAAATGAACAAAACAAAACATAATGGCAATTTTTGTGATATTTGGCTGTTATGTCAGTAAAACCATTTTAAAGAGAGAGAGAGATGTAAAAGGTTGAAAATCTAAATCTCCTACTTTCCTCAACAATATCCCATCTCTTTAACACTGCCATTGTCTTCCCACCACATTTGAAATGCTGTTTTCAACCAAAAGCATCCTCAATATGCAGATATCTATAGCTACCGCCACTTGGTGTTTGTGCAAATAATTGATGGTAAACATGTCTTCGGTATTTACTTATTCTCAACCTAAATTGCCAATACTGCCATCAGTCTCACTCTGCCAAAGCATCACAAACTATCTGGTATAACTCCCTACGCACTATAAGTTGGGAGTTTTATTTACTCTACTAAGCATATAATCATTACATTAAACTTAGACAACCCATAATGCATTAGAAATTCATCAGTATTAATACATAGTACAGAACAAATTCTTTTCTTTCCCTATTAACAAAAAAACAGAATAAGGAATTATCCAAATTTGAACCAGAGATCAAAATTAAAAAGCAACTTATTCCTTTTTCAAATTGAACATATGGCCTGAATTCATTGTAGTACTAATAGTATTAAGAAATATATATATATTTGGCTTTAGAAGTGGGCTCTAGTGAGTCTAGTCTAATTGTTGATTGAATCACAGACTTCTTCATGTGTTACACCTCATTTGCAAAACATGAGCTCGAGTTTCTTTCCTCTCCTAAAATCACCCTAGAAATTCTCCACTTTACCTTTCTTCACACAAAACATTGTAATAGTAATGGCGCCTAGAAACCATAAAATTCAGCAACCATCTTACCCTTTGAATAACTGAAGGAGGGTTAGGAGGTGGAAGGTAAAAGGGTAATAGGCAGTTGCAGGTGGAGATTTTTCAATCGGCAACAAACCATGAATTATAGCAAAGAAGCCAGAGGTAAAAATTCACATAATTCGCACATAAAATGTAAGAATAAGAAACATTCCCATAAAAAAGTTTGGTCTCCAAAATGACCCAGAAAAGTAAAACAGAGAGAGAGAGAGAGAGATGTTTTACATGAAAAGCCTTGGAAATTATATCATCGTGGAGTGAGACATGGTTTCTACAATTAGAGCAGCTATACAAGCGAGGCCCTATCAGTTCCGCCATGAATTTTGGTAAAAAAAAAATTCAGATTAAACACCTCACTGCTCCAAATAAACCAAATACAAGTTAACCAAGAGAGCAACAGAGCAAGAATTTCGATTATAAATGAATGAAATGGAGAAAAGGGGGGCAGAGGAAAGGTGTGAAAGTGAAATTTCTTTACCTACAGCAAACTCAATGATGACCCAAAAGTCTGCAACAATAAGATAAGAAGAAAATAGGGCGTTAGCGTGCAAGAGTAGGCTTGATCACAAAGTTGAATGAAGATTCCCTATTAGAGGCTTGAAAACACAAAATACATTATATATGGTCATCAGATAAAGACAGAATCGCCCCGCTTATGAGTAAAAAAAACGCCAACACTATGCACAGTGTCATCATAAATATAACAATAAACAAACAATTGAAATAAATTCAAATCAAATTACTGCAACAGAATCCTATAACAGGGGAAAATGCAGGAGGTTGAAGTTGAGGATCTGAACTTTAAAAACTTAATTTTCATTTTCTATAGAAAGTAAAAAAAAAAAAAAAGGCAAATTGTTTGTAATTATTTATTGCATATCATCTAAGCCAATGAGACGCATAAGAAAATGTTAACTAGAGAATAGAATAGGCGATGGAGCAAGTTGTGACTCTGTGATGGGTTCCTTGGATGATTCACTCACCTTGAGAGTTTGAGTGTGGGCTGTTCCATGGTTGAAAGGGAAATGGATTTCCTGCAGTCGGACAGAGAAGAATAGCTAAATCTCCACTCTTAATTTTATTTTCCAACTTTATAAAATTAATAAAATATAAAAAGAAAAAAATTACAACCTTTAGATGATGACTGCAGGGACAACAGCGTGGAGCTTGACAGCAGATAATCCAGGTCCGGTTGAAAGTGGGACTCAAATAATAATATACTTTTTTATTCTTTTTACTTTTTTTGAGTTTGGAGGAGTGATCAATTTTATTTTATTTTCTTTTTAGGGTTGCTTTTGTTTTGGACTCTTGGGGGTGTTAGCCTGTTAGGTGGTGGTGATGACTGATGACGACAAGACAATTTCACACGCGCGAACAAGCCTGTAGCAACGTGCGAGTTTTCTAGGGGCGATTTCTAACTCATAAACGGAGGCGAAACCGAAACCGAGACTATAACGATGTAAAAGCGGCGGAATCGCAGTGCTTTAAAACACTAGTGATTCTTAAACACGTGAAACAGGCCCGCTACTGTTTCTTATTGTTGTACGAGAAATGACAGTAACATATTTTTTCACACGCTTTTTTGAATATATTTTTTTATGAAAAAATTGGTTTTATATTAATAATGTAAAGTAATTTTACACTATCATTTAATCACAAATTATTATTTATTATAAGTTATTAATTTTTATAATAAATACTCTAAAAGTTATACCAATGATAAATTCCAATTAGTTGACAATGTAAAATTTTTTACACTAACAATATATGACTACTAAATTCTTTTTTTATTAGTTAAATTTTTTTAAAAATTACAAAAAATTTGTAAGTTTTATATTTTATTTAATTACTCTCTCATAATTTTATAATTTTTAATAAGTTTTAATTAATAACAAAATATATATTAGAAAAAATATATTAAAAACTGTGTTTTAAATGCTCCTCGTTGTTGAATTAGAGCAACTTTAACTGGGAAATACCGTAAAGTCGCTTAAAAAATATCAAATGAAAATAAAAAATTACAACAAAAAAATATTTTCTTAAATGAAACGTACCCTTATTAATTAGAGTTTAATTTTGATATACCATCAATGTTATTATTTTTACGCTATTAACTAATATTCAGAAATTACTTTAAATATAAATTTTAAGTAAATATTATAAAATTCAACAATATTACTCTACATAACAATTCATAATTAAATGATAATATTTTTTTTTGTGCATAATGACAATAATGAGGTTTGAACCTAAAACCTCATATAAAATACCCAAACTCTCACTACTAGACCGATTCAAATGGGTTGATTAAATAATAATATAAAAAACCTTTACATTTGTTAATACATTTTAATTAAATTTTAGGCTTAAATATGTTTTTAGATTCTTAAATTTGGGATAAATTTATTTTTAATTCTCCAAATTTAAAATTAATCTTTTTAGTCCTTATAATTTGAAAAAAAAAATGTTTTAGTCCCCCTACCCAAATGCCATGAGTGAAATTGTCACATAAAAACTGGCCTACTACTAAATTTGTCACACAAAACTCAATTACTAGTTTTCTTATTAGTGAAAACATTGCACCAAATTCAATTGATTCTGCATAGCTGACTCAATCTGCCCTTATCAGTGATGTTGCAGGTGGTCTTAAGAGACTAAAACAAGCTTTTTTTTAAAATTACAAAACTAAAAAAATTAATTTTAAATTTGGAGGACCAAATATAAACTTAGTCCAAAATTGAGAAACTAAAAATATATTTAATTGATATTTATGCATGTACAGAGTGGATATGAAACAAATTTTCATTCAATGAGACAAGTACAAAAATTTACTACTCATGCTCATGTTGCCTAACCTTATTGTCATTATTAATTGTAAGCTATTTTTATAAATTATCCTAAATAACTTATTAAAATAAGCTAACAAAATCTTATAGAAATGTCACAATAAGCTAACAAAATCCTAAGCTTGTGACATGTATATAAGATTTTGTTAGCTTATTTTAATAAGTTGTTTGGGATAATTTATAAAAATAGCTTATAATTAATAATGACAATAGGGTGAAGCAAGGCGAGCATGAGTAGTAAATTTTTGTACTTGCCTCGTTGAATGAAAATTTATTTCATACCCACTCTATACATGCATAAATATCAATCAAATGAGTGTCCATGAATCTTATGAATATTCACAAGCATTAACAAATATTTATTAATATATACATTTTTAAAAAAAGTAAAAACTATAACAAAGCTAAAAAATAAACAATTTAAAAATATATATTTATATTAAAAATAAATTATTTGAAAATATATATTTATACTAAAAATAAATAATTTTAAAAAATATATTTATACTAAAAATAAAATTAGAGAAACTTATTTTATATATAATTCGAGACATTTAAGTAATTTCAAATTGTGTGTACTCACAAAACAATTACCTTATTAGCTGCCCTCACCCCAATAACAAGCATGTAGATAAAAAAATTATTCATTCTATCCATAAATACTCATTAACTTATTCAAATTCAATTCATAATGAGTTTTATCCGCATGTACCTACAAATATAAGTTTTGTTGTCATTATATATATATATATATATATATATATATATATATTCACGATCTCAATAGTCGATTTCCTAATTAATGTTTACTATTGCACTTTATCCTTTAAAGTGCATCTTCGCACTTTAGAGGCGCCAAATCCCCTACATACGACTTATATGAAAATAATTATTCAATTATAAAAATAACTTTTACATACGTACATACATAGTAAATACTTATTCAATAAGAGCTTAATTAAGGTGTTTGCCCAATCATATCCTAATGTAGTGTGTGTTTGGGTGAGGGCCTCCAAAGATTATTTTGAATGAAATTGATTTTACAAATATGATTTTAATTAAAATTGAGTTTGAAGTAAAGTGGTTTATGTTTGAATATTTTAATGTTGAAAACAAGTTTGACGTAAAACTTACTATAACCTTTTCAATGTAACACCCAAAACTACTTTTTATCACTTTTAGTCCAATTAAAATTTAGAGCAAAAATCAATTTTACTTAACAATAACTAAACGTTTATATCTTTACTAAAATCATATTATTTTGAGATACAATCACTTATACTTCTCACCATTAAACTAACCATTCATTAAGTAGGACACAAACATCATGTACACAATGTATTATGCATAATCAGTACTCGTTATTGAGTAATGCTATATTTTTTATAATATTTTTTATTAATATTTTAAAAGTTTATAAAAAATATCAAATACAAATTAAATATATTTACTATTTTTAAAATATAAAAAATATTTAATTTTAACTTTATTTAATAAGTAAGAATATTAATAAGAAAATGATGTTATAAAAATATTTAAAATTAATTAATATTTTAAGATTAAGCACATGTTGGAGAATATATTAAAAAACATTTATTTAACTTTTATATGAAGTTGAAATTGATACTTAAGAGGTGATGTTCATAACACATATAGTGGAATAAATTGATTTATTTTATGCTTGAGATATATTATCGCAATAAAATATTAAATGTATGAACCTGGATATCAACTCTCAAGTATAAAAGCTTTTTCAATTTTGTGAAAATTCCATGTGTATTCATACCAAGAGCCAATCTTTGCTTCAACTTTTGAGAAGTAGAACAATACAAAACAAAGTAGTCCATTTTCTAATACTTTGGGTGCCGGCGAGGGAAGAGAGGAGTAGGGGTGTACAAGACCCGGTCCAGCCCAACAACCCATCTTGGACTGAAGGCTTCAGGCCGGGTTTGACCCGGTCTCCAAAAAGAAAAAAGGACAAGAAAGGCAAGACAGTCCAGAACCCGGCTTCGGGTTGAACCTCGGGTCACCCGGTTCAGCCCGATTATTATTATTTATTATTATTATCATTACATTTTGGTAAATACTTTGTCATTTTGCTATCAATTTTCCAAGATTTACAAAGAGATAATTTAAAATAATAGAATCCACTTACTGTTGGCGATATTTCCATTACTTTGGCACAATAGAAACAAAAATGGATTATTTGCTTACTTAAAGTTTAATATTGCTATCGCAACTCACTAAAGTTAAGCTCAAAATGGATGATTTGCTTTCTTAGATTTTAGAATTGCCCCTGTAACTTTCCCTTAATAGTCCAAGGTGCACAGAAAGTTAGTAGGTTTGAAAAAACAAAAAAAATGTGATATGCGATATTAAAAAAAAATTCTATAAGAGATAACCTCTTAACACTCCCCTCAAAAAATAAATCTACGAGATATTTCCTCTTCAAAATGTCTAGTACTCTCACTCTTTATGAATTGAATTTTTTATAAAGCAAAACATGAATGTAATTTCATTTTCTTTGGAGTTTATACATTTTTTTGTTATACAGAATAATATAATCTACGCAAAGAAAAACTTTATCACGCGTAGTATGGATTTCTAATAATGTAATGTGCCTTCCTCTTCCCTCCACTCCTTGACTATGAAATTTGATTTTCTAATAATGTGTAATGTGTATTAAGTTTATGTCTTGAACTTCTCACCATAGTTAATGAGCACTATATAAACTTTTAACTTATACTTCGGGTCAACCCGATGTTGTCTTACTTGGGCTCAGTCTTCGTTAAACCTGTGTGTTATCGGGTTTTTTCAAGTTGAGGATCGGATTCGGGTCTACAAAATTGGCCCAATTAAAATTTAGGAACGAGTTAGAGACATATATATCCTATCCTAACCCAACCCATGAACACCCCAATAGAGGAGGGCGAAAAAGTGATTTTTTCAATGTATCAATATGCTATCTTATAGCCCACGAAATACAAGTCTCGATCTTATCTAATAGAAATAAATTGACTTAATTTTTTATTTTTCTGTTGCTATTTCAAATAGCATTTGAGGAGAAAAAGTTGATTCTTGTTAACAACGTATTATATACCATTTACAAATGCGATGTCTCCTACAGTGAAAAAAAAAATGCCACTAAGGAATCAGCATAGTTAGGCATGGGCATTTAATATACATGTAGGAAGAAAATCTCCAAGCGATAGTAAAATCGAAAGTGCTGTAAAATGGGCCGCTCGACCTGGTCCAGCAAGACAAGTTTATAAAGTGGGTCGGGTCGGATTAACTTAATTTTCTTGCAAGCCTTGTTATTTATTGGCTTACCTGTTGGACTCATTGGGTCAAGCCAAATTAACAACCTTATATATATATATATATATATATATATATATATATAAAATAATATAAAATTTAAAAAAAAATAAAAAATAATAACAATACATGATCAAATAGGCCTGATATTTTTCAATTCAATATTTATTAGTTCATTATTTTTTAGTTTCAAATATAAGAGTTCAGCCCAATCTAATCGACCGGGCTGGACCAATTTTAACAGCTCTACTTGATTAGTATGTACAGTCAATAAATCTGGTAGTAAACATTTAATAGTATTTCTTGACAACCTATCTTTTAGATCATAAGTATCTCTTCCTTGAACTTTTGTTATGCCTCGTAAGCTTGTAACTATTTCAAACCTGATTCCTCAACTGATCAACTCAGTTGTTGCAATAGAAACCTGCAACAGTGTAAAGGATTCGTTACGAGTTCTGTCTTGTTCAGCTCCTGCACAATGATGCTTGTAACATCTTTTTTTTTTTTTTTTTTTAAATTAAACAAAACAATTTATCAATTATCCAAAATAAAACTTAACTTTTATTTTTTAATAGTTGAACAGAACATCTACATCTATAAGTTTTGAAAGTTCTAACAAATTAAAAATTGTCCTTAATTAAAATTTATAACTTAATTCGTAAATCCTAAAAAATAATAGTAAATTACCAAAATTTTAATATAAATTATTCTACTTATTACTATTATAATTACATTTATTTATTAAAATAATAAGTGAATGTTTTAAGATAATTTTTTTAAAATTTAAATTAATTCAAAAAACATATAAAATAAAATTAATAAGTAATAAAATATTGAATAAAATAATATATTTTTTAAAAAGAAATTAAGTAGCGCAAGTTGCACCATATATTTAGGGTGTGTTTAGTTCAAGAAAGAAAAGAAAGAAAGTAAAAAAAAAAGAAAGAAAATGAAAGAAAATAAAGAGAAAGGAAAAAAAAAGATAATAGAAAATGAAATGATTATGCAAATATTTTGGTAAGAAAGAAAATAAAAGAAAAAAAAACTAAAACTATTTTTCGTTTGTTTGGTCAGGTAGAAAATAAAAGGAAATAAAAAAGTATGTATATACAATGACAAAAATATCTTTAATAAAACAAAGAAATGTGCAAAAATAAGATTAATTTAGTCTTTTATTAGATAATTCACCATTTTCATCTTCTTTTCCTTCG